>CM060174.1:13490127-13839918 GCA_030549775.1 Tamarix chinensis
TAGCTATAATGTTTTGGAAGGGAGGAAGGAAATTGCAAATATACTGCTATTCACACAAAGATTCTATTTAATATTATTTTTAGGTACTATGTATTGGAAGTTTTTTTTGTTGTTAATTGCTGTTATAATTTATAGTCTATAGGATTAAAAATTTTATTTTAACGTTATGAAAGTTTTGTGTTTTTGATTGTGTAACCCTACTTGAAGCAATTATCTTTTCTACGGTGAAATAGATGTGATAGAATATTGAAGTTTTAGTTGTTTGATATTGAAATATATGCATTAATCTGGTGAAATATTTTAAATATTGGTGTATTATTATTTGAATTTAAAGGGAAGTGTGAATCGGTTGGTAACATATTATTATCCTGCCCATCCAACTAATGGAAGTTGATCATTTGTTGGAATTTCTTCATCAAAAACTTTGATTAATGAGTTTTCTCAAGGGCCATGCACATCATTTAGTTAGCTATTTTTGTTGAGGTCCATGAAAATCTAATTGCTAACTAATTTTTCACATATTGAATAATCAAAATGTGAAGCAATTATGTATGATACTTTCTATAATGATTTAATTTTTTAGCTATCATGATATTTTTGAGATTGTGAAAATTATTTCAGATATATAAAAACTTTATGATTACTTTGTTTATATTATGTTCCATAGTTACATGGTAAAACATAATAATAACAATGCTGAAATATTAGTACGTATGTTTTGAAAAATGCTTATACCTTAGTTTAAAAGAGTATTGAAATATTGTGAGGAATGCTTTATTGTTGAGAAGATTTGTGGTGAGGAAATATGACATTAACATTAATAGTTTCATCAAATATATATGCAGATAATATTTGATACACATTAGTTGAGTTTTTGAAACATAATATGTAAGGACATTATAATATAGTACTTGAGTATTCAGGATAGTTATAGATATATCGATAATACAATTCAATCCATTGTTTTGATCTTCCTTTCTTTGAGGCTTAATCTTCATCTTTCTTCACGTGATCTTCTTTTCATTCCTCTATTTGTATGATCAAGTTCATAACACTTAATAACTAAATTCATAATAATTAACTATGAGGTTCATAACACTTTATAATGAGTTCATCTAGTGATAACTCACATAGATTTAGTTTGTAACTAAATATGTATCAAAATTACCGAAATTGAACATGAGGAAGTGAAATGGAAAGTAAAATAAACTATAATTATTGTAACATAGGATAAAAAATGTTTCAATTATGTTCACCATGCCTTTTCACGTAGGTTCATCATGCAGAATGTGCATGTTCATCAATTAATTCACTTTAGTTTAGCTCGCAAGTTGAGTAATTAATCCTTACAATTTCATTGAATAATTAAATTAGGTTAAGTAAAAATTTAAAAGGTTCATATAGTTGTACATGTAGGTTCAACATCTGTTTAACATTTTCCAAATTAAAAATCATTGACTTAAGTTTAGAATGTACTTATCAACATGTAATTTAGAAAAGGTTGAGAAAACTTAACCATTAGGTTCATGAAATTTAATTATTAGGTTGAAATTATTTAACAATTAGTTCAACAAACGATAACTCACATAGATTCATTTAATAAATAAATAGGTATAGGAAAGAGTTACAATAGGTTCATTTGGTTGTACACATAGGCTCAACTAAGGCTCAACATAGGTTCAACATTTAACAATTAGGTTCATAATAATCATTGATTGATATTCGTAATGTATTTAACACAGGTTCTATACATTTAACAATTAGGTTCATACAAATTGACTATTAGATTCATAACACTTAACAATGAGTTTGTCAAATGATAACTCCTATAGATTCATTTTGTAACTATAAATGTATCAAAATTATTGAAATAAACATTAGCAAGTGAAATTAAAAGTAAAATTGATTATAATCACTTTAACATAGGTTAATAAATGTTTTGGTTATATTCAACATGTTTCTTCAGATAGGTTCATCATGTAGAACATGCAGGTCCACCACTTAATTCATTTGTGTTCAACATGTAGGTTTAACAATTAATCCTTAGACTTAGTAAACAATCAAAATAGGTTTATCTAGTTGTACACATGTGTTCGAGATATATCTAGCATAGGTTCAACATTTAACATAATAAAAAATCATTGACTTAATTTCATAATGTACTTATCAACAATTGTTGAATTATGTTTAGAATGCATTTAACATAGGATCATAACACTTAACAATTTGGTTCACAAAATTTAATTATTAGGTTCATAACACTCAATAATTAATTAATTGAAAGATAAATCATATATATTCATTTGATAAGTAAATAAGTTAAGGTTAGAGTTAAAATAGGTTTATCATGTTGTACTCACAGGTTTACCTGGCAAGTTTTCCCACAAATTCTAACCTTTATTTTCTTTGCTTTTAGGTGATCATACTATGGTTTAAGAGGTGGAAAATTAGGAGTATTTTTCTTAGAGACTGATTTCATATTACTATAAGGATATATGTCTTATAATAGAGTTTTGATGCTCTGTGTTAATTGTATGCAATATCATTTTAATATAGTTATATTTCTTGAAATTATGTTGTTAGTATTTGTAACACCTCCATTTTTTGGTACTGAAAAATTTCATATTGAAAACCTTACGGAATTAGAAAACTACCAAATACTTAGGAAAAATGGGGTGTTGCCACCACATCTAATATAGGATAAGTGTCAACTGCATGTCTCATATTCAATACAAGGCTGAGAACCAAACTAACCATAATCAATGTAGAGTGCGCCAAAAACACATTACATAAATACCAAAAGAAAAAATAATATATAAATAAAAAACCCTGGTAGTCCGCCATGTTCAAATACATGAGGAAATTAAATTAAAGTTCATGGTCTCAATTTATGAAAATAGAAGTAGGATGTAGCCATAAGCCCTGGTCCATCATGGAGTGCTAAAAAATCTCTGGATGTCTACATTCTCAGAACTTGTATCCCACATGAGGTTAACCAACTATTGACTATCTCCAAAAGCTTACACATGGTCCTCTACTCGTGGGAATGAGTAGGTGACAAGCAAATAGGCACATCAATACACTTCATACTGAATAAGCCAAGTTACTTATTTAATGGAAATCATAAGAACACAAGATTCCTACATATAATCATAATCATACTAACATATCCCCTATATATTTCATATAAATAGGATACACACTCTATCAATGTCTCATCTAGCATAGGAAGTTCAAACCATACATGACTCATCATGCTTGATAACATAACACAATATCGAAGATTAATACATGCAGTTTAAGTAGATTGTCCATGCACATTATTCCAACATAGGCCATGTTTCCACTTTCCTATTCCATTAGGTCATTTATACCTCCTTTATCTTTCTTTTCCTTTTACTTTTACTTTTCTCTTTAGTCATATTCATATTCCAAATTCTTATCCAATCACTAACTCAAATTATTATACAATTACTTGTCCAAGTTATTATCCAAATACTCATTCTAAATATTATCGAGCGATATATTGTGCACCACCACATGGTATCACATACCATGGAATTCTATCCAAACAAAAGGATATAAAGTCCAAGCCAAATCCAAGTAACTGCCAATGGACATAGTTTTAGGCTGAAGCCAAGTAACCACCAATGAACATAATTCCTAGACAAAGTAAAAAACCACCTAGGTAACCAGACCCTTTGGTATCGATACCCCCTAGTACATAGTCAAGGTCTAGAGTAGGCAAGGCGTTGGTGTCCACTAGGATTCCACCTAAAGGCACCAATAAACACCTGAAGGCAGACTAAGCCCCGATAACTAATCAAGGATCGAGTAACTGTAACATCCCAAATTTTACTACAAAAAAATGTTGCTATACAGCAGAAGCATATAAACAAAATACCAGGTGTTACCGATGTAATTGACGTAAGTCTAGTTTACCACACCACTTACATCAATCACAAGGCTAAAAACCATTCAAAGCAAAATAGAGTAACTAGAAATGAGAGAAGCTTTATAAATATGAGTTTGGAGATTAAATCCAAAATACAATAACAAAATACAACAAAAAGGATACCATGGATTGAAGAGTCTAAAAGGTATCAGGGTAAAAACATCATTTGGATAACATGAATCTTCGCCCAAACACCCAGTATAGGAAAAATTGCTCATCCCCATACAATGCATCAAAGGCAACAAATTCACTAGTCCTCAAAGACCTACACAAAATCATCTGGGTCATCTTCTCATAGGAATGAGCTGCACCCATAAAAAGGATGGACAATATGCTACATATTGAGCAAGGAAAAAATATTATTAAGTTAGGGATACAGTTAAATACATACATTCATAGTAGATGATAAGTACATGTACAAAACACATATAGTCTCACAAGGTAAATATTGATCCATGCCTCTTTATTAAATATAACCATTTTCATTATTTTATTTATGTTGAGTTTAGGGACCTCATGATTCTTAAACCGATGGAACGATCTAAAAATCCTTTTGGGGACAACACACTGACATATGGGATTTATATGCTATTTTCTTGAGTAAAAATGTCATTTATTCCACATTATTTTTATAAGATTTAATCTTTTCTTGAGTTTTTCTCTTTTAGATAGATTTTTCATAAAAAGATAAAAATAAAGAAATTCAAAGGAGAACTCGATGGAAAGAGGAAATGAAGCAAAGAACACATCAAGAGATATGGAATTAATGGAAGAAAAGACTAGAAATGAAGAATATATAGCAAAGGGAAGCTTGTGTTGAAATTTCATAAAGAGATAATGAAGGAACAAGAAACAAGGTACCCCCGTGTTTCATAAACACAACTCGTGTTTTTTTAGTCAGCATACAAAATCTTAGTTTTCAAAATTCAGCATTTGGCAGAGAATTCAAGGAAAAACACGGAGGTCCCATGTTTCCCAACACGGACCGTGTTTTTCTTAAATTTTGTAACCGTTCACACGAACTTTTCCTTGATATATTTATAAAGTTTTGAACATTCAAAACCGGGAGTTTTTGGGAGTTCGAGAGTTGGATTCTCTCTTTTCTCTATATTCTCTAGAGACCACATGTAATTCATAATTCCAATTCTCTTTCTCTCCATTGTATTCAATTGAATAATCAACACTCTGTAATTCAAGTCGATAAGTTCTCCTCCATTCATCTCTTAATTGCAAGTTTTGATTTTTGATTGAATGCAAATAATTTCCTTTATTGCATTATTATTTCTCTTACTTTTAGTTTTTCATTGTTAACTTATTCGTAATCATTGATGTTAATTATAGATTACTACATTTAATTGTGTGTTATTGCAATTATGAAGATAGTAGCATAGATAGTACAGGGTAGGAGGATTTGATGACGGAATTAGGGTTTCATATATGACAATGTAATTTGAATTTATGATTCTAAATAAAACTTAATTGAATTAATAGATGGAATTAAATGATCTCACATCATAGGTTAAGAATTTAAACTAATTAGATTGATCACCTATTTAGTTTATATCTTAATCAACGCTAGGATAATGGAATTAATACTTAATTATTAATTAACATTTCCAAAGTAGAAAAAGGTTAATTATTAATATTGTCTATTAATTAGTACGATTGCATAATCCGAGCATATATGATTATGGTCATAGTTGACTGCTTTCCATTCTTAATGCTACCATTAATTAAATCTAATGTTATTAACCTAAGTTATTAATTAGTTAGGTGATAAATTGAGGGCTTATTCAATTTATTAGAATTAAGAGAAAGCAAAGAGATGAATTATTATGAGTTTCTATAGGTCAACGTTAGATAATTTAGAATCATTCTTTTCTCCATGATTATTTGATATTCTAATACCATAATCAATACCTTCCTATCCTTATTCATTAGTTAGTGAGTAACGTGCTTTATTATTGATCCATAGTATAGAACTTAGTGATAGAAAATAATGTTATTAAATAACCAGGGTTTTAACATTGATTACAGAATTATTGATTATATACCATTCCTTATGGGTTCGACTCCTTCTTGCCATCTACTATGTATTTGGAAATTAAGATTTATTTATTAAATTTGTTGTGCATACGATAGTGCATCATACACCCAAGCCATTATTATCATCCGGTGGAATAGATCTAACACCTCTTAGAGTAGAATGCTCTTGAGCCACTATTCTTAAACTAGTGAAATGGTCTGAATTACCTCTTAGGGACAACACACCTGAGCCACTATTATTATTCAGTGGAATGGGGCCATAAACACCTTAGTCCCAACTCACATACTCTTCCACCTTAAATTATTGATACCTTATCCATTAGGTTACTTATATTAATTCATATTATTATTCCCGATGAGAATAGGGCCCCATTATTTGTAATCCGATAGAACAAATTAAAGCACCTCTCAGAGACAATACACCTGGGTTACTATTATCGCACGGTGGAATGGACCCATAAAACACCACTCAAGAAAAAACACTCCTGAGCTACTATTCTTAAACCCATGGAACGGTGTAAAGGACCTCTTAGGAACAACACACCTGAGCTACTATTATTATCTAATGAAACAGATCTAGAAACACCTAAGCCTGAATCACAAAATCTTTCAATTTAAATGATTAATGTCTTATTCATGTTTGATTTGACAAGTAAAGAACACATTCAAACGAGATCATAAGGCTTCTCTAGGGTTAAGACCCTTCTATTTCCCCAAAACCCTAACTTCACACTTTTATCATAACTCTTCTTCCATCACTCTTTCAACCACCAAGCATATAACCTCTTCCTCAATTATTATTATTATTATTATTATTATTATTATTATTATTATTATTATTATTATTATTATTATTATTATCATTATCATCATCATCATCATCATCATCATCATCATCATCATCATCATCATCATCAATATACTAAAATTTCAAGGCCTAAATCTAAGGTCTTGTACATGCGATAATAACCTTATCTCAATAATTACTATTCCCGGGGCTTATAAACTCTACTTTAACAAATCCATCATAAATTTTTCTGTAGGGCTCAAAAAATCATTAGATTCAATATAAATTCTCATAATATAAATATTAACAACATATTCAGATTTCATGGTCTAACTCTATTGTTTCATACATGTGATAATAGCCTTATTTTTTTAGGGTTATTATTCCGAAATCAAACCATTTTCATACTTTATCAAACTTATATCAATGAAAACTACTCTAAACACTTCATATAAATTCTACAGCATAATTTAGATGATATAACGCCAAAACATTCATGATTCTCATATTTAACCCATGTTGACCAAAATGTCATTATTGATAACAAAACCCTTATTTCATACAAGTCTTACATGTTTGGTAACATAATTTCCAAATCCACATTTTTCCCTATAGACCTTATCATACTCATTTCACACTCATCAAACCATTAATAAACCCACAATACAACCACATGTCACACAGAGGGTTTTTTCCACATAAAATAATAATACCGCATAATCTTTACTTACTCAATTTCTATCATATGTTATCAACCGTATATCATAGTATTAGCAATCATACATTAATTCACATAATAACAATAACATGGTACAATACATAATCATGTATAGCACTTAGCAATCAAAAACCCTAGGCTACAACAAGTATCCTTACAAACCAACTCTAATCTCTAAGCACACAAATCCTATTTTGCCTCTTCTAAAAACTCAGGTAAATCACCTAAGAAAATCATAATAAAATATCATTGGGAATCCACACAAGTAAGGAAAAGTTTAAGGAAATGGATTGGTGAAAGAAGGGAGAAAAATAGAACCAAGTAAGGCGGTGTTTGGGAAAAATTTGCGCAACCAAACAAGTGGGAACAGTGGGTTGTGCTGTGGGAGGGTGGAGCAACAACACAAGCAGGGATATAATGGTGGTGGAGGTCAAAACAAGGAGGACTAGTGTTCAATTGTGGGAGCCGAAGGGTGGTGGTGTGGTGTGGTTAGATATTCCAAAGGGTGGTGATAGGGTGTGGTTGTGGTTCTCGAAGGATAGAAGGTGTGGTGTAGTGAAGGTTTCCGAAGAGGAGGGAGGTGGGCTTAGGTTGAAGCTACTAAAGAGAGGGTGTGGGTGCAGGATTTTGATGTTGTAACTAAGGAAGAAAAGGAAGTGGGTTGCGGATGAAACTACCGAAGAGGAGGTGGGTGCACTGGATGTTGGTCTTCTAGCCAAGGAAGAAATAAAAAGGGAAGGGGTTGAGGTGTGCTTGGATGGAGGTAGAAGTTGAGGTGCGGTGGATTACTGATGGGTATAGGGGGTTTGGTGCAGGTGGTGGAGGTGCCTTGGTTGGGCTTATCGATTGGGGTTTTTGAGGTTATTTTGTGGCAACAAGGAGGAGGTAAAGTAGGGATATGGTTATGCTATTGCTACAAAAAACAAAAGGGAGAGAAGAGTGGGTGGTCGGGACATTTAATGCTGGGTTTATATATACATACACATACACAAAGATAGGGCTATAATTGGCTAAAAATTTCAATGTAGACCCTTAAGTTGAGGAAGGGGAGTAAATGGGGTGAGAGAGTAGGCTTGGTAGGGTGAATCATGCACGCAAGATGAAGGGAAGATAATGGGTAAAATTTGAGGGAAACGAGAAGAAAAAGAAAAAGGAGAAAAGGGAGGTGATGTGGGTTTAGAATTAGGTTTAAGTTAACATAATTTAGGTTAGGATATTAGGATAAATTAATTAAATGATCATTTGGGATTTGGTTTAGGTTAGGATGATATTAATAACCCAAATTAAAAATTAGGGTTAGGCTAATATTTATGATAAGAGAGTTAGGGTAAGATATAAAAATAAATTTTTCAGGTTAGAATTAGGTTACGATATTAATCACTTGAGATTAGGGTTAGCTAAAAAAAATCAGGGTATTACGGTAACCCAGACCCATACACAACTCAGATTTCTTTCACTTTAAGTAGTTAGTACATTATTCTCAAGGTTACATGATCACAAAAGACCCATACAATATACAAGAAAGACATTCACATTCTTATTCCATCTTAACCAATACCATTCTCCAACCATGTGTGGGATTTCCATTAATGCTTAATCATTATTAACCAAATCCATTAGATTAATCCATCTAAAGCCAAATTCTAGGTTACATTACCCCTTTAAATCCATTAAGTACTCTTTGGGTTTACCCATTAAGGTCTTTACAACACCCATTGAGTATGCAATCAATCATGTTCCATTTAATCCATCCATTAGGTTTCCAATCCATGTCAATAGGTGTATTTCACTCATTAAATAGCCAGATGGTAATGTTATGCATAGTCTCAAAGCATATCTAAGCCAAAAGATCAAAATTATACAATCTAGATGAACTAGTTAATCAGTTTGGCCTAACTAGTTGATCTGTTTGACTCACCCAAACCCAAGGTTTCCTCGAACCGGTCATTCAGTTTGGCAGACCATTCAATCGGTTCTACCAAACTAGATGATGGGTTTAAGTAGAGAGCAAACCAAGTTTGTAAGATCCTAATTTATATATATATATATATATATATATATATAATCACAATACTAACAATAGTAATATAAAATTTAGAATATATTATTTAGCCTAATTCTAAGATTTTGTTTTAATTATATAGTCTAGAATAAAATATAGGTAAATTATAAGAATTTTATTTATTTATATAATTACCTTTAATCTATCCCAAAATTAAACCTAAAATGCCACAACTTTATTTTTCCTTTTCCTTTTTCTTTCTTCTTTTTTTTTTCACTTTTTCTCCTTTTTCCTTTTCTTTTCTCCCACTTCTCCTCTTAGGCTACACCATTCCTAGCCCAACCCCTCCTTCTTTCTATCTTCCTATTCTCCTTAGGTGGCCCAATCCTTCTCCTCCCTCTCTCATTTCTTTCTCCCTAGGCAGCTGACCCATTTCTTCCCCCCTTTATTTTTCTTTCTTTCCCTTTTCTCCCTCTCTTCTTTTCTCCTTTCCCTTTTCTCCCCATCTTCTTCCTCATGTTTGTCTCCCTCTTCTACCATCCTTACTCCTTCTATTTTTCCCCTATAGCACCTCTTGTACCTATACAGGCCCTACCCCCTTTACCTTATTAGCTATGCACGACCATGCATGCTGACATGTGCCTTGCACACCCCCTACACCTTCCCCTGCCTTACTGCCGCTTGCACTATCCTTCCTCTATAGCCTGGCATGCCGATCGTCCCTTGTCATCTTCCCCACACCCTCATCCCTTCCCTGCCTATAAATAGCCCCTTTTATTCCTCTTATCTCTTCTTCTCTCCCCTTGAAGATCCTCCCCTATTCTATGCAACCGCCCCCTTCCAACCACTCCAACCTACTGTCACCGTCGGCACCAAGCCATGCCCCCAATGCCTCCCCTCTTCCCTACTTGCACTCACTTGCAACTACAAAGCTCCCTTCCCCCTCCTTATCCCTTTATATTTTTTACCCCGAGCCTGCACCTCCCTGCACCACTATCATTGACAAACTCCTCCCATCCATGCCACCATAGCACCTTAGCCACCCCTTTCCCTCCTCCATTTCCCCCCTCCTTTCTCCTTCACCCATTCAATTGCGTGCCCCTGCACCACACTTTGCCACCAGTCCCACTACCATAACCATTTCTACCCCATTAGCATATCCTGGTGCTAACACCACCCTTGACCCCAAGCTACTAACCCCCACATCGTTCACCAAAAATTAGTCGCCACCATTGTGCAGTTCTCACGTCGGCGTCACCACACCATTTTTCTTCCCCATTCTGGTCACCACCACTTTGTCTCCTCCCTTTGAGTTTTTGTTTAACTATATTCCCTCTCATTATTATTATTTTGTAAAAAAAAAAGAAAAAGGAAAAAGATAGACCATGTTCAGATATTTTTATTTTGCAGGTACTATTTCGATGACAGTAGGAGAGGAGGCGTAGGTTATTCTTGCTTAGAGACCGAAGCCATTTCGGCAAGTATATAGTCATAGTTAGGGCCTTATTTTGTTAAAATATGACCTTATTATGTGTTAAGTGAAGACATGCATGAAATGTTAGATGGTCTAGGGTTGTATGTGTAGCTTGGCTTGGCGATGATGAAAGGTAAGAAGATGTGTGAACATGATTGTGTTGGTTCCTATGTTGATGTGTATTTCTATTATATGATACTGCATGTTTGAAAAGTTGGGAAGTCATTATGTTAGATGACGTATGACTTAGGTAGGGTTCTAAGACCTAGGGGAATTTTGGTCAACATTATGAAAAGAGGCATATGGGGAAACTCTAAGGTGAATGTTGGCCTAATATCAGTTAGAGGTGATATAAAAAAAATAATTATGGTAAAAATAAAGAAAATTAGGGTAAACACTACATGGGGAGGATTAACCATGCATAGGGTGAGTCAAACCTAATGTGATCTATGACCAAGGGTGATTAAAGTAAGGGTTGGTTGCTAAGAATGGATATGTGGGTTAATGATGACATTTTTGGGTAGCTTTGCACATTTGGGGGAGTCCTTGGAGTGCTAAGGGATGAGAGGTTACTAAAAGGGTGGAAATAGGATTTGGTAGGTTAAAGCACAAAACCCTAAGGGTAGGTTATTATCATATCTAAGAAATGGATAAGTTGGGCTATAAATTTAGATTATGATGTTAATCATGCTATTTGAGGATTGTGTACTAAATCTAATAGCCATGTGAGATAATTGGGAGTAAATATAACTACCATGAGGAATTAGGGTTTCGAGAGGCGTCCATTTTTGGAGGTTATTATCACATGCATGAAATGGGGGAGTTGGGCTACAAAAATTTAGGGGATGAATAATCATAGTAAAATATGCCTGGTTATGGAAAATTGGGTCTAGGTCAACTAGGGTTTTGAGGAGTAACCATTGGGCCCAATGGTTATCATATATGAGAAATGGGGGGTAATAGGTCATGAAATATGATAAAAGGGAATTCTAATAACAGGTTTGGGTTTGTTAGGTAAAGTGGGGACTCAAAGGAACATTAGGGGGTATGTATGTACCAGAGATTATGAAATTAGGGTTTCCAAGGCGATATGATTAGTCCCAGGGTGGTAGTAGGGAAGGATCCATAGTTGTGTTATGCATGTTTGTGTGGTGTATCTGGCATATATAAAACATGAATAAGACACTAATCACTTAAAGTGGAAGATCGCTTGAGTCAGGCCCACTTGTATCAATTGGTCCACCGGTGAGAATAGTGGCTAGGAGCGTGCTGCCCTAGGTTTATACTTTATTTACCGGTCCACCGGTGAGAATAGTGGCTAGGAGCATGCTGCCCTAGATTTGTACTTTATTTACTAGTCCATCAATGAGAATAGTGGCAAAGAGTGTGCTCTTGTGGGTTTGTACTTTGATTACCATCCCATCTACAAGCATAGTGGGGTCCTAACTCAAGAAAATAAAACATTTGGACGATAAAAACTTTTGGGAAGATACTAATTACGTACAGTGCAACACCACACAGGACATAACCAGATGTACTTTATTTACCAGTCCATTGGTGAGAATAGTGGCCAGGAGTTTGATGTTCTGAGTTTGTACTTTATTTACAGTTCCACCTGTGAGAATAGTGGCTAGGAGCGTGTTGCCTTGGGTTGGTACTTTATTTACCGGTCCACCGGTAAGAATAGTTGTAATACCCCAAAATTTCCTACTGATTTTTTTTATTTAAAAATTAGCGAAAGTAGAAATCTTAAATTTTGGGGATGTTACCACCACACTTAGTACCAGATTGATGTTCTCCCACCGTTCGAGTACCAAGTGCTAAGGCTAAAAGGAAAATAACGTGATCTACACAAATTCGGACTTTTATTTAAATCACAGTAGCACATTAAACTCATTAGAAGAATAAAACCTGCTAATAGTGGTTACAAGAATAAAATTAATTTGAACAAGGAATAAAATATTAAAAGAGAAACCCTGAAATCAATCCCGGATAATCCTTATGGTCTTTTCTCGATATCAACTTGAATAACACTTGCAATAAACCTACAAGGGACACTGCCCATTGAATAGGTAGGGTGAAATACCCCAAAACCCTAACTTAGAATTATGGCAAATTTAGGGATTTATTAGGAAAATTAATTAAATAAATTATTTTATTAAAATAAGAGGAATTAATTAAGGCAAAATCAAGAGGAAATTAATAAATAATTAATTGGAAAAAAATAGGGTGCTTTCCCAATTAAAATGGAATTTAGAAAAATCTCTTAAAAATCCTAAATTAGTTAAAAAAAGGAATTTAATTATTATTTTATTAAAATATTTTTTTTAAATATCCTAAAATGCCAAAATATTCTAAATATCCAACCCATCTATTTTTTCCCTTTTCCCTTTTATCTCTTTGTTTTCCTTTTCTTTCTTTTCTTCCTCTCATTTCTCCTTTTCTTTTTCTTTCCTTCGATCTGGGCTAGCCCACCCCCGCGGCCTAGACCTCTCTTCTCCCTCGCATAGACCAAGGCTCACCGCTCCCCTCCCTTCTTCCTCACTAGCCGGCCTGTCCAGTTCCCTCATTTCCTTTCTTTTTCCTTGGACTAACCGGTCTGCCGCACCTTCTTCTCCCCTTCTTTCCCTCGACCCTCTCTCTCCCTAATGCCCGACCCTTCCTCTTCCCAGCGCAAGCATGCAGCCTACGTGGTGTCGCACGCCGGCCTGCCACCCTTATCCCCTTCCCTGACACCCCCTCTCTCTCCTCCACACAATTGCAGCCTCTCTCTCTCCTCATGCATGCCTTTCTCCCCCTTCCTTTTCCCCTACCCAAGCATGCTAGACCTGCAACAATGGTAGGCCTATTCCAGCCATAAGCCGCCGACCAGCGACCTACACACCTGTCGCCACCCCTCCCTCTTACCCCTCTCTTATTCCCCTCATCCTTAGCCTATAAATACCCCTCTACCAACCCCCTTTCAACTATTTTTTCTCTCAACCCATAAACCTCCAACTCTTGTCAACGCCGCCTGTTCAACCACCCATTGTACCGCCACCGTCCATCACCGCCGCCCAAACCACCACCCAAATACTCCCTGCATCACCCTCCACCGAGCTACACCCCTCACCACCCTCAAATCTCCCTACACAATCCTCCTTAGCTGTGCAAAGTTGGCCACTTGACTAACCTTAACCCAACCACCGCCGCCTTTGCGCTGCTGTCCACCGCCACTCCCGCCGCAACCACCACCCCTTATACCCTCCAAAATCACCAGTAGACCTTCCCCTACCTTCCACTATCTCCCTCTCCTCCTCCCTTCCTCCCTCTCCACCACTCACGGCCACCACACCACCGTCGCCTTTGGCAGTGCCACCACCATCAATTCAACCCTCTCCACCTAGGCATCCTCCACCACCTCAAATCCCCCTCTCATTCAGCCTCTCCTACCCTAAAACACTCAACTTTATACCTTTTACCCTCTTTCCCGGCCACCAACACCACCGCCGTCGTGCGCCACTACCGGTGCTACCCATCACCACCAGCCCTAGGTGATACCCTAATCCTCAAAACCCTAGTTGTGATACCTTTATCTCTTTTATTTATATTATGATATTATCCTTATTATTATTATTATTATTATTATTATTGTTATTATATCATCATTATTATTTTTACCATTATTATTATTAAATACAGCTTCAAAAATATTAATACTACTATTATTATTAATGGTCAAACCTTATTATTATTATTATTATTATTATTATTATTTTATTATCATTAATATCGTTTTTGTTCTTTTTATCATCATCATCATCATCATCATCATCATCATCATCATCATCATCATCATCATTATTATTAGTATTATTATTATGGCTAATTTGGGCATAGTATTACTATTACTATTATTGTAAAAATATTCGAACCCTTATATTATCATTATTTTGAATATTATTATTATTATTATTATTATTATTATTATTATTATTATTATTATTATCCTTAGCAATATTATTATTTTGTTAATACTACTATTATTATACTATTATTTTTATCACTAACCCTATTATTAGTCTTAACCTTAATAATACTTTACTATGAGTATTAGTATTATTATTATTATTATTATTAATATCACTAGTTTGCTAAAATTAGTATTATCACTATTATTAGGAGAAATAAAGCTATTAACTTTAATAATATAAATATGGCTATAAATATTAACATAAACCTATTTTGAGTAGTAATACTCTAGTAGGATAACTTGGGAATTAAAAACCCTATTTTTTTTACTTGTAAATTTTCTTTTAATAATAGTAACCCTAATATTAGAATAAAGTAGGAAATAATAGTATTTTTGGTAGGAGGGAAATTAATCCTTAGTTTTTCCCTCTTATAGGTGAAAACAATCTAAGCCCTAAGGAGGCGTAGGAGCGTGCTTCTAAGACCGGTGACGTATTAGGTAAGGATGTAGCTAAGGCCTATGTGTGTTATGTGTATTGTATGCATTAGATGTTATGTTGTGTATCTTATGGTTATCATTAAACTTGTTTTATATGTAGCACGGCTTGGAGTTAAGGTATGCTCATGTGTGTTTCTTATGGCATGTGTATAATATGTATATTTTGTGATTATGATGTGATATAATGTGGCCCTTTAGGACATGTATGCTAGGGTATTTAATGTAACGACATGGAGTGAAATGATGAAAAAGGAAAATGGGGATGTAAGTTAACCAAGGGTAAATAAGTTGGCCCAGGGGAAGTAAGTTGACCAAGAGATATGGGATTGACCTAAATATCTCATGATCCATGAAGGGGAAAATAAAAGGCGAATATGAATAAAATAAAAGAGTGGGTGAACTTTGCATAAGAATCTAGGGTTTGCACGGGAGAATCTAGGGTTTGCATAGGAATTCTAGAGCTTTGCATGAAAACTTCGAGGGTTTGCATGGGGTTCATGGAGTCTTCATAGGGATGAAATTTACATGTGAAAAGTTTTATTGGGATGTAAGTAAGGTAAGGGAATAGTTTTTTGGGTGATTGGAGGCTTTGGGTGAAAAATAGTACATGGGTTAGTATAAGGGTGCACAAGAGACCTAGCTAGGGTTTGGGAGGGAAACCCTAATTTAAGATGGTGGTTAAAGTAAAAATAGTTGAGGGTGAGTGGAGTATAAGATGAGAGTGGAGGAATGTCATGTGTAGGGTGAGTATGGATATCGTGGGAGAGCAAGGGTAGAAGGTGAGAAATGGAGGGGTGACAGGTGGAAAGAAAGATGCTAGGGTTTGGTGTGGCCGCCTAGGGTTTCGTGGTCACACGTGCATTTGGGGGAGTAAAGTGAAATGATGAGGCTTGAATCTAAGGGATGTGACGTGTGGGGTGTTAAACGACCTTAGTTGTGGGAGGTAGAGAAGGGTGGGCCATGTAGGCCCATATTAGGGTTTCTAGAGAAAACCCTAGGGTAAGGTAGTGAGTGGACTTGGAGGCATAAGGTAGTGGGCCTTGACCTACTCACTTAGGATTTGGGCTTCCAATGTGAGTAAGTAGAATAAGGAAAGGATGTTGGGGCGTGTTAGGAGATGTTGAAGTCTCAAGATATGGAGCAGGCCCTCTTGGGAGGATAAGTGTAGATGGAGTTAGTCGTGCATGTCTAGGGTGAAAATTGGTGAATAAGACACAAGAAGACACTAATTATTTAAAGTGGAATATTATTGAGCCGGGCCCAGACCGATCCACCGGTATAATAGTGGCCAAGTGCCGGGGTACCCTAGAGATTGATCCACAAGTATATAATAGTGGTCAGGTGTGTTTTGCCCTGTATGTGATAGATCCACAGGCTATAATAGTGGGGGATCCAAAGCTCAATAAACCAAAACTTAAGTTTGATAAGCCACGTAAAAGACACTAAGTACTTATAGTAGAACGCCATGAGAGTGAGGGCTAGACCGGTCCACCGGCGAATAATAGTGGCCAGGAGCATCTTGTCCTTGAGACCGATCCACCGGCATATAATAATGGTCATGTGTATTCTGCCCTATACATTCCAATCCACCAACTATAATAGTGGGGTTCTCATACTTAACCTGGCCATTATTTATCTGTAATGATTATATGCTATTATGAGATCATGCTTGTATTATATGCCTTGTGTGTTGGCCTTAGGTGCATGGTTACCTTGCTCAGTACGTAGCGAACTGACCACCCCTTTCATGGATGTTGTTCATTCCCACTAGTAGAAGGCCCCTCTGAGTTTGTCCAAGTTGGTGATACTATTTTCAATGCCTTCGATGCTTACGAGATATCGGGCAAGGCTGAGAGTTGAGCATAGACTTAGCTTGGGGATCGAGAGCGGCATGGTCAGAATTTTTTCCTATGTTCTTTTATTTTGTATTGGATTACTTAGACTTAATTTTTATCATACTGTAGCCTTTATTCCTTTTAAGGAATTTTTATTATGTATTTTGGATTGTAAATTCTTTTCTCGTACTTTGATTTCTATCGTATGGATGTTTTAATGCTTTTATGAAGCCTTCCTTTGAGTTTGAATTATGATGGATGTTAGTTCTTCTTTAGCCTTGTGGTTAGTACGAGACCGGTCAGGGGCTGGGCTTGTACTGATCATGGCGGTAATATCCTCGAAGTTTACAAGTTTGTTGTACTCACTTCCGTGAAATATTTTAATAAAATAAAATTTTTCAGTAGTGAATTTTAGGGTTGTTACAAGTTGGTATCAGAGTGGTTGGTCATGTTAACCATGCTAATTTTCAAATCAACTCTTGAATTACAAGTTTTTCCAAGATTTTGAAATGTTATCAAACCCGAAAAGGCCTTTCCATTTTTACAATTCTGAGTCCAGGCTACAGTGAGGAACGTAAAGGTAGATTAGGGTTTTTCCAAAAAGGAGAATAGTATGATATGATTGCTTCAAACCAGTGGATTCACTCCTAACCTCACCATTTTTGTTGCAGCTTCCAATGGCGATGAATGGCCGAGTAGGGTATTTGGAGGAGGCCTTTGAGGCTTTCATGGAGTTCGTCTAGCGCCAGCCCTTAGTGCATGCCTTGCTCCCTCACCCCATTGAGGGTGCTAGTGAGGACTGGCTTCAGAGGATCACTAGACATCACCCTCTGACCTACTCTCAAGAGGAGGACCCGGTGGTCCTCGAGCGGTGGATCCGAGACATAGATTGCACCTTTGAAGCAGTGGACTGCCCATCGGCCCGGTAGCCCAGCATCACAACCTTTTTCCTGAGAGATGTAGCAAACGCCTAGTGGGTGGAGTACTATACCTGAGATGGTCCTCCGGCTTCTTGGGAGGCTTTCAAGACCGCCATCTGCTCTAGATTTTATCCTAAGATCTTGAAGAGGGACAAGCATTAGGAGTTCATGCAACTCACTTAGGGATTGATGACGGTCCACCAATATCATGCATGCTTCATCGAGCTGCTCAAATTTTCATAAGGATTGCCGCCAATGAGTCCACGGTGGTTTTCTAGTTCGAGCAGTGGCTGAACTTCAGTATTCACCGGATGATGGATGCAGCATCCTTCACGAACTTAGCTTCTCTGTACGAGCACACCTACATCGTCGCCACTTTGGTCCAGAAGCAAGGTACCATCCTCGGGAAGAGGAAGCCCAAGGGTCAGAGTTCTAGGGGTAGGACCCAACCCCGGACAGGAGGACCCAGCTTGATATTGTCACGGGTATGTTCACCATCCATTCTCTGTTAGTGTATATCCTCTTTGATTCGAGTGCTACTTTGTCCTTTGTTTCGTCTGCTTTTGCTACTAAAGTTGGATTTTCATCATATGCTAGAATAGAATTGTCTGTGATGCTCCCATTAGGTGATATGATGGAATACAGTCGATTGTTCTCGGATGTGGCCTTAGTTATAGGTGGGGTAGGCTTCTTAGTAGACCTAGTCGGGATGGACTTGAAGGAATTTGACGTGATCTTGGGTATGGATATGCTGGAGAAATACCGAACTGTTATTGACTGCACTTAGGAGTGCATGATTCTGTGAGGCCCAAAGGGGACTAGGGTTTCGTACAGAAGGACCCAGCCCGAGCCCACTACTAAGGTGGTATCAGCAATTTTTCTACATGCCTTGATCTAGAAGGGGTACCCCCTGTACTTGTGTAGTGTGCAAGAGATGAACAATGAATTGACCACTCTAGATGGCATCCCGGTAGTCAGAGAGTTTCTAGATGTATTTTCGAAAGAAATATTGGGTATGCCCCTAGTTAGGGAGATCGATTTAAGATTGAGCTAGTGCCGAGAGTTGAGCCCGTCACGAAGGCACCATACCGAATGGCGTCGATTGAGTTAAAGGAGTTAAAGGCCTAGCTAGAGGAACTGTTGGAGCATGGGTATATTCGGCCGAGTGTATCACCATGAGGAGCATCGATCTTGTTCGTGAAGAAGAAGGATGGTAGTCTCCGTCTCTGCATTGACTACCGAGGGTTGAATCAGCTGATAATGAAGAATTGGTACCCGCTCCCGAGAATCGATGACTTATTTGAATAGTTAAATGGTGCCTCGATGTTCTCTAATATCGATCTAAGGTCAGGATACCATCAGTTAAGGATCGCTGATGCCGACATCATGAAGACCGCTTTTCGGACTCAATATAGGCACTTTGAGTTTACAGTAATGCTATTTGGACTTACCAATACCCCAGCAGTTTTCATGGACCTGATAATGCGGATATTCAGACCCTTCCTCGATTAATTCGTAGTGGTGTTTATCGATGACATTTTGGTGTGCTCCCAAGGAAACGAGGAGCATGAGCAGCACTTTCGCACCATTTTGAGTCTTCTAAGAGAGCTTCTCTTGTGTATGAAGTTGTCTAATTGCGGTATTGGCCTTAGGAAGTGGCCTTCCTCAAACACATAGTATCAGGTGGGGGAGTGGCTGTGGACCTAGCCAAGATCGTGGCTATCACTGAGTGGAAGCCTCCCACGAGTGTAATAAAGATTTGGAGTTTTCTGGGTTTGGCTGGGTATTACAGAAGGTTTTTCTGATCTTCTCTAAGATTTCCCGACCGCTAACCAACCTCCTTAAGAAGTCCACGAAGTTTCAGTAGGATGAGACTTGTGAAGCAATGTTCCAAGAGAGTAAAGAAAGGTTTGAGGTTTATAGTAATGCATCCAAGCACAGGCTGGGATGTGTGTTGATGCAGAAGGGCGGAGTAGTCGCATATGCCTCCCGACAGTTGAAGCGGCATGAATAGTATTATCCTACTCATGGCTTGGAGTTAGTTGTTGTGGTATTCGCCTTGAAGATTTGGAGGCACTACTTGTATGGGTCGAAATGCAAATTCTTTACAAATCATAAGAGTCTCAAGTACATCTTCACTCAGAAGGAACTTAATCTGAGGAAGAGGAGATGGTTAGAACTTGTCGAGGATTATGACATCGAGTTGAACTACCACGAGGGTAAGGCTAACGTAGTTGCAGATGCCTTGAGTAGGAAGACCTCGCATTCTACACTATGTTGTGTGGTTGCTGACCAAATGATATGGGAGTTGTCAGGATTGGAGATTGAGCTGATTCAACAAGGAGACCTTGAGGCCTACATGAGCGCCTTTACACTCACTCCCACCATATTTGAGGAGATCCAAGCTGGGCATATCGAAGATGTCAAACTGATACGGAAGATGCAAGAAGGTCAGGCAGAAGGGTTCAGAATTCATGAGGATGGTAGCCTTCGATTCACGGGTCGCTGGTGTGTATCGCAGAGTTGTTTAGAAGTGAGCATTGCATTATGGAGAAGGGCATCATAACCCTTATTTAGTCCACCCAGGAGGATCCAAGCTATATAAAGACCTCAGGAAGGTGTACTGGCGGCCCCGTATGAAGCGGGAAGTGGTTGAATTCGTGTCCCGGTGTCTAGTGTGTCAAAAGGTCAAGATCGAGCACTATAAGTAATTTGTATCTTTCCTATGATTTATTACCATGCAAGGTTTGGTTTATCGAGCTCGAAACCCTCTCTATTATAGTCGGTGGATTGGGAATCACTCCACAGGGTAAAACACTCCTGACCACTATTATAGCTAGTGGACCAAAAAACGCAACACCGGACAAAACACACCTGACCACTATTATAGTCGGTGAACCGGAAATTATCCTCACTTGGGCTCGACTTGATAATCTTTCACTTTACATATTTAGTGTCTTACCTGTATCTTATTCCATACACAACCCCGACTAGAGATGCATGACCCACTAGACTTTTCATTCTCATCCTTTAATCTAGCTCTCCTAAAAAGCCTCGTCCCATAACTTGGGATCTTTACTCACCCTATGACTCTAAGACTGCTTCCTCACCTTTCCCTTACTCACCACAAAACCCCAAACTCCTATGCACATGGATCAAAGCTCACTCCCCATAACTCCGTTTCGACTCACCTTCGCCCTCTAAGGGTTCCCTCAGAAACCCTAATTTGGACTATATGGCCTAACTTCTTCCTATCCTACATAGCCATACTCTCCTTTGAATCCAATACCACCAATCTACTTGAACCACACCTAACATCACAACCTCACTCTCCATCCTTCACATGTGATCATGAAAACCCTAGTTAAGTCCCCCATGCACACTCCTACTAGCCCACGTACTATTTTTCACTCATGGATTCCAAACACTCAAAATACTCTTCCCTCGCCTTTCTTACCTCTTAAGTCACCTTTTCCTACGTAAAGTTCATCTCCATGCAAAGACTAACCATCCCATGCAAGCCTTACAATCCCTATGAAAGATTTATTCCATCCTCTTATTTTATTTATATCATCCTTTTATTTATCCACCCATAAGTCATAAGGTACTTAAATCTTTCTCATTTCCCTTTTTTACCACTCCATTTCTTCACTTCTTTTGTCTCCCCGCAACTTCACCATCCTACTAAGGACTCATAGCATGCATGTCATAGTGGGCAACTACACATAAGGCATAACGCAAAACACAAGTCATGTCACCATATTAAACACGTCATAGCACATATACAGCTTGCTTTAGCTCCACACTTAGCAAGTTGGGCAACAAGCATATAAACCATAACTACATGGGATGCTAGCACATAACCAAGCACACATAAACATATAACACATAATCTAGCCTTAACCACATCCTTACAATAATTACTGAAATACTCCTTATTTGTAGAGTTACCAAGTCATCCCTTTTTATTTACCAAATTACCATATTACCCTTTATGTTTGCATAATTACCACAATACTCCTTATATTTGTTTGATCACCAAATTACCCTCCATACTAATTAAACTACTAATTTTATCCCTCATACTTGTTAAGTTACCAAATTATCTTTCCAATTGGTTAATTTACTGAATTGGCCTTTTGGTTGGTTAAATTACCAAATTATCCTTTTTACTTATTAGAATTACCGAATTACCCTCTTGGTTGGTTAAATTACCAAATTACCCTTCATGCTTATTAGAATTACCAACTTACTCTTTTGGTTGGTTATTATCAAATTTCCCTTCATGCTTATTAGAATTATTGAATTACCCTCTTGGTTGGTTAAATTACTAAAATACCCTTCTTCTTTATTAAATTACCACTTTATCCCTTCTTACTCACAAAATTACTAAGTTATCCCCTTTTTCATGCAAAATTACCAAAATGCCCTTCTTTCTTATTAAACCATCATATTACCCCTTTATTCATATAAGTTACCAATTTGCTCATATCATGCCAAATTTACCAAAAAGCCTTTACCACATCAAATATTAACGTCCATGGTTCATATACCTCATCTAACACCACCAACTATCATTATTTATCACTAATACTCATTAGCACCTACCACACATACTTATTTAGGCCACACCTTTTGCACAAGCAAATTTACCAAAATACTCCTAGGGCTCATATTAACATTATCTATGCAAAAAATGGCCACATTAACATATCATATCATACATATTTATTTAACATTATACTTAACAACAATGCCCCTTCCTTAGAAATTATTTCTACACATGACACATAAATTAACATGCTTTTCTTTTCATCAACCAACATATGCCACTAATTACATTATACTTAACAACATACATCATGCATATAAAAATGTTAAAAATCCTAATGTGCTAGCATACGTATATCCACACATTTTAGTAGGGTATAATGGTTACCTCATTTTTAGCAATAATCAAACCTTACCTGTACTCTAATTAAAGGTTTGAGATTTGATTAGTAAAATCAATACCTAAAAATGATATCAAATTTTAGCATATTAAAAGTAAAAAATCAAAGGAATAAATTTTTATCAAAAGCTTAATTAAATACATACTAGTATTAACTATTGTCATATCTCGAAATTAACTTAAGATTGACTCAAGGGATGCAGAACACACGCTGCATGAGCAGTGTGAGCTACATGCATGGAAATTAAGGAAGAAGGGAGGAGAAGTAGAGAGAAGGAAAGGGGTGGTTGGGGTAGGGGTTTTAGGAGTCTGGTGGAGGGGAGTTAGGGTAATGGTTGGGTGTAGGGACGGGGTACATGTGTAGGTGGTGGTTGGAGGTCGATGATCAACGGCTCAAGGTAGTGGAGGCGTTGGCTATAGGGCTGGGAAAAAGGAGCAGAGGATGGGCAGAGAAAAAAAAGAAGAAAAGAAAAAAAAAGAGGAGAAGGGAGGAGCTGTGGGGGAGTTTTGGCCAAGGGGAGGTAAGGTGGTGGTGGTAGGTGAGTTGTTAGGGAGTGGATTGGTGGCTGTGGAGGCGGCGGAGGAGGAAGGAGGGCGGCTGATGGTGGTAGTGTAATGTGGAGACCGAGAAGGAGGGGAAAGAAATGGAAGGAAGGGAAGGAGGCTATAGAGGTGAGTGAGAGGGGCAAGTGAGGGTGATGGGGTGGTGTAGGGAGGTTGAAGGGGTGTAAGGGAGGTAGCTACGGTGGTCAGCTGGGCGGTAGAGGCGGTGAAGCAAAAACAGGGAAGGAAGAGGAGAGGGGAAAAAGGGAGAAATGGGGGCTTGGTAGAGGGAGAAGGAGGGATGAGGAGGGCTCATGCAGGGGATAAAATGGGTAGAAGGTAAGAAGAAAGAAGAGGGAGAGGAGGGGAAGTAGGGGCGTCGAGTTAGGTGGTGCTAGGGTAAAGCTGTAGGTTGACGGTGCATGGTGGCAGGGACAAGGAAGGAAGAAAAGGAAAGAAGAGGGCGCGCGAAGGAGGGGTATAGGGTGTGTATAGCCTAGAAAGGGAAGGAAATGGATGGGGGAGAGAAAGGGAGAGAAATTAGGGTTGTAGGGGGAGGCAGGCAACGGTTGTAGGCTGCCATGGCCTTGTCATCAAAGAAAGAAGGATAAGGGAATAAGAAAGGAGGAGGGAGTTTTTGTAACACCTCCAAAATTTACACATTTTTTAAAAAAAAACAATACTTATAAATTAAACCATAAATTCTGGGGATGCTACCGCCACACTTAGTACCAGACCGGTTCATCGGCATAAAATAGTGGCAGGGTATGTTACCCTTGCGACTGATCCACCGGCTAAAATAGTGGCAGGGCATGTACCCTCACAACCGATCCACCGGCTAAAATAGTGGGGTTCCTGTACTCGTATGGACTCAGTAAAGAGCATGGTGTGAAAATAAATTTGATAAAGGCTAGATGAAGTAAATAATATGATCTATATTGAATCATGATATTTCACCTAAGCTTTTGTTCTATCTTGTGCTAATATGATTGACTTCTATGCCCTTTATTATGATGCATTGGTTGTTTGCATTATGTGCTGGCCTTAGTGCTCTATTACCTTACTTAGTACATAGCGTACTGATTACCCGTTTCATGGGTGCTGCTCATTCCCATGAGTAGAAGGCCTATCTGACTTGCTGCAGGTAGGAGATGTTTATTTTGATGCGATTAATGTCTATGGGACATCAGATGGGGCCGAGTGATGTTTAGGCCAAATCAGTTCTAGAGAGGCGTGGCCGGTTTTCCATTGAGATTCTTATCCCTATTTTCTTTTAATTATATTGAATACTTCAGAAACAATTTTATTATTGTATTTATTTCTTTTCCCCAAAAAACTAACTCTCGTATTTTGGATTTTATAAAGACATATGCGTACCTGATTCCCGTATTTATGAATTTGGATTATATAATAATGTTATGAGTTATTTTTTTAGCCTTAGCACTTGGTACTGGAACGGTAGGAGTGGACCGGTCTGGTACTAAGTGTGGCGGTAGCATCCCTAGAATTTACGGTTTAATTTATAAGTATTATTTTTTTTAAAATGTGTAAATTTTGGGGGTGTTACAAGTTGGTATCAGAGCGGTTGATCTTGTTGACCATGCTAGTTTTTGGAAATAAAATTAATTTTGGAAGTTGCTATTGAAATTTGAAAAAGGATTTCCCGCCTTAATTGAAAATCTTTCCGTTTTAAAAATTTTGGAGCCCAGCCACGGTGAGGAGTATAAGGGTAGATTAGGATTTTCCCTAAGGAGTAGAAAATCTTGTTAATAATTTTTGAATCAGTGGGTTCGTTTCTAAGTGTTTATTTTTGTATAGTTAGATGGTAAATAATGGGAGGATTAACCGTTTGGAGGAGGTCGTCACCGCCTTCCTGGAGTTCACCCATCGCTCTCAAAACGTTGGGGAAGATTAGCTTGGGAGGGTTACCGGACATCATCCTCTGACTTATTATGGGGAGGAGAACCCGGTGGTTTTAGAGGGGTGGATCTGGGATCTGGACCGCACCTTTGAGGCCGTGGATTGCCCACCCAACCGACGGCCCAACATTGCAACATTCTTCCTCTAGGGTGTAGCAGACGCCTGGTGGGAGGAGTTTCGTGCCAGAGAAGGTCCTCCGGCTACCTAGGAGGCATTAAAGACCGCCCTTCGCACCAGGTTCTATCCCGAGAGCCTCAGGAGGGACAAGCTCTGGGAGTTTATGCAACTGATTCAGGGGCCCATGTCAGTTCGCCAGTATTATGCCCGCTTCACAGAGCTGCTCCGGTTTGCTCCATGGATCGCTGCCAACGATTCCATGATGGTGTTCCAATTTGAGTATGGACTAAACTTTAGCATCCGCCGCATGATGGGTGTCGTGCCTTTTACAGATTTAGCATCCCTATATGAGCTTGCTTGCATGGCAGACACGTTGGTTCACGAGCAGGCAGCCATCTTGGGAAAGAGGAAGCTCGAGGGATAGAGTTCGGGAAGCAGGGCCTAGGCTAGGTTTGGAGAGTCCAGGAGGCCACCACCGAGAGATAACAGTGGGAGCCAAGGGCCCCCATGAGGTACAATTTACAGGAGGTGCAACCGTAATCATCCAGGTAGGGACTACAATGGCAGGTTGGTGACTTGCCAGAATTGTGGGAAGTAGGGACACAAGGCGATAAAGTGTTGGAGGCCCCCTCATTTTCAGCAGAGTCAGCCCCGATCGTTTCAGCAGGGGGAGCTCTCATACCTCAGCAGCAAGCCTTTCAGCAGTATCGTCAGAACTCATCCCAGCAGCACTATCAGAGAGCACCTGCTCCATCCGGTGCCCTAGCTCGAGAGACAGGGGGAAGACTGTAGGGATCTAGGCCTCATCCTCAGAAGGGAGGCCAGTCAGAAGGGCGCCTGAACGTCATCAGTCAGGCCGAGGCAAATCGACAGTTGGATGTCGTTACCGGTATGTTCACTATTTATTCATTGCCAACATATGTTCTATTTGATTCGGGTGCCACATTATCCTTCATTTCCTCTACATTTGCTGATAAGGCTGGATTGTCACCATCTGCTAGAGTAGAGCTATCTGTTATGCTTCCGTTGGGTGACAGGATAGAGTGTAGTCGGATGTTTTCCGACGTGGACTTACATATAGGAGGGGTAGACTTCCTTGTATATATGGTCGGGATGGATCTAAAAGACTTTGATGTGATTCTGGGCATAGATATACTGGGGAAGTACAAAGTAGTTATTGATTGTGCGTAGGAGTGGGTGATTTTACGAGGCCCGAAGGGAACTAGGATTTCTTACCAGAAGACTCAGCCCGAGCCGACCACTAAGGTGATGTCAGCGATTACATTACACGCTTTGATCTAGAAGGGGTATCCTTTATATTTATGCAGTGTGCAGGAGCTCAACAAGGATTTGGCCGCACTAGACAGCATCCTAGTAGTTAAAGAATTTCCGAACGTGTTTCCAGATAAATACCCGGTATGCCTCCGGTTCGAAAAATTAATTTCAAGATCGAGTTAGTGCCGGGAGCTGAGCCTGTTTCCAAGGCGCCTTACAGAATGGTACCAGTTGAGTTGAAAGAGTTGAAGGCACAATGGGAGGAATTGTTAGAGCTCGGGTACATCCGGCTGAGCGTATCACCGTGGGGAGCACCGGTTTTATTTGTGAAGAAGAAGGATGGTAGTCTCCGTCTCTGCATTGACTACCAAGGGTTGAATCAGTTGACGGTGAAGAATCGATATCTGCTTCTGAGAATAGATGATCTATTCGACCAACTGAAGGGTGCTACGGTGTTTTCTAAGATCAATTTAAGGTCCGGGTATCATCAGTTGAGGATCGCTGATGCTGATATTATAAAGAGTGCATTCTCGACCTGATATGGGCATTACGAATTTACAATGATTCCTTTTGGACTTACAAATGCTCCTATGGTGTTCATAGACTTGATGACGAGGATATTCAGATCTTTCCTTGATCAATTTGTGGTGGCATTTATAGACGTTATTCTGGTGTAATCCCGAGGAAGCGAGGAGCACAAGCAGCATTTACGCACTATCTTGAGTATATTGAGAGAGCAGCA
Source organism: Tamarix chinensis (assembly GCA_030549775.1). NCBI lineage: Eukaryota > Viridiplantae > Streptophyta > Magnoliopsida > Caryophyllales > Tamaricaceae > Tamarix > Tamarix chinensis. The sequence goes on from CM060174.1 coordinate 13,517,863, forward strand.
TCTATATGCTAAGTTGTTGAAGTGTGGGTTTTGGCTCCAGGAAGTAGCCTTCCTTGGTCACATTATATCGGCTAAGGGAGTGGCTGTGGACCCCGCTAAGATTGTGGCCATCATAGAGTGGAATCCCCCTACGAACATATCGGAGATTTGGAGTTTTCTAGGTTTGGCTGGATATTACAGACGATTTGTGCAGAACTTTTCCAAGATAGCCAGACCGTTGACTAATCTCTTAAAGAAGACTACGAAGTTTCAGTGGGATGAGGCGTGTGAAGAGGCTTTTCGAGAGATGAAGAAGAGGTTAACCACTGCATCGGTTTTGACTTTACTCGAGGGGACCGAAGAGTTCAAGGTTTACAGTGATGCATCCAAGCATGGGTTGGGATGCGTGTTAATGCAGAAGGGTAAAGTGGTAGCTTATGCCTCACGACAACTGAAGAAACATGAACAAAATTATCCCACGCATAATCTTGAGTTAGCTGTTGTTGTGTTTGCTTTGAAGATTTGGAGGCATTATCTATATGGGGTGAAGTGTAAATTCTTTACAGATCACCAGAGTCTCAAGTATATCTTCACGCAGAAGGATCTCAACTTGAGGCAAAGAAGATGATTGGAGCTGGTAAAGGATTATGACATTGAGTTGACCTATCATGAGGGTAAGGCCAATGTGGTTGTTGACGCTCTGAGTAGGAAGACTGCACATTCTACACTATGTTGCGTGGTTGCTGATCGGACAATAAAGGAGCTATCAGATATGGAGATTGATATGATTCAGCAGGGAGATCTCAAGACCCGTATGAATGCCTTGACGCTCACTCCGACTATTTTCGAAGAGATCCGAGCCGGCCAAGTTGGAGATGTTAAGTTGGAGAGGATTCGATAGAACATGTGGGAAGGTAAAGTAGAGGGGTTCAGAATCCATGAGGATGGCAGTATTCGATTCAGTGATCGTTGGTGTGTGCCCCAGAGTTATCTGGATCTTAAGCGTCGTATTATGGAGGAAGGACATTAGACTCCCTATTTGGTTCACCCAAGATGATTTAAGTTATATAAGGACCTCAAAAAGGTGTACTAGTGGCCCCATATGAAGCGGGAGGTAGCGGAGTTCGTATCCCAGTGTCTGGTATGTCACAAGGTCAAGATTGAACATCAGAGACCGGCGAGATTACTTCAGTCTTTAGAGGTGCCGAGATGGAAATGGAATTCCATTTCTATGGACTTTGTGAGTGGTCTACCGAGGACCCGAAGCGGTTGTGATACTATCTGGGTTATTATTGATAGATTGACCAAGTTAGCCGTGTTCATTCCTATGAAGTTCACCTGGAGTATGGAGCAATTTGCGAGCGCTTATATGAAGTTCGTGGTTATCCACCATGGAGTCCCGAAGGATATAGTTTCAGATCGAGAATCGAGGTTCCTCTCTCACTTTTGGGGAAAGCTATAGGAAGTTTTAGGGATCAAATTGAAGATGAGTACAGCTTTTCACCCTGCCATAGACGGACAGACAAAGCGGACCATTCAAACTCTGGAGGATATGTTGAGGGCCTGCAGACTAGATTTCCAGGGATGTTGGGAGGAGCGCTTACATTTGGTGGAGTTTTCATATAATGACAGTTATCACGCCAGTATTGGGATGGCTCCCTTCGAGGCGTTGTATGGACGGAAGTGCAGGACTCCTTTGTCTTGGAGCGATATTAGCAAGACGATCATGTTGGGACCAAAAATGATCGAAGATATGACCCGTGAGGTCCGACAGATCCAGGATCGAATGAAAGCAGCTCAGAGCCGACAAAAGAGCTATGCCGATCAGAGGCGTAGGGATGGAGATTTTGAGCCTGGAGACAAAGTGTTGCTGAGGGTTTCACCTACTAAGGGGGTGCAGAGGTTCGGAAGGAAAGGCAAGTTGAGCCCCAAGTATATTGGCCCATATGAGATATTGGAGTGAGTAGGTGAAGTTGCTTATAGATTGGCTCTTCCTCCAGATTTGGCACAAGTGCATAATGTGTTCCACATTTCTCAGCTGCGGAAGTATGTTGCCAATCCATCGCATGTAATTCAACCATATGAGGTCGAATTGGATGATTCCCTAACTTATGAGGAGCGACCAGTGCGGATTCTCGACATTAAGCTAAGGAAGACTCGTACGAGTTTGGTACCTCTGGTTAAGATCTTATGGAGTCGACATGGGATTGAGGAAGCTACTTGGGAGACCGAGAAAGATATGCGAGAAGCATATCCGGAGCTTTTCGTTGCAGGTTAGATCTTTTTTATCTAGTTTGCCCCTAAGGGGTAGTTGATTAAGTATAGTTAGTAATATGTTATTTTAGAAGCTTAGAATGCCCTGACCCTAACCCTAGAGAGTTGCAGGAGACTTCGGGGACGAAGTCTGTTTTTAAGGGGGTAGTAATGAAATGCCCCAAAATAATTATTTTAGGAAATATAATTAAATAAGGATTCGTAGGGAATTATTTAATTTATTATTTTATTTGGAATAAGAAGGATTTATTTAGGGCAAATTAATAAGAATTTATAAATATTTTTATAAAGGAAAATTTGGGCTTTTTGCTAATTAAAAAGGAATTTAGGAGAAATATTTTTAAAAACCCTTAAATAGCCTAAAAAGGAGATTTAATATTATTTTATTTAAATATTTTTATTCTAAATACCCAAAATATTCTAATTAATTTATTTAACCCCAAACCACTTAAATTTTCCTTTTTCCTTTTTTCTTTTCCTTTTTCTTTCTTTCTTTTTCTCTCTTTTCTTCTTTTTCTTTTTCTTCTGCCGGATTGGGCCTGAGTGCGGCCCAATTCTTCCTAGCCCAGCGTTATTCCCTTTATGCGTGCATCCGAACGCTGTGTTTTGGAGTTGTTTCCTTTGAGACACCACGTCTCATTTAAAAGGCTTATAACCAGCGCTAACCGGCCCGGTTTTCCTCTTTTCCATTTTCCTTCCCGGCCACCGGTTCACCTCCCCTCCTTCCTTCTTCTTCCTCCTTTCCCCTCCGTCATCGAGCCTGCAACCTCCACCCCCAAAAATGGCACCGCCGTCCACGAGGGTTTTGACCGGCCGATTCCCCCTTCATTTTCTCCCTCTTGACTCGCATATTAGCTTGGCATGATCGGTTATCCTCAACTATCGCTCGTTCTCTCCCTATTTTCTCTCGAAGGATCGAACCCAACCAAATCTTTCGTCAGCCGATTACCGCCTCCGACTGCCCCAAACCCTACATAGAATACCCTCCTGCCAACCCTCAAAACCCTACCATTCCCTCTACCTCTATAAATAGCCTCGACGAAACTTTTTCTCCCCAAAAACCCTAAGAGATAACCGTGTAGCACCTTGACTTCAGACGAGCCTTCCGCCGCTGATAGCCAACCTCACCACCACCGCTGCATCCCAAATTCTTCCTTGCATTGTACTCTAGCTAACTAAGCTCTCCAAATCCTTTGATTCTTCTCGCACGAGTTGCCATAGCCGTGCAAAATCTCCTGTCCATCTCGCAAAAATCTTTACCCCGCAACCTTTAAGCCGGCGTCCGCCACCACATCCACCACTTCTATTGCCTTCTGCACCACCCAAAAGCTTCTTCTAATTCTCCTCCACCGAACCATAACCTTATTTTCTCTTTTCCCCTTCTCTTTTCCTCTTTTTCTTCATCTTTTTCCCTTTTAGACTCCTTTTCCAGCCACCACCGTGCACCACCGTCGGTGCCATCCATCTCTGCCAACTCAAGGTGAAACCCTAGACCCTCTCAGCCCTTCTTTCATATTTATTTAAATTTATTCTATTTTTATTCAAATTTTAATGGTTATTCATTTATTATTATTATTATTATTATTATTATTATTATTATTATTATTATTATTATTTCTATTAATATTACTATTATTACTAATAGTTTGTTATTATTAAAATTATTATTATTATTATTATCTTTAATAACATTATTTTGGGAAAGGGTAGAAGCCCTTATATCACCTCTTTGTTTTAAATTATGATAGTATTTTATTAGTATTTTTAGTAGTATTTTGTATAGTTAATTTTAGTATAGTATTATTTTAATTAAAAGTCAAATCTTTGGATAAGTTAGAAATTACTAGTATTTTTAGGAAGGAACCTAATTCTAGTATTTTTCCCATAATAGGTGCGCCCAGTCAAAGTCCTCAAGTGGTATAGGAGCGTGCTCCAAGACTGGTGGCATTTTAAGTAAGGGGTGCTAAGGCCATATGTGTAATATGTGATTTTATGCTATACATGCCATGTGATATGAATTATAGTGTATTTCATGTGAATATTGTATAATTGTTACGAATACAGCATGATTATGGAGTTAAACTATGTTGGTGTGAATAAATTGTAGCATGAGAATTATGTGTATAATTGTGTTACTATTATTGTATGATAATGTGGTGTTAGGGTTTTACATAAAATTGCATGGCGTTAGGGTTTTGCATGGTAGTATTAATATTACATAGTGTTAGAGTTTTGAATGGTGGTATTAATGTTGCATGGTGTTAGGGTTTGCATGGAAGTGTGGTTTACGTGGAGTTAGGATTTGCATGGGAGCTAGGGTTTGCATGGGAGTTAGGGTTTGTATGGGAGTTAATTATTAGATGGGAGTCAGGGTTTGCATGGGAGTGCATTTTACGTGGAGTTAAGGTTTGCATGGGTGTTAGGGTATGTCATGGTTAACGATGGTGGGATGGTTAACTAGGGTTGAAGTGGTTAACCTGAGTTGAGGAGTAAGCATGGTAGGAGTCTGATTTGCATATCTTGAAATGAACATCTGAATAAGATACTTAAAATATTAAATACGTAAAGTGAAAGATGTTGAGCCGAGCCCAGACCGATCCACCGGCTAAAATAGTGGCAGGGAATATTTTCCTCACGACCGATCCACCGGCTAAAATAATGGCAGGGCATGTACCCTCGCGACCGATCCACCGGCTATAATAGTGGGGTATCCCAAGCTCAACAAACCAAACTATATATATTGTTAAGATGTGGGAAGACACTAATTACTTACAGTGGAACATCGTACGAGAAGGGACCAGACCAATCCACCGGCATAAAATAGTGGCAAGGTATGTTACCCTCGCGACCGATCCACCGGCTAAAATAGTGGGGTTCCCGTACTCATATGGACTCAATAAAGAGCATGGTGTGAAAATAAATTCAATAAAGGCTAGATGAAGTAAATAATCTGATCTATATTGAATCATGATATTTCACCTAAGCTTTTGTTCTATCTTGTGCTGATATAATTGAATTCTATGCCCTTTATTATGATGCATTGGTTGTGTGAATTATGTGCTGGCCTTAGTGCTCTGTTACCTTACTTAGTACGTAGCGTACTGATCACCCGTTTCACGGATGATGCTCATTCCCATGAGTAGAAGGCCCATCTGACTTGTTGCAGGTAAGGGATGTTTATTTTGATGCGATCGATGTCTATGGGACATCAGATGGGGCCGAGTGATGTTTGGGTCGAATCAGCTCCGGAGAGGCATGGTCGGTTTTCCATTGAGATTTTTATCCCTATTTTCTTTTAATTATATTGAGCACTTCATAAACAATTTTATTATTGTAGTTATTTCTTTTTCCTGAAAAACTAACTCTCGTATTTTGGATTGTATAAAGACCTATGCGTAACTGATTCCCGTATTTATGAATTTGGATTATCTAATAATGTTATGAGTTATTTTTTTTTAGCCTTAGCACTTGGTACTGGAACGGTAGGAGTGAACCGATCTGGTACTAAGTGTGGCGGTAGTATCCCCAGAATTTACGGTTTAATTTATAAGTATTGTTTTAAAAAAAAATGTATAAATTTTAGGGGTGTTACTGTTGTAGGCTGGTCAGGCGAGGAAAGGAGAGAAGAGGGAGTGGGTCAGCCTATGGGCACGAGGGAGAGGGGGGAAGAAAAAAGGTTTGAGCTGGCCCAAGCGGGGGAAAAAAAGGAAAAGAAAGAGAAGGGGGGAGATGGGCTAGGGCTAGACGCGAGTAGAATGGGAGAGGAGAAAAGAAGAGGAGATGGGCCAACGGCCCATTGCAAGGGAGAAAGGAGAAGGTCAGTGGCCTGAAGAGAAAGAAAAGAAGAAAAGGAAAAAGGAGGAGAGAAAAGGAAGAAAAATGAGAAAGAAAAAGGAAAAATGAAAAAGGGGGAAAATAAAATAATTTTTGGAATAATGGTATTTAATATTTTGTATAGATAAATTACTTTAATTTATTAAATTTTAATATATTAGTTTAATAAGGGAAATTTCAGTAAAATATTGGTTTGGAAAAAATATTTAAATAAAATAAGTATGATAAAATAAAAAAATTATTTATTTTAATTTATTAAATATTCATATCCATTTTTATATACTCAAAAATCCACAAAATAATTAAATTAAATTAAATTATCCCAAATGAGGATCATTTATTAAATTCTAGGTTTTAGATGTTTGGGGTATTATAATGGTAGCCAAGAGCGAGCTGTCTTGAGTTTGTACTTTGATTACTGTCCCACCGATAAGAATAGTGGGGTCCTTGAACCCAAATGGATAAAAATTCATGAGTTAACCTATTTATCACATTAATATCTTGACTAGATAATAATAAATGAACCGACATAATCTACTTATGACCTTTTTATTTCTTATTGTGGTGTTATTAATATCTCTAACTAGCTTGACTGTATTGTTACCTTACTCGGTACGTAGCTTACTGATCACCCCTATTATAGGTGTTGCTTATTCCCATGAGTAGTGTCCCCTTCTGAGCATGTGTGGGTAAATGAGGATTCCCTAAATGACTTTGTCACATATGATGATATGGACGGGGTAAAGTGATTTCATTGTGTCTTGGGTTGGGGACGAAAGAGAGTGACATCCGGTCATTTTCTTTTTCAACGTTATTCGCATTAACATTTTACTTTTGTTGAACAATGTTTGCATATTATAGTATCTCTTTTGGAAACAAACACTTAACCCTAATTATGCTATGAATTGCTACTTTTTTATGTTATCATGGTTTACATACTGTTTTTGTTTTACCTTGTGATTGGTATGAGGATAGTCTGAGGCTAGGCTTATACTAATTACAGCGGTAATACTCCCATATGGTTGGATGATCTTTCATTAAAAATGAATTTTTTTTAATGGTAATTTTTGGGGGTATTACAAAGGTCCCTACAAACCTACCAGCTAAGCAGTTTCGGCCAACCAGGTGACTGTTCTTAGGGTTAGTCGATCGGCCGAGCCTAAATAGTCAATTGGTTTGCCCCTAAATAGTGTATAATAAATATTTATCGTGTAATTTACCCTAAAAAATCTTACAACATCTAAACCATATCATATCCTAGCATCACACCAATGTTTAATCAATTCGTAAACTAAAACATACTTCATAATTAATTGAGTCAACCTAATTTCATGAAAACATGCCTTTTATTAGGATTCATAAATTAATCAATATGTATAAATATGAAACCAAATATCATGCCAACTCATAACTCAAGACTCTAAAGAATTTACTACAACACATGCTTAACTAATTCACATTTCACAAGTAAGAATGACTTACTTGGTGCAAGAAAAACTTTTTCCCCAAAATTAGGAAAACACAACTTGAAAGATTTTCAACTTCTAAACCTTAAAAAATATAAGTTGAAGCTTCAAAAATTTAATGGATAAATTTATAAATCATAATTCAAACTAGGAGAAAACAACACACCAAACCTAATAGAAAACAAAGGGAATTCGTGCTAAAAGAGAGACTCCGCTTTCTTCTAAATCTAACCCTCCATTGCTTAAAGATGAATAAGAAAGATCTAGAGAGAGGATCAGAGGAGTGGAAAGAAACCAAACTAAGCTTGAATTTGAGAGAAAGGACACTCATTTAAAGAGAGTTGGAATGTTTTGGTGGCTGAAATAAAGGTGAATGGAAGGGGTGATTAGGGCTATTTATAGCCAAAACTAGGTGCAAGAACGAGTGTGGCCATGAATAGGTCAAAAAACCTAGTTTCTACTATATTAATTTAAACTTAATGGCCAGATTTCGTCAAAGATTGGTTGACCTCCCTTTTAGAGATGAAATGGTGATTTTTGGAAAAAAAAAAATGCAGGTTGAATTCGCTTATAAATGTCAAACAAAGGAGAGGAAATGAATGATTCGTGTGGAAGGAATCTCTTAGCTAAGTAGAGATAGGTCGGAGAATCTAAGCAATAATTTCTAGAACATGCAGAAGAGAGAGGTAGAAGAAGACAAAGATGAGGTCACATTCTCCCTCAATTGTCCCAATCGAACCCTAAAATTAGTTTGAGGCAAAATCTTGAGCCAAATGCTTGATAAGAAATGCTAATAATCTTTAAAGAATACTTGGAATAGGATTATCAAGGTTCCATGTTGGTATAAGAAATTCTTCTAACAAAATTGAGTTCCAAAAATGTACTCAACTTGAAAAACCAATAGATCAGTTCGGCCTAAAGGTTGAATTATCTATAAACCATTTGATCTATTCCCCAAACTAGTCGATCGGTTTAATCGAAAAAAATCCTTTTGCTAAAATGATGAACCAGTCGATTAATCTTCCCGCTTACTCATTTTTTTAATTTCTAAAGCTTATTCAAATCTAACTTTTCATCAAAATCAATTATTGTTCTAAATCAAAATATAAAAAAAGTATCAAATCTTAATAAATAACATAACTTCTAATTCAACAAAATTTACAAAAAGATGGGGTATCACAATTTTATTTAAATTTGTTATTATATTACATTAAGAAAGCACGGGCTTATGATATTTTGATTCATTCATTGATAGTGTCTGCAAACAAGAATAAGTTCTATCATGATCAAATAAGTAAAGGATTAGAAGTTGATAATGTTGGGACTTATAGGGTTTTGTGAAATGTTGGGCAGTTCTCTATCTTATGGTTACTTGGGTCATTTTATGAATTTTTTGGGGAATAAATATGGCATTAATCTCATTAAGGGTCTAAAAATTATTTCATGTTTAATATTTAAAAATTTAGTTAAATATGACACAAGTTAAGTGATAAAAGGTTTCGAGCCATTTAGGCAAGATAGGGATATTTTTGTTTGTTTGGGTTAAATATGAAATTTTGGCATTACTAAATCATTATTGGGTTAAAATATGCTAAGTATGTTAAATGAAATTCTTGGATTAATTATAAGTAGCATAGGTTTGATAAAATGAGAAAATAACTTAGTTTAAAAATAGTAACCCTAGGAGAATGATCAATATCATATGTGTATAGTTAGATCTTAATTTTTAGACATGTTATTAATAATGAAATTTTAGGATGTTGTGCTAAAATCAATATTTCATGTGTGTAGTTAGAACTTGAGTTTTGGACATTCAATTAATAATGCTCAAAATAGGGATATTTTGGTTAGTTTGGGTTAAATATGAAAATTTGACATTCCTATATTATTATTGGGTTAAAATATTATAAGTATGTTATATGAAATACTTAGATTCATTATGAGTAGCATAGGCTTGATAAAATGACAAAGTAACTTAATTTGAAAATAGTAACCCTAGGAGCATGATCAATATTACATGTGTGTAGTTAGACCTTGATTTTTGGACATGATATTAATAATGATATTTTAGGATGTTGTGCTAAAATTGGTGGTTTGGTGAGCCTTATGAGAAGATTTATCCTTAGCTTGTGAACTTAGAGTTTTATAAGAGTGGTGTGGTCTCTTCACCTGGAGAATGATCAAATTTACCTGTGGTTGTGATTTATTTGCCTTGCATATTTGTGTTAAGTATTCTCTACATTAATGAGGTGAAAAATTTGTTTAACAAGACATAAATGATTATAGTGAAATATTACTAAGTTAGGACCAAGTTGTACTAATATATTCCATAGCACGATAGTAGTGGTCATAAGCGTTATACATACGGATGGTTTTATAATCATTACCACTCCGCTTGATATAATAGTGGTTCCTAGGTAGTTATTATTGTGTAAGGGTCATGTTAGTGGTCCACCAAACATAATCACAAGTGTATTCTTCCCTATAAGGCTCATTATGCTAATACCATTCTATCGATTATGAAAATTGAGTCCCTTAAATAAAGTGACTAAGTAATTGGAAACTTATAATTATCTATTATGAAACTCTATTTTGGTTTCCCTCTTGAGTTCCATCTTGTGTTCTAATTAATGTGCATGTATACTTCTTTCATGTGACTTATATGTTATACATGTCCCTTTTCTTGTGATGTGTATTATTACCTTACTCAATACGTAAGTATTGATCATTCTTTTGTGAGAAACAAACATAGGTGTTGATGTGTAGGTTTCTAGCATTTGCTTTGATGATTTTGCTAAGTATGATGCACTTCATGTGGAGGAATGATTTATCTATTTGGGCTTGTGTGCAAAGTCTCATTTATTCAATACCTAGCATTTTTTATACCTTATGGACTCTTGGTTCTGTAGTATCCCTTTTGTTATAGTTGATTTGTATTGTATTCAAAATTTTATCTCCAAACTCTTACCTTAGATTTATGAATATTTATCTTATTATCTTATTTATCAATTTAACGCTATAAATGTTTTAATTTTAATTTGATATGTTAATATTATGGTAAATTGAAGTCATGTTGATTATGGTAGTAACACAAAATTATCTTTTGTTAGCTTCTACAAAATCAAAATTTTGTAGTAGTAAATTTTGAGGTGTTACAGGCTGTGAAGCACGGGGACGCTGAAGTGCGTCCGTTTCGCGTTTCCGGGACGTTTCTGGGGACGAAACGCGAGGCGGGACGCTGATTTAAAAAAAAAAAAAAACCTCCAAAACGACGTCGTTTTGGAGGATTTTTAACGTCTGACGCGCCCGGTCGCCCCATCCCTTCGCAGTCGCACGATGCCCCCGGCCCACGGCCCCACCCTGGCACGTCATGATAGCCAACAAACTATACATAGACCTGCCGCCTATGCTAGAAGTCAGTGGCCGTAAGTTAACTGACAAGCATGATGGCCCATAAAGCACTGAGTCACTGACAAGCATCAGCATATACTATTCATTGAATAGTATTCAACGGCAACAAAAGAAATATATATATACATTTGTGTCCCAAAAACATTTAACTTTTCGAAAACTTTTATACATTAAAATTTATATTAAAATTATTTAATTAATATTTTTATTAAAAAATAACTATTAATAATGAAATTTAACTAATATATGAATTAATTTTAGAATTTTTTATTTTTTTTTCTCTTAATTTTAATAAATTTAATTTATTTTTAAATATATATATATATATATAATTTTTTTAACGTTTCCTGCCGTCCCCGTTTCCTATAATTTTAAAAAATGACGTTTCCGCGTTTCGTCCCGTCCCCGTTTCCCCTCCCCGTCCCCGTTTCCGTGCAACACTGGTTACAGGTTTCTATTAGAGCTTGTGTTTTGATTACCATGTTTTATTTTCAAAATTTGGTGTGATCCCTTATCTAATTGTATCTATCTATTTCATATTTTGTAAAACTCAATTCTTTTAAAACATGTACTTAATTATGAGGAATTGAGAATGAGTAGTTTAGGCGACCTTTGTATGTGCATATGTGATTTATGTGCTAGTAATTTAAGAATTTTTTATCCAAACATGTTTTCTATCTTCCACCTAGATCGCTATGGCATTGAATGATCATATTAACCATTTAGGGGAGGCATTTAATGCCTTTATAGAGTCCATTCAGTGTCTTCCACCACCACTGTCACCTTAGCCTTAGCTACGCCACCACCTCTATATCACCCACATAACTTACGCTAGAGTTATCACTCATCGACTTATGCTGTTGAGGAGGATTCACTCAACAAAAAGGACTGGATTTGAGATTTTGATCATACATTTGAACTAGTCAATTTTCTTAGGACGAGGAAGGCAAGCATAACAATGTACTTAATTTGGAGATTGGCAAGCACCTAGTGGATAAGTCATCACACATAGGGAGGATTAATGATATCTTGGGAGGACCTTAAGATGATGTTCCACACAAAGTTTTATCCTGAGAGCCTTAATATGGAAAAGCTTAAGGAATTCATGTAAATAACTTAGGAAGGATTGACAATGAGGAATCACCATGTGTATTTCTTTCAATTGTTGGTGTTCGCACCAAGAATAATAACTAGTGAGGTGAAAAAGATCTTCTATTTAAGCAAGGGCTTAACTTTAGTATCGAAGTGATTATAGGTTCCATAATCTTCTATGATCTAGCTATATTTTATGATCGAGCATGTGCTAGCACCAATATGATTTAAGAGCAAACTTCTATCTTAGTTAAGAGAATGTTCAAGCCATAAGGTTTTGGGGAAGGATTTAGTATGAAGGTGGAAGACCTCCAAGTTTCTAGCCTAAGGGTTAGTAAAGTGATTAAATTATACCTTAAGGATCGTAGAGACACTACTTTAATCAATGTTGTGGCTTAGATCATCCAGGACAAGATTGTGAATAATAACCTACTCTATGTCAATTTTTTAATAAGATTGATCACCGATCTTTTGAGTGTCTACAATAGAGGGTTCAATATGAGACAACTTGCACCTTAGTTGTAGGCATACCGATCATAAGCTTTACATTTGCAATAAAGGGTCCCTTCCCTAATATTTTTACATTATAGGGAGTCTAAGTGGAGACCACAGGGTTCTCTCCTATTTTATTAGGGAAGAGGAGGAAAAAATCAAGGTTCTAAAAGTTAGCATGGAGGATGACATGGAGGAAAGTTAGGTGGACACTTGATTATCATCTACCAAGTAGAGGTTGATCGATAGTTGGACATAATAAATTGTACATTTTCCACCCTTTTTGTTACCAATGCATGTATTGTTAAATTTGGGTGCTTCATTTTGGTTTGTGTCTATGTAACACCCCAAGTCGATATGACCACACGGGGGCTACCTTGAAGTGCTTTCGGATTGATCGGCTGGCCCCACAGATCAACACGAGTCCTTTCAGTACGCTTTGTCCTCACTCACGCACTTTCTGAGAAATTTTCAGAAAATTTCTGAAACTTCCCAGAAGGTCACCCATCCTAAAATTGCTCCATAGTCAGCACGCTTAACTGTGGAGTTCTTAGGATGGAATCACCAAAAGGATGGTATACCATGTTAATATAAGTAGCCAGATCAATCCTTATAACACTCTCCTCAATTTGGGGTATTACATTCACCCCCACTCAAAGAACGCAACGTCCTCGTTGCGCCTCAACCAATAACCGTCTTAATACAGTTTATCCTAAGAATCGTCCCACTAGGTGGCTAACTGGCTCATCCAAGTTTAGCTCACGGTCGTGGTTTCGCTCTGATACCATTTGTAACACCCCAAGTCGATATGACCACACGGGGGCTACCTTGAAGTGCTTTCGGATTGATCGGCTGGCCCCACAGATCAACACGAGTCCTTTCAGTACGCTTTGTCCTCACTCACGCACTTTCTGAGAAATTTTTAGAAAATTTCTGAAACTTCCCAAAGGTCACCCATCCTAAAATTGCTCCATAGTCAGCACGCTTAACTGTGGAGTTCTTAGGATGGAATCACCAAAAGGATGGTATACCATGTTAATATAAGTAGCCAGATCAATCCTTATAACACTCTCCTCAATTTGGGGTATTATAGTCTACCATTTTTATTTCTATATTTGCATCGTCTCCATCTACTAGTGTCTCAATGTTTGTTACTTTACCATCTAGGGATATATTAGATTGTACTATAATCTACTCGAGTATGGCATTAGATATAGGTGGTGTAGACTTCCTTAAAGACTTGATAGAGGTGGATGTTCGAGACTTTGATGTGATCCTAGGAATTAATATGTTGGGAAGATACTGAGTTGTGATAGATTATACATAGGAGGTGAGTAGTGTTGCAGGGATCCTAGGGTGTTAGGGTCTCCTATAGGAGATGCAAACCTACACCTATAATGAAGGTGGTATATGCCTATATGCATTGTTCATTGGTATAGAGATGTTATCCTATGTTTTTGTATAATGTTTAGAAGTTGAACATGGATGTTTCAAAATTGGAAAATATTTTGGTCACTCAAAACTTTTCAAACATTTTTTCAAAGTAGATACCAAGTTTTTCATTAGTGCTTGAGATAAGCTTCACTATTGAGCTAGTACTAGGGGCTAAGCCTTTTTTGAAAGCACCCTATCAGATGATGCTAATATAGTTATAGGAGATGAGTTAAAACTAGAGGAGCTGATGGCGCATGATTATATTTATATAAGTTTGTCTCCATAGGGAGCATTGGTTATCTTCATGAAGAAGAAGGATGGGAATCTTCACCTATGTATTAACTATTAGAGTCTAAACTAGCTGACAATGAAGGATTAATATTTGCTTCTAAGGATTGATGACTTATTTTATGAACTTTGGGGAGCCATGGTCTTCTCGAAGATTGAATTGAGGTTGGTTTATCACTAGCTACACATCACAAAAGAAGACATTACAAAGATGTTAGGTTATGATATAGGCACTATAAGTTCATAGTGATGCCATTTGGGATCACTAATGAATTTGTACTACTTATAGATTTGATGACAAGGATTTTTTGGCTGTTTGTTGATATGTTAGGAGTGGTGTTAATAAATGATATCTCGGCGCACTCTTAGAGTAGATAATAACATGAGCAACATCTCCATGCCATTTTGTCACTCCTTAGAGATCATAGGATATATGCAAAACTCTCTAAGTGTAAGTTATAACTTTGAGAGTTTGCATTTTTGGGTCATGTGTTATCAATTAGAGGAATTTTTATAAACCAAGTGAAGATTGTGGCAGCTGCAGAGTAGAGAGAACTGGCTGGTTTCCCTAAAGTTTGCAACTTTATGGGGTTCTCATGATACTATAGGCACTTTATCTGATGCTTCTTGAAGGTAGCTTATACTTTAGTGAACTTTTTGATGAAGACCACTAAGTTTTAGTGGGATAATACTTGTGAGAATATGTTTTAAGAGTTGAAGTTGCATTTGACTACAACATCAATTTTGACTCTACCATCAAAATCATAGAGGTTTAATGTTTACAATAAAGTGTTAAATCATGGAATGGATTGTTTATTGATGCAGCATGGTAAGGTGTCAGCTTATGCTTCATATAAGTTGAAGTAGTACAAGCAGAACTACCCTATGCTTGATATGAATTTAGATGGTGTCGCTTTCATGCTGAATATGAGGAGGTACTATTTGTATGAGATACATCATAGATTTTTCATTAAATACAAGAGTTTCATGTATATATTTATTGAAAAGGAGCTAAATATGAGATAGAGGAGGTGGATAGAGTTGGATAAGGACTCTAATATTGTATTGACCTACTAGAAGGGTAAGCATAACATTGTTCCAAATACCTTGAGTAGGATGACATCACATTATTTGTGTTCTTCTGTGGTGGCTAATTAGTTGCTAGATAAGCTTCATAGGAAGAGGGGAAAATCTAATTTAATAGGGTGAGTTGAAGTTCCATATGAATTCTTTGACTATCACATCGACTGAGTTTGATGGGATCTAAGATAGGCATCCATGGGGATGTCAAGCTCACACAAATTTTGTAAAAGATATAGGGCAATAGAGCATAAGGATTACAAATTTACGACAGTGGTATCGTCTACTATAAGGGTCATTAGTATATTCCACAAAGTTGGTTGATTTGAAGTGTTAGATTTTGGAGTAAGATCACTATATTCCGTATTATTTCCATATAGGAGGGGAAATTTTGTATAAGAACCTTAAGAGAATCTATTAGTGGCCTCTCATCAAACGAGAGGTAATAAAGTTCTTATTGAGATACTTAACTTGTAAAAAGGTTAAGATAGAGCACCAAAGACCTACGAAAATGGTTCATCCATTGTATGTTCTAAGATGGAAGTGAAACTCCATATCCATGGACTTTGTGATATGACTATCAAGGAATAGAATTAGTTGTGATATGATTTATGTCATTGTTAATCACTTAACTAAATCAACAGTTTTCGAACTAATGAAGTTGACTTAGATCAGGTAGTAGATGAATACTTAAAGTTTGTGGTGAGTTAACAAGGTAAACCAACTGACATAGTCACTGATAGGGATTTGAGGTTCCATTTTCACTTTTAGGGGAAGTTACAGGTGGTTATGGTCAAAAAGTTGATGATGAGTACTGCCTTCCACCCAGCTATAAATGAGTAGGCTAAGAAAATGATCCAATCTCTTGATGATATGCTACGGTCTTATGTTTTAGATATTTGAGGTAATTGGGAGAATTGAATACACTTGATGGAGTTATCATACAACAACAATTATCACTCTATCATCAAGATGATACCATTTGAGCCATTGTATAGATGCAAGTGTTGGAAGCCATTATGTTGGAGTGACATTAGTGAAACTATTGTAATAGGGGAGAATATGATCGAAGAGATGACAAAGCAGGTTCATTTGATTTAGGATAAAGTGAGGGCAGCTTAGGGTCATTAGTAGAGTTATGCTAATCAAAGGTGACACAATGACGATTTTAAGGTCAGGGAAAAGTTTTGTTGAGAGTCTCACCCACTAAGGAGGTGCACATGTTTGGTAAAAAGGAAAGTTGAGCTCTAGGTACATTGGATCTCACAATATTCTTCATAACATTGGCAAGATTGTCTACTACCTAGCAGTTCCACTATATTTGGCTTGATTTCGCAACGTCATCCACATCTTAAAGTTGATGAAGTATGATGCAAATCTTTTTCATGTGATCAAACTCGACAAGATCGATCTTAATGATTTGTTGACCTATGAGGATGTGCCCTTATAGATTCTTGACACCAAGTTGTGACATACACGTATGATCTCAATTATGCTTTTGAAGGTCCTCTAAATTCAACATACGGTAGAGGAGGATAGAGAAGGACATATACAAGACACATATTGAGCTCTTTAGTACAGTTGCATTAGGGTTTTTACTTTCCCTCTTTTAAGGAGGTAGTACCCAGTAGTTTTATACCTACTTCTGTGGAGTCAACTACTGAGATCATCTTTCCCTTAAATCCTTATTCTCATATTCCCCAACCTTGACTTGGTGACTTTGAGGATGAATTATGTTGGCCTCATAGGTTAACCATCCTTTCTTATGATACAAAACTCAATTATGAATTTAACTTATCTTGTTAAGTGTACATGTGTATAATAGCAAAAAGTGAAGTATCCAACACTTAACTAAGTCAAGGAGTGCTAAAGAGATTAAGTTTACAAATCATATCCCAAGCACAAGCCAAAGATCAACAAGGAGGGGGGAAAATAAGACTCTAGCTTTAATTACTTCAATTTCATATATGTAATACATAAACTATGAAAGGATAACCAAGTATGTTCAAGATACCAAGACTCAAGCTTCAAAGAGTATGTTACAGTCTTAGGTTTTATGTATATATGATTTACATATTGAGCACTGAAATTTTTAAATGATTTGATATTTATACTCCTATTTAAAAATAATTTTGAAAGATCTTAAAGTGATTTCTTGCATCAAAAATATATCCAAGTATTTGTGCAAAATGTTGTCTTAAACTAGTTTTATTTTAAGCATTATTGAATATGATCTAAATTTTAAGATTCAGCATAAATTATATAGACATTATTTTTGGGTTAATAATATTTATTTGCAAATCTTATGATGTCTACTTTCCAACCAAAAAAAAAGGTGGCATACAATTTTAAGCTCTATACCTCAAGTTATGGTATTTTTTGTAAAGGTGCACCATGTTGAAAATAGTCGATTGGTCTGGGCATTTCTGAGATTTTCTGTCGATTGTAATCAAGCTGTTGGAGTACTTTTTACACCCAATGGCTAGCACCAATGTTTTCCACATTTTAGCACTATAAATAAGAGTTATTATAGTTTAATAAACATCAATCAATCTAGCATAACTTTTCTAAAATCATCATTTTACATCTTATAAAGAATTAAATAGATTTTTTATTGTACACTTTCAAATCCAAATCAAACTTCTTTAGTGCTCAATTTGTGCTTCATATTTATCTAGAGTGCTCATACACAAGTAATTATTATTTCTCTATCTAGATAAAAAAAACTTCACTAATGAGTACTCACTTTAATATTCTATCTAGTGAATATTTTTATTTTATTCATTCAAACTCATCATGGAAAACACAATGAAAGAGTGGTGTGTTGTCTAGCATTCCAAAGAGAGGTTACTGAGAATGTGGTCTCATAAACCTAGAGAGGATAACTAGGAAAAGAATAAATCATTTCTTAGAGGGTTATTGAGATTCTAGGCTCATAAACTAAGAGATGAGTGATTATAATCAATAACCCACTATAAATAAATATGGATTCAAATCTAAAAGGCAAAACCTTTTGGTAGTGGATGTAGAAAAACTTTGCAGAGTTTCTTGAACCACTATAAATTGTGTGTTTATTGTTTGTCATCCTTCTACTTATTTCTCACAAAATTTTAATTTGGCATTATTGTTACAAAATACTCTATTCATTCCCTCTAGATTATCCATACAGGCTTTCAATTGGTATCATAACTTGGAGCTTCATCAAATTGGTCTAGCAACCAAAAGATTAAGATCCTTAAGTATGGATAACTTCATAGGTGAAGATGTAACATCTTCAAAGCCTTTGTAGTTCATTGGAAAAAAATGAGATTTGGAAAATGGTGATTAGAAGCTTCTTCAATGCACAAAATCAATACTTGAGGTTCATCATTCAACATGGTCTAACCTTTATACAAGAATCTACCATCAATAGATTAATTGATAAAGTGGTTGAAGAATGGATGAATCTCGACAAATAAAGGGCCACATTAAATGACAAAGCTATCTTGATGCTCCATTGTGGCCTTGGAGAAAATGTATTCAAACACATCCTAGAATGCACTACTACAATAGAATTTAGAAAATATTGAATATCACTTATGGTTATAATGAAGAATATGAAATTCTGCATCATTGTTTCATCCCTATAAATGATGGTATTTAAAGTATTAAGGATGAGGTAACCAATTTCTCAACTAACTCTATAATTAATTCTTATAAAATTCATGATCACTACTTAAATCATTTTATAATTATAGATTGTCAAAATTTTGAGTTAAATAAAAAAATACCACTTATTTTCAAAGAATGTAAAATTGAAGAATGAAAATGAATAGTTTGCATCAAAAGCTTAAAAATTGAATTGGATGCATAACTTGAAATGATTAAAATTCATTCTTTAATAAAACATGAAAATATTAGAAACAACATCCATCAATAAAAAAAATAAGGCTTCATTTTCCCTTTTTAAAAATGTTTTGGATCCTAGAAAATTATATTATTATTGATAATTAATTAAGGACTAACTCCTATAGCCCCAAAAATATATGGGTACCAAAAGCATGTATTTGAAAATTTATTATAGGATAGAATAAGAAGAGGAGAAAGAGATTGAATGATCAAATAAAAATTACAACATCAAAACCTCTTCTATCTCCTCGTAAAAGAAAGAGGAGTACATGTGAGTTTTGCTAATTCCAAGTTAGGATTCTCTCTTTTTGTATTACATTGTCTTTAATGTGAAATATTGCATAATTAGATGACAAACATGTTTGCTCACAATTCTTAGCTAAACTTGACTTACAAAAATTGATCATTATTCACTCTTTAAATTTCATTGTTTGATGCATGAAAGTGATGTTAAAATCATGCTTGGATGGACTAGATAAATTTTTATTTGATTATTAATTAGCCTACATGATTTATGTTCAAACAAACTTTACGATACATGTTTAAATTCATGAATTGGATTTCTTTCATTCTCATAATAAGTGTTTATGACCAGAAGAGACCAATCAACTAGTAGGGATGTAAACGGGGCGGGTTCGGGTCGGGTATACTATACCTATATCCGTATCCGATAAGAAAACCCGTACCCGAATCCGTACCCGAACCCGAACGGGTATCCGCTAGCACATCCATATCCGTATTCGTTGGATATCCATTACCCGACGGATTATCCGTTTACCCGTTAATGGATATTATCCAACGGATAAATCCATTATCCGATGGATAAACTCATTTATAGTTAAGTCAAATGACAATTTTAACCTTAATTTATACTATATTTATTTTAAAATTAAGGGTAAAAGAGTAATTATATATCGGGTAAACGGATATGGATATGGATACGGATATAGTTACGGGTACGGGTATGGATATCCCATACCCGTATCCGTACCCGAACCCGACGGATATTTTAATCCATCATCCATATCTGTATCCGTACCCGTTTAAGTATCCGTCGGATAAAATCCGTCGGGTTTCGGGTAAAACCCGCCCCGTTTACATCCCTATCAACTAGTGGCAAAGCAACTTAATGCATTAAAGGGACTAGTCGATGTGTCCCCTTTGAATCAGTCAATAGGTGTGAGCTTTGTTTTTCAAAATAGGGAAAAAATAGTCGATGTGTTTGTCAAATCGATCAACTAGTTTCTCTAGGGTATATAAGGGTTTTTTTTAACAAAAAATTCAACCTTGATTTACTTTCCATCAGTAGGTTGCTTGAACCCAAACTACTTTGCTATACTCCTCTCCTCAATTCCTATTGATTTTATCCACCAAATCTTACAAACTTCACTTCACCTAAGAATACACCTTTAACCACCATTTCTTTCCATCTATTTCTAAGAAACAAAATGGTTGAGTGGCTTTAAGGGAAAAAAAATGTCCTTAGATGTTGCATCGACATTGATGTTGGACTCAATTAATTCCATTTATCCTATATGCAATGTCTACATGACTATCACATGTTCCCACTACTCATCCTCAAAAGTCCTCACTATCACAAGTTAGTCAAACTCTTCTAGAAAAACCTACCCTTTGATAAAAAGCACCCTAGTGATAACTTGCTATGACAAAAGGGTTAAGATACACTTGAATAAGACTAGGATAGTTGAGGTTCTTGGGATTCCATGGGAATAAAATAATTATGGGAAAAATGCATGAATTTTGACATTAGTTCCAACATTATCAAGATGCCCTTTTACGCATAATTTCTTTAACCTTAACATTCGTCCACTCTTTGAGCTATATAATCCTATATAATTTGATACTATTCACCTTTTATACGATAATTTGAATGTTTATACAAATGGTTCCACTATCACCACCAACTTCCTAATTGTTTCCATTTTGGTTGATGAGGCTAGATGTGTTAGGAGTCTAAGAATTTAAGTGGTCACCTCGTATGGGGACTACATATAAGAATTGGATAAGCGTAAGGACACATGACATGGTTATATAATATGTGACTAGGTGTCATTATGTGATTTGAGGCACCATTAGCTCTTACTATCTACAACCCTACAAGAGAGTATTATATTATTCTATTTGCACGGTGTTGTTCCCTTGTGCAACATCTAGGGATGATATGATTCCTAGAAATTCGTATGAGGTTGAACACATCTTATCAGGGTTTTCCATGTGCTTCAAGATTGGCATGTCTCAAAACATGGCACGCATGGAGAGTCACAAACACATTTCTTTAGGGTATGGTTCTCCCATCATAAGGATCTTAGAGGATTTTTAGGTCTCATTTGGAGATTTCAATTCCATTCCTCTCCATTTTAGGAATGAATTGGATATATTTGATAAGATGACCTTATGAACGATAGTATATGAGTTGATAGAATGGTCAGAGTCTCATAATTACTACAAAGGCTAGAGCTTCATTGACATGTACTAGTAAGATACAAGCAACTCAGACTATTCATGCTTATGATACAGATGATCAGGACATCCCTCTTACTACTCATGATCCACTCGTTACACATACCACAATATTTCTTGCTATATCATATACTTCTTCCATATCCATTAATCTCCTCCATCAAATCCTTAGGGTAGAGCTATAGTTTAAGGTCAATAAGACTTGCTTATTAGAGGCTTTTAGAAGGTTGACTAGAGATTTACATGTATAAATTATACACAACCTAGATCATGGTAACATGCTTTCTATTCTTAACAATCTTGTTCATTTCATGCACCCAACTACCTCTGTTGAGGGTTCATTAGGTCTATAAACTCATGTGTATGCTCCTATAGTTGCTACAACATATAATTAGGCACAAGATACATCTATAACTCCACAATTTTCTATATTTGAGGGTGACATGGTTACTTCTATTATTGCTACTAGTGATTAGGGTTTCAAAGTTAATAACACTAAGGAGACTGCACTCGCACTCAATACTAAGGATCTAGAGTGTGCACTAGGCACTCGAGATGGTGTTGACACTAAGTTTGATAATGTAGATATAGAGAACTCAAAGTATACATTGTTATATGATTCTCTTTGCTCAAATCCAAATGTTATTGTGATTCATCTCACTAGTATTCCTAACCCATCTAGATCCAAACCTTTTGAACCTAGCCTTAGATCTACGTCTAGTTAAAATCTAGGTACCACTGGTGCTCATTAGAGCTCTACATAGTCCAAAGTCATATATGTGTGTGGGTCATATTGCTTATTTTGATGATATTTATTTGTTGTACTCATGCTCTCATTTTTATCCTTGCATGATACATATCTTAATAAAACACATTTTTCCAGGTTAATTTACTCATATATCAGGAAGAATTGTTCTTAAATAATTTTGGCTCATATTTGGTTAATTAAATGAAATTTATTTAATTTATTCATGCCCTAATAGATTGATGATTAATGACAATATGCTATGATACACACTTAATGTGCTTATGCGTCTCCCATACTTTCATGCTTCTTGATGATTTATCTCATCTAATGATATCTCTCATGCAAGTATGCTTTCAATGTTATATTTTAAGAAATTTATTGAAATATTATATCATTGAGACAATAATTCACTTAAGTATGCTTTTAAAATATGCTCTTGATATTTTTGAGAAATTGCTACATTTAGTAAGAAGTTTCATCATCACGATACTTATACTTTCCTATGATCAAATTGTCTTGATAAGTACTAACTCCATTAGAAAAGAAACATTTCTCTATTACACTTGAGTATAGGTTACAAGTTGAATAGAATCTCCAAATTGCACATTGGATATGCTCTTGTGATTCCACCATAACTATTTAACATGAGATATATTCAAAATACTCTAGAAGAAGAGTTATACCTTGCTCACATTTATTATCCATATCTAATAAACTCTAACCAAACAACTTAACATGCATTAACCTATTTTATTTGATTATTGTTTTTCACCCCAATGCTTAAACAAGTATAGCTTATATATTTAAGGGGATATTTTAGATTTTTATCATTTGAGTTCATATGATTTCTCACTAGGTATACTCATTTGTGCTCATAATATAATTCTTAGATTCTCTATATTTGATGTTTGTTTATGATTGATTGGAACATCTCTGACATGTTCCTACCCGCAAGTGCACGGAGTCAGAGTAGTAGTCAAGGTTGATCCCACAGGGATTGGTGAATGACCACTAGGAAAATGACAGAACTTAGCTATGTCTAGACTACAAGATGATATGAAATAATAAATTGTAAGCTAAAATAACTAACTAAGCTAAAAAGAAAGGAAAATAGCACTCAAGTGACTCAAATAAATAGAAGAGCTAAGGTTCCGGTTCATCACCCCCGATCCTCACATGTAATCGAATATCACATCACAAAATAATTCAACAATCATAATCAATCATGCCAACAAGGATAGAAAGTTTTGTGCTTTCTCAAGCCACAACCACCCTATTACATATCTATGGCCCTAACTATCTCTAGCTTAGAGTCTAATAGAATGTAATGCATTAAAGTCCATAAAGTTTCCTCCTTTATTGTTGTAGAGGTCAAATCGATCGTCTCTCGGCCTACAATTTAATCTCCTGTTGTGCTATTGGGTCTAATACTAGATTATCTCTCAATCTCACCGGTATTTTCCACACCAAAAATTGGAACCCGGCTGTGGTTCATAAATCCGTCAATCAATCAATAACACAACACATAGATTATAAATTGAATAAAAAATGGATGTAATAATTCAACACATTAGGATTGGGGAAAATTCCCCTTCACCTTAAAACAAGATCTAGCCCATCAAATTCATAGCAAGAATATTAAAAACAACAAGAGATTCCATAGATAGAGAAAAGATCATTAGATAATACCCTTGATGTTCACAAATTCTTGCAAAAATTTAACTTCTTAAACCTCTATCTCTAATTTACAAGAGAGATATTGATGAATTGGGGAAGAGGATAGATAAGAGAGAAAATAAAGGGAGTGGAGGCTTCCTCAAGATATTAGAATGAGAGTTTTTATATTACCACCTCATGGATCCCTAGGGTATTAATAAAGATGGGCTTCCCATGTCAGCTTTGACAATGATGCGTATTCTAACCATAACTTTTTCATCATAACTCTTATTAAGCTTATTTTGGATGAGTTGGAAAGCTATTAAAAAGATATAAAACTTTAATGTTGAAAGATTCTCCAAATTAAGACTTTTTTCTGGTCTAAATTCCACTTCTTTCAGGCCTATATACTTTAAATATGCATTCTTGGTTTCATTTTATTCCAGAATTTACATTTTAGCTCTAAATCTCTTTCTGCTTTAACTTTTGCTCCTCTTTACTCCTTTTTTCTCCTTTATTCTCCCTATAATCTTATTCTTTTTTCCATCCTTCATGAATTTTTTGTTGCTTGAGACCGTGCAAATTTTCACAAGACAAAGGCAGTAACAAGAACAAAAAGGGAGAATTCCAACTGAAATTAGAGGTAAAAACTCTTATAAACCTTAGGAATAAGATGAAAAAGTCACACTTATCATTCTCATACTAATTATCTTTGTCAACATCATGCCTTAATTTGATTCATCTTTCTAAGTATGCTTATGTTTGATGACAATTCAAAATTGTGTATATTTGTGATGACTTGATATATATGAGACATCAGTGTTGTTATAGGTTACAATCAAATATACATGATTAGAAATTATATTTTCTCATAAGTGATATGACTTGAATTGTTATATTTTCTCCACTCACTCTCTCTTATGATTATCTGAAATATTTCACATGATGAGATTTTGCATGATATACCCTACTATAATTACCTTATTTATCCTACTAACCACTCTAGGTAATCTAGCATATTTATGCAAGGGATTTGGATATGGTGAACTTGAACTTATAGGTTCCTTTCACATGACTCTATGAATTACATGATGAGATATGTGTTATAAGTTATATGCTCTCCACCTTAATTTTAAAATTCCATTACAACCTTGGATCTTATGTGTGAATTTGTCTTTGAATTATTTGATGCACACACTTCACATCGCTCCATTGATACAAACATGTTTCCATACTCTTTATTTTGGACTTATGTGATACATGAACCTCTTTTTATATCTAATTTCTCATTTCATGAATATGTATGATTGTAGAATCATCATGCTAGTCTATGATTCCACTTTCATATCTTTAACTAAGACATGGTTTGACTTATGTTCAATATTTTCATAAATCTTTTATATCCTATGAACATACATGATAATTTAATAAGTTTTCTAAAAGTTGATCTTGATTATCAACCTCTATGTTTTTCTTGAAAATTTCAAATATTTCAATTCATATGTGTTGGGAAAACTACTTTCTTGATGTACATATCTTCTCCCTCCTTCTCCTTCTTGATTATACATTGAGAATCAATTCATGAATGAATTTGTAATTAATTCTTATAACTTTATTACCATTAAAGTGTGAATGCTAATGCTTATTTGTATTAATTTGTTATTACACTCCACTTATGTATATTCCATGAAATAGGAAGTGCTTAGGATATGTTTCCCTTTCTAGCTTTACATCCATGCATCTAAAAAGTATCTCTTTTTGATAACTAAATGCTCATACTTGATACAAATGGATGGCCTTTTATGTTTTGAAATCGATACAATTGTCAAGCTCACCAATTCACCATGTTTATTTTGACATTTTAGTTCTTATGCGCATGCTACATCCTATTTCTCTTCTCTTATACTCATTATCCATTCATTATTATAAAATGGAAACAATTGATACAATATGGGCATAATAGGGAGTCGAGACACTTCCTTGCTTAAGTAGACTAGTGTATAAATAATATATGGCCTAAATATGCTTGTTTTAGTCTTGTTTTTGCATAACCAATCGCAACACGAAATTGATTATCTTTTGCTTGGGCATATACTTGTAACTATGATATTCTTTTTCACATTGTTTGTGGTTCTTAATTTTATACAACTCCTTGATGACATGTGCTTCTATGAGCTACGCCTTAGTCTTTTCTCATGTTATTGACTCTTGGGTGATGTTATGTCACTATATGATTTGATATTAAGCATTCACTATTGAGATCATTATAATGTGACCTCTTCCCTACATGCTTCTGTACACATCTTATCTACAAACAAAATTGTTTATTTATTGGCTAGATTGATTGCATGCAACTATGAAATTAATTGATCACATGGATTCATTGCTTAATTTACTTATGATACCCCATGTACACAATCATTATTGTCTCTCAACATCATGTTAAAATGTATCCTTATTATGCTTAAATGTGTTACTTAGTACAAATGAGTGATCCTATTGAATTTTATTGATGTGCTTGTCTTGATCTCCAATTAATCATATTATTGACAAGTTACTCATTGAATGGATCGTTCATTACATTCCTTATTTTTCTTGTGCTTTATGTCCTAGTAGGGCTGTAAATGAGCTGAGCCAGTTTGGTATTTAGCTCGGATTGGCTCTATAAAATCTTGGTCCAGCTCATTCATTTAGTTAAATGAGACAATCCCGAGCCTCACTTTTAGGCTTGTTTATTAAACGAGCTGAGCTCGAGCTCAAAAAAGCTCAACTCGGTTCATTTTTTGGCTTTGGCTCGTGAGCTCGGCTCGGTTCGGCTCGTTAAAATCTCAGTTTGGATCATTCGTTTAGTTAAATGACCTGAACCCAAACCTTATTTTAGGCTCATTTAGTTAAACAAGTCGAGCCCAAGCCTAGGAGTATTCGACTCAACTCGGCTCATTTACGGCCCTATCCACCATATAAAAGGGAAACATGTGATAAGGTATTGCATCATAACTTTCAAGATGAAATTATCATTGCACTCTCATGTTGATCTCTACTCATATTGAGGGACACTATCACATATTTCATAATCCTTACCGCACTCACCCTCTTGTTTGTTGACTTAGTTGGATTTATGTATCTCTAAAATTTATTTCATAAAATTTATGTTACTTGAGTATCTTTATGACTCATTAAATATTTCATGCCTTATTGATATAAATATCAGAATTATAGAATCTCATGAGCTTTAGTGATATCATATCTGAGTTATTCCCATGATTCTTGCTACTCATATCACAATTTCCACTACTTATGTTATTTAAGATAATAATATCTTAAGTGATCATATTATTATATTGATCCTATTGTTGATATATGCATACCTTTAGGGGGAATACTTGTTTTACTTCATCACTTGTGTTATTACTCGAGGCATAGCCTAAGGGGGAGATATGTCATATTTGTTTCACTCATGCTATTGATTGATAATATTGAGTATGATTGACTTTCTTGTGCTTCAGTTGAGAATGAGCATATCTTATGGGGGAGTTTTACTCCATATGCATTTAATTTCTTATGCACTTAAATTTTGATTGAAGATATTATTTGTCGAAGCCCTTTCCTTTTGTTGATGACAAAAAAGGGAGAAAGGGTAAAAAGATGCTATGTGCTTACTTATTTATCATTATATTGCCATTTACATGATATGTGTGTGGTTTTATTGTAAAATGGAAAATATATGATCCATATGATTTGAGAAAATGTATTTATTCTCACTTTCACATTTCTATACTTCATCTCTCATGATATTACCACATTTTTGTTTGTCATCATCAAAAGGATGAAATCATTGGCCTCATAGGTTAATCAACCTTTTCTTATAATAACAAACTCAATTATAAATTTGACTTTGCATATGTATCATAGAAAAAAGTGAAGTATTCAACACTTAACTAAGTCAAGGAGTTCTAAGGAGATCAAGTTTAAAAATTATATCCCAAGTAGAAGCCAAATATCAACAAGGAGGAAAAAAAATAAGAATCTAGCCTCAAGTACTTCAATTTCATATGTGTTATACACAAACCATGAAGAAAAAATCAAGTGTGCTCAAGATACCAAGACTCAAGCTTCAAAGAGTATGTTACAGCCTTAAGTTTTATGTACATATGATTTACATGTTGAGTACTTAGATTTTTCAATGATTTGATATTTATAATACTATTTAAAAATAATTTTGAAAGATCTTAAAGTGATTTCATACATCAAAATATTTTGAAGTATTTGTGCAAAATGTTATCTTAAATTAATTTTATTTTAAGCAGTTTTACATATGATCTAACTTATACAATTCACCATAAATTACATAGACATTATTTTTGGGTGAATAATATTTCTTTGCAAATATTATGATGTCTACTTTACAAGAGAAAAAAATAGCATACAATTTCAAACTCTATAGCTCAAGTTATGGTCTTTTTTGTAAAGATGCGTAATGTTGACAACCATTTCACCAATCGACTGGTATGGGTATTTCTGAGATTTTTTACCCGTTGTAATTTGACTGTTGGAGTACTTTTATACCCAATGGATAGTGGAAATTTTTTCCATCTTTTATCTCCATAAATAAGAGTTTTTAAACTTTAATAAACATCAATCAAGCTAGCACAATACTTCTAAAATCATTATTTTCACATCTTACAAATAATCAAAGAGAGTTTTGATTTTGCACTTTCAAATCCAAATCAAACTTCTCTAGTACTCAATTTTTCTTCATATTTATCTAGAGTGCTCATGCACTTGTAATTATTATTTCTCTAGATAGATAAAAATCTTCACTAGTGAGTACTCAATTTCATATGCTATCTAGTGAAGATTTTTATTATATTCATTCAAACTCATCATCTTAAACACAAGTGAAGAGTGGTGTTGTCTACTAATCATAAGAGAGGTCATTGAGAATTTAGTCTCATAAACCTAGAGAGTATAACTAGGTAAAGTGTAAATCATCTCCTAGAGGGTTATTGAGATTCTAGGCTCAAAAACCAAGAGAGAAGTGATCATCATCAAACACCCACTATATATATATATATATATTCAAATCCAAAAGGCAAAACCTTTATGTAGTGGATGTAGAGAAATTTTGTAGAGTTTCTTGAACCACTATAAATCTTGTTTTTATTATTTGTCATCCTTCTACTTATTTATCACAAAATTTTAATTTGACATTATTGCTACAAAATACTCTATTCATCCCCTCTAGAATATCTATACGGGCTTTCATAATCTCTTTTATAGGAGTAGTGATGTAATGCCAAAAATTTAGTGTAACCCTAATCCCGAGTGACTAAAATCTTAATCCTTAAACCCTATATTTAGTCTTAAACCTTGTACTTTTGTTTTTCCTTTTTCCTTTGCATCACCATCTCTCTCTCTCTCTCTCTCTCTTTCTCTCTCTCTCTCTCACACACACACACACACACACTCTCACTCCTTCCTTTTTCCTTCCCTAATCGAGCTTTATTTTTCTCAATTTGTTTATAGTGACTAACAAATCCAACTACATCCAATCCCCTACTTAACCATCATCACCCATCCATCAAGTGTTGTTCAACCCAAATCCCATCCCCATCCCTCTACTTTTGTCACAAACCCTACAACCAAACTTTAGCCTCACTAAACTCTCATCATCCTCACAACATCCTATATAATTGTAACATACTTTATACCTATTTTCCCTCCCTTCATCTATCATTTATTTCCAAACCAACCAAACCTCGTAATCTCCCCTTACCTCCCTAGTTCTTCCTTCTACATTTTCCCTCTTAAGCTCTACCATTTTCACAATAAAACTCCACCCCAACTCTTCCTCTTCAGGATGCATCGCCACCATTCTCTTTATCCATCAATTCAAGGACCATCACATTACACCACCAACCTCAAGCAAGCACCCCCTAACTTTTCCCAACACTTATGGTGCACCACCTTAGCTCTATTAGCTCTTCACACAACTACAAATACCAATTTTCCACACCTCACACTACAAACCTCAAGCTATGTATTTCCCTCAAATGAAACCCCCAAACCAGTTTGAGGACCTCATATTTTTCACCCCCACTTAGGTGAGAAGGTCACACAACTTAGACCCTACAAACACATCTCCCTTAAGTAACTAGCCACCCTTTGTAACACCCCGAGTTGATACGACCACACGGGGGCTACCTTGAAATTATTTTGGATTAACCGGTTAGTCCCACAGATCAATATAAGTTATTTCAGCATGCTTTTTCCTCGCTCATGCACTTCCCGAAAAATTTTCAAAAAATTTCTGAAACTTTCCAAGAGGATCACCCATCCTAAAAATTACTCCACGCCCAGCACGTTTAACTGTGGAGTTCTTAGAATGAAATCACTAAAAGGATGATATACTATGTTGATATAAGTAGCCAGATCAATCCTTATAACACTCCAGTAAATTTGGGGTATTACATTCACCCCCACTCAAAGAACATAACGTCTTCGTTGTGCCTAAACTGCTAACTATCTTAATATAGTTTATCCCAAGAATCGTCCCGCTAGGTGGCTAACTAGCTCATCCAAGATCATCTCACGATTGTAGTTTCGCTCTAATACCATTTGTAATACCCTGGACAGAATCACCAAAAGGATAGTATACCATGTTGATATAAGTAGCCAGATCAATCCTTATAACACTCTACTCAATTTTGGGTATTACATTCACCCCCACTCAAAGAATATAACATCTTCGTTGCGCCTAAACTGTTAACTGTATTAATATAGTTTATCCCAATAATCATTTTTCTAGGTAGCTGACTAGATCAGCTCACGGTCGCAGTTTCGCTTT
The DNA here is from genome assembly GCA_030549775.1 of Tamarix chinensis. Lineage (NCBI taxonomy): Eukaryota > Viridiplantae > Streptophyta > Magnoliopsida > Caryophyllales > Tamaricaceae > Tamarix > Tamarix chinensis. The sequence goes on from CM060174.1 coordinate 13,548,833, forward strand.
GATACCATTTGTAACACCCCGAGTTGTGAGGGCTACCTTCGAATGCTTTCGGATTGATCGGCTGGCCCCACAGATCAGCATGAGTTCTTTCTAAAACTTCCCAAGAGGGTCGCCCATCCTAAAAATATTCCACGACTAGCATACTTAATTTTGGAGTTCTTAAGACGAAATCACCAAAAGGATGGTATACCATGTTGATATAAGTAGCCAGATCAATCCTTATAACACTCCACTTAATTTGGGGTATTACATTCACCCCCACTCAAAGAACGCAACGTCTTCGTTGCGCCTGAACTACTAATTGTCTTAATATAGTTTATCCCAAGAATCATCCTGCTAGGTGGTTGACTAGCTCATCCAAGATTGGCTCATGGTTGTGGTTTTGCTCTGATACCATTTGTAACACCCCGAGTCGCGAGGGCTACCTTTGAATGCTTTCAAATTGATCGGCTGTCCCCATAGATTAACACGAGTTCTTTCAGCAAGCTTTATCCTCACTTACATACTTCCCGAAAAATTTTAAAAAAAAATTCTAAAACTTCCCAAGAGGGTCACCCATCCTAAAAATTGCTCAACGACCAGCACGCTTAACTATGGAGTTCTTAGGACAGAATCACCAAAAAGATGGTATACCTTGTTGATATAAGTAGTCAGATCAATCCTTATAATACTCTGTTCAATTTTGGGTATTACACCCTTCTTTGATCCAATTCTCTTCACTTTTTTCTTTTCCTTTTGCCCTACCTTTAATTACAAGTTATCCCTCATATCTTAATATTTGTTTTCTTATCTCTTAGGTGATCATATGGTGGTTTCAAAGGTGGGAAACTATGAGTATTTTGCTTAGGGACTAGCGTCGTATTATTGTAAGGATATATGTCTTATAATAGAGTTTTGATGATATGTGTCAATTGTATGCAATATCATGTTCGTATAGTTATATTTATGGAAATCATGTTGCTGTTATTATTTAAATTTTTTATTCTATTACCTTATTAAAGCATGATCTTACATAGTATTACTTGTTTTAAGCCTTGTCTAGTAGCCCAAAGCATGTATGTATGATTTATTGTTTTAATTAAGTTATGGAGAGTGGGTGTAAAAATGAATAAGTGTTATCATGATGAAATATGTTGGGGATTGGAACTTGATAATGTTGGGACTTATCGGATTTTATGAAATGTTGGGTGGTTCTCAATCTTTAGAGTAATTAGGTCATTTTATGAATTTTGTGAGAAAATAAATAAGGTATGGTAATCTTTGAGAGTCTTTCAATTAATTTCATGTTTAACATGTTAGATATTTTAGCATTCCTAAATTTTTCTTGGGTTAAAATATGATAATTATGATATGTAAAATGCTCAAGTTAATTATGAGTAGCATAGGAATCATAAAATAAGGAAAAAACTTAATTTAGGAATAGTAATCATAGGGGCATGATTGGTATTACAAGTGCAAAACATCATAGTTAGACCTTGATTTTTTTGATATATTATTACTATAGGTATTTTAGGATGTTGTGCTAAAATTAGTGATTTGGTGAGTCTTATGGGTGGACTCACATGTATCAACAATCACTAGCTTATGTTCAAAATATATTTAACAAAGGTTCAAAACACTTAACAATTAGGTTCAGAAACTTTAATTTTTAGGTTCATAATAATTAACAATTAATTAAGCAAATGATAACTCAAATAGATTCATTTAATATGTAAATAGGTGTAGGAAAGTGTTAAAACATATTCATCTGGTTATACCACAAGTTCAACTAAGGTTTAACGTTTAGGTGATCAATAATAGTTGATTTATGATCAAAATGCACTTTAACATAGGTTTAGAACACTTAACAATTAGGTTCATAACACTTAATAATGAGTTTAGTGAAAGATAACTCACATAGATCCGTTATTTAACTAAATATATTAATATTACTAAAATCAAACATGAGCTAGTGAAATTAAAAAGGAAAATTGACTTCATTTTCTATTTCATCAACATGACAACATGTAAGTTTTGTTAGTGAAAGAAAGTATTCAATTTCATTAGTTCTTTAGAAAGTTGATGAGAAATCGAGCAAAATTACCTTTAAATCGTAAGTTTTAAGTAATGAAAAAAGAGATTGGTTGATAAGAAATAGTTGAATTTCATTAGTTCATCAAGAAGTTATCGAGCATAATTTCATTAGTTCTTAAGGAAGTTGATAAGATATTAATATATTTACATGGTCACACCATATATGAATTAAGTTTTTATTGTACCCTAAATATTGGATATATTAAAATTTTAACCAATTTATTAAATTCTAAACCTAAACCTAACCCCAAAATTCCATTCCTCTTTTTCCCTTTTTTCTCCCTTTTCCCCTTTTTCTATATTTTTTTTCTCTCTTCTTTCCCTTTCCCCGACCTATGCCCCATTCCATTTCTTCTTTCCCCCCGTATTACACAACCCCTACCCCATCTCTTATCCCATTATCCTTTCCCCTTTCAGACCAAACACGCCTCTCCTCCCCATACATAGATGTCCCTTTATCTTCCCTTTTCCAGCCATGCAACCCCTGCACCAACCCCTACATCCACAACCTGCATGCATATCTACACCAAGCCATGCCTAACTCTAAGCCCTTTATCTTTTGACACCCTCATCTCTAATCCACTCCCAAACTTCATTTTATCATATAAATATCCCATATTCTCTTCCTTTCATCTCTTTCCCTTCCCCTTCCCCTTTGTCTCTTTGAGAACTCAACAACACCCTTGCTTCCTTTCCTCCTTCTCCTACTTTGTTTGTTTCCTCCAAACACCACACCACTCACCACCACCGATCAGGCGATCACCAAGCACCATCACCTTCTCGCCCAACCATCACCACCACATCCCCATCAACCTCCCTTGCCATTAATGCCCTAAGCCATGCTCTTTTTCCTCTTCTTGTGTTGCCCCATTCATTTTTATTGAGGCACGCCTAGCCCATGTGCACCTAGCATGGTTGTGTACCCCCTCTATTCCAAGCCCATGCACCATTTTTTCCATCGACCCACACACTACTCAGCCATGCCCTCCTTTACACGCCTCACTCCTTATTGTGCACCATTTCTCTCAACCTAGGAATACTCCTAATAAAGTCATTTTTCCCTACTTCCACATTGCTTTGCCCACAAATTATTACCACGTTTCATATAATTTGTAAACTTTTTTGTTGTATTTGCCTCTTGTTCTGGCTACATTTCCTTCATAGTAGATATGGTGCTTGGTTACATCCAATTCAACTAATGAAAACAATAAATCCTAGTTAATGCTAAACAATGGAAAAGACGAAGATTGACCAATCTCCTATGTCGTTGCCATACACTTTCTTCCTCGCCTCCACATGGCACAGAGTTCAAGTTTGCAACAGCATGTCGTGCAGTTAGGTCATTTGTATTGTTTTGGATTAACTATTTATGTTTTGTTTTAAAATAATAAATTTATAATAGACACGGGTAAATTTTATTTATAATATGAAGCTACAATACTTTTCTAAACGAAGCCACGCAGACAAATAATTGGATTGAAAAGGTGAATTAAAATAGCGATCATGGTAAAAAAAAAAAAAAAAAAAAAATTGAATGTGCATGAATTGATATAAAACAATCAGTAATATTTCTTAGTTACCGCCCCCCACCCCAAAAAAAATATCTGAATATTCATACGAGGTCAGATACATAAGATACGCATCAAAACCCGGAAGAGAAAAGACAAACACTCCTCCGTATCTTTCCACAACCATTAAGACAGCCAACAAACGACCCTCATGCAGCGTGCCATCATTTCCGGTTCAACCTAATCCCTATTACTCTTCAATCCCTGAAAAGGTCCCTACTTCAAGACGTGGAAAACCTAGATTCTACCACTTTCCATGTGATGTTAGCTACAACTCACAGACAAAGGTAAAGGAACATGAATGAATATGTGTCACGATAAAATGCCACAAAAAGAAAAGGCGGACCGGAGAGAGAGACACATTTCCCCAGCCTCAGGATCTTTTCCATTGTTTTCCACTCGTGATTTCTTCATATTGTTCCCGAGTCCTAACTTAACTGCACCATCAATGTACAATTCCCACATGACAGCGAATTGTTGAAATTCGTTACCAAACCCAGTAGCTCGAGATCTCAGGCAACGTTATTTATTATTTAATGATAGTCACACTTATGGGAGGTCGAGATGCAAAGGGGAAAGGTTCTCCACCAAAAAAAAACAGTACTAGAATTAAGACTTGAAAGGAGAGAAACCCAGCTTTAAGTTTCCTTTTTTCCCTTTTCTGCTTCCAAGGCCAGTGGCGCGAAGAATGGACGTGCTGTTCTCGTCCCACTTTAAACTTAGTGCCGCCCTTGAAAGCCGCCTTTGTTTCTCGGAAAGAAGGCATTCCTATTCTTGGGCTTTGGTATATCGTGAATGTCCATAACTTGGATTGTTCTTTGCTTTCTTGCTTCACAAAGAAAACCACATACACAAATAATCATCCAATCAGTAAAAGACAGCATATAGTTTGTCTTAGGGGGGTAATATTAGTTGAATATCTAGGCATGAATTCGAACCATTTTGAGCTTCTTGGTAGTTTTCTTGAAGCCGTTTTCTTGCAGATGCAAGCTTCTCAGGATCTATTACTACCTCTTTCTGTCTCTGCATATCCAAATTTAAAACACTCAATTTAACTGGTAAAAAAAGGACTCACAAGTCTCGTTTCGTTAGATAAGAAAGTTTGACTAAGCGAGAAAGGTATGTCATGATGACCATACAAGAGTGTTGGCCTAAGAGCGGGAATCGGGGAGGGGAGGAAAAAAAAAGGACCATTTTCACTATCAGTTCAGACAAAATGCTAAATTAGCTCCGCAGACATTTGAAATTCTGATTTCTGAAAACCAAAAGTAGTTCAAAATTAACCTGAAACCCCATTCTCAAATTCCTGGGGCCAAAAACCAAACCAAGGTCAGGCAATAAATAAATCAATTTCATATTGAAATCCAGCCATTTGATCAGCAACAATTAAACCGATACCAGTAAAACTAAAGATGTATACATTTGGAGGAGCCGACTGAGACGAAGAGCCATTATTCTGAAGGCTCGCCCTGCATGGAGGTTCTCTCCGAGCAGGTGCTGTTTTCATCCTAGAAGCAGGTTCATATTCCAAATTATTCTTTTCTGAACCAGAACCTGCGCTACCATCTGCAAAATCACTCAAATTAATCAAACCAATACCATTAGAGGAAAGCAAATATCAGAAAGGCCAACAGACAGAATTCAGAACCACACTTTTGACCAAAGGAATGAGGTTCGAAATCTCACTGTGTGGATTCGGGGAGTAGCCGAAATCGGGAACCTGACGCCAAAACAAAGATAAAAGTTATAACCGCATAGAAAAGACAATTCTCACAATATTCCCTACCGGAACAAGTACAACTACTAGTAGTAGTATTTAACTATTTACTTGAGAGAGGGAGAGAGCAAAGGTTATTATCTTTACCTGGTGATGACCGTTTTGTTGATTCCTCGAAACATGTTGTAGAGGCGAATCACCTTCTGCATAAACCAAACTCACCATTAAAAAAATTAAGGACCCAAAAAGAATCATCTTACTAATCTGTCTTTTTTCTCCTTAGTTCCTCCAAATCCAGAGAATAATAATAATAATAACAGAGAGAGAGAGAGAGAGCCAAAAAATGGGAACAAAACAGACCAATGAGAGCAGAAGGTAGAGGTTCTCCATTCAACCGAACCCATTCATCTACCAAATCTTTCCATTTTCTGCTAAAACATAAAGAAACATATGGTTTACCAATCTGGCTACATTAAGCGCTGAGTCGATGATGTTAATTGAAGAAGGTAGGTGAAGTTCTGGACAATAAATCAAACCTGACTAGTACTTTAACTAATCGCTTCACATCACTTGAATAGTGTTTCCTTAATCGATTCACGTACCTCCCTATATCAGTCTCCTGCACAACAGAAACAAAATCATCGAACAAAGAAAACAAAAATAGCGATTCAATTTTGATAAACAAGCTTTTCTTACCTTTAATGCTTGAAATGTGATATCCATATCAGCCAAACTTTGAAGCAACTCAATTAGTGATTCTTCAGACTGAATCTCCGACAAAATAATATAATTTACCACAACTTAGTATAAATAATTGAAATTATGGCAATTTAATTGCAATGAGATTAATGAAGAAAACCAAAGTTCAAAACTGAAACCTGATGAGGCTCTTCAAATTGTTCCTTAATGGCGAGTATCCTTCTTTTCTCCTCAACAATACCAATACCATGATCAGGAGTGAGATCAAGCTCATTCCCCTCTTCCAACTCTTCAGCAGCAGCATCTTCCTCACCCTCACCTACTGGCGTCAGCGGCGAATCGATATTCCGTTCAAAACAATCATTCTCTCTTTCTCTTTCTCTTCCTTCAGCTGTGAAAGGCGAGTTTGACGGCCTAGACTTAAACCCATTTGTTGACTTCATCTGTTGCTGCTGCCGATCGATATCGTTGTTATCACAGTTCCGACACAAAGGAACAATTTCTCTGTATAATTTACCAACGATACCATCTCTTCGATATTTCAACTCTTCGCCATAATCTAATGAAGCTAAATCTATTGATGTTTCAATAAAAGTCCATATATCAACATCAGAAGTACGTAATATCGATCTCAAATCATCCAAGTCCATCTCGGTAATCAATAAATTAGGACACGAACCAAAATTAATCTCAAACCTTCTCTCTTTTCACTATCAAACCAATAAAATTCAAGGGCGGATGATTAAAGATCTACGATGAAATTGATTTGAAATGAGACGACAGCAACAAAAACAAAGGAAAAAAAAACGAGAGCTGGAGCGAAAACAAGTAACCGGATCAAGCGAAACGATGACGAAAGTTAAGGAAGGAAAACAGATCTGAGCTCAGACGTTGCTTGCTTCTCTTTCGTGTAGTTTGTACTATAAGGAAGCAAAACGTAATCGATTGCCAGTGAGTAGGTACTAATCGATTGAAGATGAATGCGTCGAATCTTCTTTTCAAGGTTATTAGAGTAGCTTGACAGACTGATTATTTAGACAACCATTTTTGTAGAGTGAAGAATCGACGGATAGTTTGGGTGCTGATTATTGCATTGCAGCTGGGTTCTGACTTTTCAAATGAGTCCGGCGATGGAGGGAGAGAGAAAGAGAGGGACGCAGAAAGGGAAGGATAAAGTGGGGAGAAGAAGACGACAAAAGGGGCCTGGAAGAGCGGGGAAGGGGGAAGACAGAAGAGGGAAGAGATTGATGGAATCAGAAAATTTCTGTGTTCTTATTTACTCTTGTCTTGTCGAAGAGAAAACCCCTTCCGCTTATTTAGACACTATTTTAAAATGGTAAAATATATATTTTTAACACCACCATTACGTAATTTATTTATTAAAAAAGGTAACATAGTAGTTAATACATAAAAAATTAGATAAGGCATTAACTCTCAAAGAAATTATTTTGAAATAAAACTTTCTATATAGAAGTATTTTCTTTCAAAAGAAAACAGGAAGTATTAAAGTATTCAGTAAAATTTATATTCAAACTCTTACGTTATGATTTTAAATATCAACATTAAATGCAATATTGATTATCAATTAATGTTAGAATTCTAAATTTGATTTAATAACTTTTTTTAAAATTGATATTTTTAGGTGAATATAGTGCATGATACTAAATTTAATTCGGTAATTTTTTAGCTCTAATAAAAATGAAAAAAAAATACTTATTAGACTGTAGATTGTTAATAGATTACCAAATTAATTGTTGACATAATTTTTGTATGGGCAAAATTTTTGAAAATCCACATAGTTTCAATTTTATTCTTTATAATTTGGGTTGCACTTAATAAGATGAGATGACTCATAAATTAATTAGAATTTTTTTTAAGAGAAAAAGCAAAACCCTTTCATAGTGTAGGAGATAATAATGTCGTAAAAACAACTCAATGGTGCATCAAGTAAAGGAGGGGGCAACAACCCATCCCATAAAACAAAATCAACCCTAATATTAAGTTTAGCTAATTTGTTGGCCACGAAGTTCACACATCTCAAAGTACGGTTCCTTAGGATACCATCAATCGTTTAAGCTTGCTCCAAAATTCTATCTGTCGTAAAGGCAACACAAAATTGGAATTTATGGTGTTCCTTAAATGCATTTATCAGGGAGAAATAGTCTTACTCAATGATCACATTCTCTTCCCTCCTTAACCAATCTATTCAATAGTTATGGACACAAAAAGTCTCTGACCTCCTCCACATACCATGGGCCTTTTTAGAATTGGTTGTAGGCCTAACAAATCTCCCCTGCATGGTTTATGCATATAGTTGTGATTCCCCACAAGCTAGATTGGAGTTTGTCAGCATTAACATTAACTTTAATCTAGTTGGTTGATGGTGCAACTCAGTTAGCACTCTTCAGCCCAACTTCACTCGACCTCTCCTTCTCCCAGTGAGTGACAAGGAGTCGTGAACCTATTGTGGGAGAGAATACTTGTCAATGGAGGTTAAATCATTCCTTCTCCACCAAATAGCCCATGCAGTCAATAACTCATCAAGTTTCCCCACTTGTGACACGCATTCAATCAAAGTCTAGTAATGAAATATAGGATTCACCATCACAGGACACCAACATTACACTACTTTGGCGGCTGGGCACTCAAGAACTGTGTGCTCCATTATTTCAAGATGTCCACAACAAGTGCATGGCAAGGGGATGGGAACTCATTTATTAACCAGCTTGTCTTTCATATGTAAGATTCCCCTATAGGAAACCCATTAAAAAGATTGTACCCTCAAGAGTGTCTTGGATTGCTAGATTTATCTTCAAATCCCCCTTCATTATTACCCAAACTACTAGGAGAATCCCTTCTAGACCTACCATGAATCAACTTATATGCACTCTTCATTAAATAATTCCCATATCTAGAATAATGACATACCACCACTTACTAGCTTGATAGTTGTGAATGGGAATATTTGGGATACTTTCAACATTTGTTGGAATGAAAATTCCTCTACAATAGCTCCTTATTCTAACAACCTTTGGCACCGTCCTGCAAATAACAAACCCATGAGATGTTGTGGTTACCAAGGTTAGGATTCACCACTTTATATAAATAGGGTAATTGTATCCATTTATCTCCTTGTGGATTTATCTTTTTTCTACTACCAACCTCCCATCTAGTACCCATAGAGATAATCCATCTCATATCTCACACAACACACTCTATAAGTGAAACTTGGCAAATAACCTAGTGGTGTGTCATTTATATCACATATTGGATAATACTTTTCCATTCAGATTTAGGCTAGAAGGGAGTTAGCATCTTTCATCAACTGCAATATCTATTTACCAAGCATAGCTAAATTAAATTTAGCTAAACCCCTAAAGTCCATTCCTTCCATATTATTTGGCTTGAATAGCTTGTGCCAACTTTGCTAATATATACTTCTCTTATCGTGTTTCTTACTTCAATAAAACCTACCCATCGTTTGTTTAATCTCCTCACATAAGGTGTTAGAAATCTTGAACACACTCATAACATATAATGTGATGGCTTGTACAGCTGACCTAAATAATAATTCTTTGACGACTCTATATAAAAGTTTGTACCTTCAACTCATAAGTTTTTGGCATACTCATTCTTTGATCATTCAAAAGATTTGTTTAATCGACCTGCCTATCGGAGTTGGAAGAGAAAATATTTGGCGTAGTAGTGGACCTCCAAAACTTCAAAGAGTTCTCTAAGCTTATCTTTTTGAGTTCGTGCAACATTTGGGCTAAAAAACATCTTAGACTTAGCTAGATTAACAACCAAACCTAATGTTGCTCTATAGATATTCAATTTTTTTTCCACAGAAGCACCTCTTCTCTGATAGCCCTTGTAAAGAAAATATGATCGTCGGCAAAGGAAAAATGAGGGACAAAAGGGGTATTGCGACAAACATTGATAGCATGGAGATGTCCAAGGCTCACTTGGTGACTGATATAAGACCAAAGAGGGCTTCGATACATAATAAGAAGTATGATGAAATTGGATCTCTCTATGGTACACCTCTCTAGGGTCAAAACATCAGACCCGGAGACCAATTAAAGAGCATTGAAAAAGATACTAAGTCGATGCATATCATGATAATATGTACCCCACCTGCTATCAAAACCTAACCGCAACAAATTGGCTTTCAAGAAGCTCCATTCAACCCTATTGTAGCCCTTGCTCGTGTCAAATTTTAAAGATACATTCCCCTTACAGCCATGCTTTTGGTGCTACATATGGTGGAAAATTTAAAACTCAATAAGCACATTATTTGTAATCAATCATATAATAACTCGCTTTTATAAATTCTAATTATAAAACTGAAAAATATTTATAGTTAGTTATAATAATTTTTTATGATTTTTTACATTAAATGTATTATTACTATGTATATTATTATGGTGTAATATATATATATATTAGGATGAAATTTGGATAAAATTTAGGTTATTAGTTTTTACCATAGTTGGCACCTCGACCAATATTTTTTTTATTGATGAATCTTAATTCCTCTAACTGGATATTTTTCCCCCGATTTAGCTTTCCCAAATAGAATTCCTACCCTATTCATATTTTGTCATCTCCTACCTTTTTTCCCCAGCATATAATTCTCCTTCACGCCAACCTTCTCATTCACATCTGCTCTACTCGTGTTCTCCTCATCCATATCTTTCTCGACCTTTCTCCATTTAAGCCTCATTCTTCTCTTGTTTGGTGTTTTTGATTCAAACTAACATCCCCTAACCATCTTATTCTTCTCCTTTCTCCCTGCCTCCGATTTTTTTTTTTCAAATAAGCAAAACTATCACAACAAACCTCAGCACCACCAAGCAACATAATTTTCCCCCACAACCCACGAGTACTACCTCCCCATCAACCCCTAACACACACCATCGTGACCCTTTTCTTTGATGAGGCACACAACCCATGTGCACTCGTGCATGATTGTTCCCTCTCTCGCACAACACATGCAAGACGCACACACATATTGTAATACACTAAAATTTTATTAAATTTTAATCTTGATTAATAAATATTTTAACCTAATATAAATTCTAACTTTTAGGTCATTATATTTTATTTTATGTTTAGCTTAACCCTAACTCTGAATAAGTGATAAATAATTTTTTAGATTGAATTCCTAAAAATTTAAACATAATTCTAAGCCTACACTTAAAAATTTTCTCTTTTCCTTTTTCCTTTTTTTTCTTTTCCCCTTTTCTTTTTTTTTCTTCTTTTATTTCTTTCCTCTCTTCCCCACCCTATGCCCCATCCCACTCCCCTCCTTTGGTTTTTTTATGTCCTCGGCCAACTAGCATAGTCCACTCCACTCCCCTCCTTTCTTTTCTTTTATTTTCTCCTCTTCCCACGTCAATCTTCTCACTCTTCCTTTCCCTTTCCCTTTTCCTCTTTCAATTTAAACTGAGCCTCCACCCTATGTGCTATCATTCTCCCCTTGCTTTCACAGTCATGCAACCTACCACTCCTACTTTCAGGTGCCTTCCCCCACACCACCAACTTCCTACCTTGACAACCCTACACCTCTACCTTCAACTACCTGCTTCCTCGCACACTAAACCGACCCTCTGCCCATCACCTTCTCTATCTTCCCTTCTTTTACCATCAATCTCCTTTATCTATGCAAACACGTATATATATATATATATATATATATATATATATATATGCACACAACACATCCCCTCTTCTCCCTTCTCCTCCTTTCTAAATGCACCAAAGCCCCTGCTCTATCTCCCTTTTCTTCTCTTCTCCTCACCACTACCGACATCACCACCCTCTGTTATCGCCCTACCTTCATTTCCTCTTCTCCTCTCTAACTGCTTGACATAACACCACCCTCACCCGCCAAACCACCTCCCTACCACTCTCCCAACCACTATATTATTTAAAAGTAACAACACTTAGTGTCTATCCCCTCTCCTTTAGCTGTGTCACCACCTTCCAATCCTCCTCCTCGATGCTGCAACCCTCCCCATCATTCCTTTTCCCATGTCATTGCTCTTTTTTGCCAACTACTAACCCCCACTTTCCCTTACCTTCCTTTTATCTCTCTACACAGCCACCTCCTATCCTAAGCTAGCGTCTGCAGTCCACTAACATTACCTTAGCATTGTCCACCAACTCCACTCCATTTCCTTACTGTCAGCTAGCCTTAACAACCATCACCACTGGCCATGCCACCACTTGTCGCCAACCACTATCAACACCACCACTCCTTGCCACCAACTCTTGTTGGCCCCAACACCAACATCACCAAGACTCTTAACTACCACCTTATCCACCATGCCGCTACCGTGGCCACCGCCACATTACCACCATGCACCACTCTACCTAAGCCTTCCACTTTTTGGTCATATCTATTTTTCATCCCTCTCCCTTACCTTAGTTTATCCTAGATTAAAATTTCTAAGTCCGATTTTGTGCATTTTGACTTTTAGGCAATACCTTGGTGGTAGTGGAGGAATAATCATAGAAATAGATTCCAATTCGGTAAAGATACATGTTATAATTAGGGATTTTATATGAAAATTTATATATTTGTTTATTTTTAGTGCTTGGAATTGTTGTATCAAAATATTATCATGATATTGGTATTGTACGTTGAAAAAAAAAATGTAAGAAAGTCATGAACGTATGAGTCGTGTATATTATTGGTTGAGATGAATCATGGTGTGTAGTATCTACATATAGTTGTGGCTACAAATTTGTATGATGGTAGAGTGTATTAGAAGTTGAAAAATCATTCATGATGAGATTCGTAAGATTTTTGTGGAAAATTAGTATCTTAGTTGTTTAAGGGGCATTTTAGTTAATATAGGTTAAAAATAGAATATTGAGAATTTTTAATGTGGTAAATGGCTCAAAATAGGCTAAGTATATTATATGGAAATTTTGGAGTGAATATAAATCGGTCTAAGTCCAATAAATGAGAAAAGTGGTTTTAAGTGAGAATAGTAACTTTAGGGGCATAATCATTATCATGAAATATTGGAATTTGACCATAAAATCAGGATATGTTGTTGATGTTGGCATTTTAGGTATTCGTTTTAAATTTGGGGTTCATATGAGTCTTAGGGAAAAACTTATAGTTAATTGTAAAATTAAAGTTTTATGGAAAATGTAAATAGTAACCCTAAAGGTAGGCTATTATCGCACGTGTAAAGCATTAGGGTAAAACCTTGATTTTTGGGTATATTGTTAATAATAATAATAATAATTTAAAAATGGGTATTGAATTTGGTGACAAATTGAGTACAAGAGAAGAAGTTATGCTATACTTATAAAATTAGGGTTTATTCAAGGAATATGGCTTGTCCTCGGTAGGATACATTGGGACATGTGTCTTGCATATCTATATGCATATTTTCATAATGATCTTTAAATAAGTAACTATGAATAATATATTAATCATTTATAGTAAAAGATCATATGAGTCAAGATTGGTTGTAGATGTATATTCCACCGGACGAGAATAGTGGCAAAGAGCATTTTACGTGGGGTTATATATTATTTAAACCATTTCATCGGTTGAGAATAGTGTCCAAGAGCTTATTGCTCTAGGGTTATATTTATTGATATCATTCCACTAGTTGAGAATAGTGGAGTACCTGAAATCAAATTAAATAATTAATCATTTGAATGATCATAATTACTTAATGTGAAATACCAAGTGATTCAGGACCAGTTGTACCTATTCATTCCATTAGATGAGAATAGTGGCCGGGAGTTTCATGACTTGGGGTTGTTTATTTATAATATCATTCCATCGGTTGAGAATAGTAATCAGGAGCTTTATTCCCTGAATTTGTATATTTATGACATCATTTGAGAATAGGGATCATTTAACTTAATGCAAATAAGATTATGGACATTGATCATACCATTACTATTATAAGGCCTAGAAATTGATAAATGAGTTGATAACTTCACGTTATTCTCTATGCACTTTAATATCTTATTGTGATCTTATGACTTTGTGTGACCTTTCTTGATTGTATTGTTATCTTACTCAATATGTACTGTATTGATCTTTCTTTTTATGTGTATTGCTCATTCCCATGAGTGGATGACCCAATTAAGTTTGTGAAGGTCTATGGGGACCCCTTAGATAACTATGATACATTTGATGCACTTGTTGGGGAAGAGTGTTGAATCTATCTTTAGGATATGGGTAATAGTTCAGGTTATTTGATTGTCACTTTGAACCCTAATACCTCCTATGAATCTTAGTTCCCAATGTATCCCTTTATGTAATTTTCTTTGTTTAATTGGAGTAATATGAAATATTTGTTTAAGTTTATGAAACTTATATTTTTCTCTATTTTGTTATGTTTGAATGTTTAATTATTTTGCCTTTCATTCAACATAAGGATGGCGTAGTAAGTTAGATTTAGGTTGAGCATGATGTTAACACTCAATTAATTTATTTATACTTCCACTTAAATGAATATTTTCAATCTTAAATTTTGGGGTGTTACACATCTCATAAACTTCTCTTCTCATTTTTTCTCCTTTCATGCACATGCACCTCACACACAACCCATACGTGTTCTTCCTCCTCAATCTGTGCATGTGATGCATGCATGATAGTGCCCTTCGATCTTCTCCTTGTGTACAACCATGCTTGCCTCATTCACAAACTTTGACATCCATCCACTGCATGACATTATGAAGTTGAATTTCTCCTGCTTGCATGAACTCCTCATGTTCCCCTCCTTTTCTAGTGTGAGTTCTTACCTTCTTACCTTGCACATCTTAGTATGCTTGATTATTATGAATTAGTTGATGGTTTAAGGTTAAATTTCTAACGTGTTTGATTTTTTTTATGTAAGAAGTTCAAAGAGGTTGAGTAGAGACTAGTTTGATGAATCATACTTTATTTCTTTTACTTGGATAAGAGGTAATTGTACCCTTCTACTAAGTTATGAAACCATATGGTGACACATATGGGTCATTTTGTCTCTTAAAGTATGATTTATGCATGAAATTTTGAAAGGATATATGTATGTGTAATATGCTAAAATCTTACAATAGGTATGCGAGTGTTATGAAAAAGTGTTAACGTGAAAGTATGATACTAAATAATTAGCATATACTGAAATTATTATTTAATATGAGCTATACACATGTGATATATATATATATATATATATATATATATATATATATGAGGTTATCGACTATCTACCTAGGGTTTCTTTAGGGTATGTGACATTGTCAAATCGTTACATATATACCATGTTAAATGTTACGTGATTATCATTACATTGTAACTAGGGTGAAAATATAACATGTTTATATGCAAGCATAATTAGGGCTAATCTATTATGATTGTCATTTTGTATGCTCTAGTGATTGAAATACTTATTTACATAAACCATGGTATTAATTATTATCTTAAATGTGGAATCGTGCTATAAATATGTATGTATGGGTTACATGAAATATATGACACGTTAGAAACACATGATTAGGGTTTGCACGCATAAATTACAAAATGCATGCATAATCGAAAATATAGTCAATTGCTAAATTATTAAAATTTGCTACATGCTAAAACATTTTTAATTATTGTCTTTTAGCCTTTTCATGATAAATTCCCATAATAACAATGTTAGATATGAAATTGGATAACAATGATAAAATTAGGGTTTTGATGGCATTTTGGTCTTTTGATCTAATACTGCTAATATGAATAATTGAATATCAATAAGTTGACCCTAATGTTGATTTGACTTTAACTTGGACCATTGACTTTAAGGTTGGCTATAATAATTGGAAATAATAGGAAAATAGTTAAGTATGAAAATGGAAAATTCTTGTACAATATATAATATATGTGATCATATTATAAAATATTAATACTTATAGTAGAAGACCTTGGGTTTGGGAATGGTTGCTTTCTAGGATTAGCTACCCTAGAGACTAGCTAGGAGCCCTCAATTCATTTTGGTTTGTTGGTGTGCCATTATACCCTAGTAAGGTCCTTTTCTACTATATAGGTAAACTACGGGTCCTATAGAGGGTATTGATACTTAAGGATTAAGTATACTAAGTTTATAGGGTACTATATCAACGTGTGCACCAGTATCACCAGAGTGTTGTTATGCTCTAAGCTGAATGGTTGGGAGGGTACGGTGATGCCTTGTGCTCCACTATGACTGATATACTTTTATGTCTCTAATTTATTATTGTATCTTCTCTACTAATTAAAAATGAAAGTAACTATTGTGTAATAATGTAAATGGATTGTAATGGGTTTTTTTTGTTTGGTAGTTGCCTTTGTGTGCTACCTAGTTTTGGTATGTGGTTTGGTGGTTACTTTAGCGCCCTACCTTTGATATTTGGAATTGATTTGGATTTTTTGATTATATAGTTACCTTAGTACCCTAACTTTGTCATTGTAATTGATTTGACTATGTGGGTTTTGGTTATCTCATTATCGCATGATTTCCTTGACGTATCTATGTCATGTTATTAGTTATGTGCCTCATGTCACATTTGCAGGTTAGTGTTGTCTAGTGGTTTACTCAACACCATTGTACTGATATGATTTCATTTTCTGGTCCTTTTCCTATTCAATGGGTAGTATTTACCTTGTAGAATACTTTGAAGGTTTGCCTTTATGGATTCTAGTAGGGGTTGAGAGTTAGGACTATTTGGTGTTTGCCTCAACATCTTTTGATATGAATATTCCTTAGACTCTTATATCTCTTATAATTTCTACTTTTATCATATTGTGGGTCATTTGCCTGATCTTTTGTATTTTTTAGGATAATGTTAATCTGTAATAAAATTGCCAATTTGTTATTACATTATAAATGTTAATTTAAGCAAAGTAACATTTAGCCTTAGCACTTTTTATAATAATGGTAGAGGATGATATACTTATACTAGGTGTGGCGGTAACATCCATTATTTTTGTAATCAATGTTTCTGCAAAACAAAATTTAAGTAGTAAATTTGGGGTGTTACAAACCATCTAGAATAAAAGGTGTTATGACTCTCCGAAATTATGGAGAGAAGGATAACCTTGAGTATATTATTCAAAACCTTGGATATCAAATTGTAGACCACATTACAAAGTTTAATAGGCCTTAATGTTGTCATTCTCTTTGGTTCCTTAAATTTTGGTACAAGCGAAAGAAAGGTGTGGTTCCAATCGGTGGGCATTATATTACAATTTATAACTTGTAACATAGATGAGGCAACCTTAGGACCAATGATATGCTAATGCTTTTAATATAAAAAAACATACTCATGATGTCCGAACCTAGGTCCTTCAAGGTTCTGGACATAGTTCCAATCGGGGTACATCTATTTTAAAGCTTATAAACTTTGGCACTAGTAAAAGGTTCTGGAAGCTTTACATGTCCATTGTGACCCATTTCTCAATGCCCTATATAGTTGAGTCACTATAATTTGGTCATGTGGAAGTGAAGAGCTTTATAGCACATAAACAACACCAACTAGTCATTTACCATCTCGAAAACTTTCTGGTATCGGGATTGGGGTTGGAAACGTCTAACCAATTTTGAGGGGGGCTCCTAATGGTTTGCATCAAATAAGGATTTTATTTATTTATTTATTTTTCTCTCTTAATTTTATTAGATTAGGTCTATTTTTTTAAACAATATATAATGTGTGTGTGTATTTGTCATTTCCTTCCATCCTTGTTTCCTAATTTTTTAAGAAATGAAGTTTCTACGTTTCTCCCTATCCCCGTTTTCACTTCCCCATCCCCATCCCTGTGTAACACTAGTGAAGTGTTCTTGAAAATATGCAATTTCAACCCTGATCTTATCTTTTTATTTCATCCTCCATATCCCATGATTATCTCCTAAATTCTTGATAGTGTTATTATTTCTCCTTACCGAAGTTTTTTAGTGAAAGAAATGTGTGTTTAGGTACCATCCATTATTTCTATGAATCTCAATCTTTGCTTCCATAGAATCTCCTCATGATTTAATAGTTGCTCAAGTTCACTCATATATCTCTTATTGCCTAAGAGTTGTTTGCTAGTTGAACTAAGGCCACTAAGGTCATTAATGAAGTCTTGTATGAATAAGTATGAATGCCACCATATCCCACCTAATTAGGTTCATGTACACCTATGTAGCTTGGCCATAATGGGTAAATGTACTGAATCACCTTCTCCATTCCAACTAGCACGCATGACATACTCACAACTATTGTGTCTAGTCTACATAATTTCAAAGTAGAATGGCCTCAAGCACCTCATATTATTGTCGATCACCCTATTTAACATAATGGGTTCATGGTTTGACATGTCCCTTACTAAGTTCTTCAACCCATACTTTGAGAACTCACCAATCTAGTTCATAGTATCCACCATTCAATCTAGTCGACATTGAACATTATCAATCTCGTGTTGACTATTGTCATAGGTGAAATCTTACCCTTTGAATCCAACATCCAAAAATTCACACCCCTCTAGTATTTCACAAAAAAAAAATCATGTGCCTCTCTTCTCAAAATGAACCTCTTACCTTCTCATGGTTGTATAGAATCTCATTAAAATCACCTCCCACCAATCATGGAAGGTTATTTTATTCATAAAGCTACCTCAAAAGCTACAAATATAGATGATGGTAGTGGGTTTTTGGCCACTCATATAAGCTGGTGAAATTCCATGGGGAATATGTAATTGTGTCCACAGTCTTAACATCTATGTGGTGAACGGACATCAATAGCAATCTTACATAAAAATCCTTCTTCTACAACAATGTTAAACCCCTAATCCTTCCCATGCTATCAACAAAAATACCAAAATAATCACCAAAATTAAATTTTATTTTATTAAAATCATAACAATAAATATTGGTTTCCATTACAAAAAATAAAGAGGGGAGTGAATTCTCCGGACATAGTCATAGAGATGTAGAAATACAAAGGGGGTTTTATAGCCCCTAGAGTTATATAAAAATATATCCATTATGGAGTGCTTTAGTTGCTTTCCTTGCATGTTCAATAGAGTCAATATTGTGATGGCATATGATCTCATCCACCTTCCCTTTCTTCTTAACTACCTCAATACTCCACATTAAGTTTTCATGATATAGAGTCTTCCTCTTGACACTTTATTTTCCCTTTTTGTTGTTATTCTACCCACTAGCCTTGTGTTTGTGTCACTTCTTGGTTCCCCCTTTTGTACCACTTGTCTTCAACCCTTAACGACCAAGAATGAAAGTGGAATGATGTTCATAGTTGGTATTTGGTAGATGGTTAGTGCTAGAAGGAATTTCTTGAGTTGGGATCTCTGTGAGGGTCTTATGTATCATATCTCACTCAATCTTCAATGACCCAGTGGACATAGAATTTTCATGGAAGCTATAACCTGCATGTCTTGAATGACCCTCCACTTGATATTGAGAAATTCCCACCTTATCTTTCACCCCTATAAAAGATGATTTGTCCTCGTCGAAGTATAGTTGTTGTTTGGAATCCACCCTTCTTTGGTCAAAATCATCCTACTTTTACTACCATCCCATGCCTCTACCCTTCCCACCTACCATATTACGTCCTTTGCACGACCAAGAAGCCCATATCAAAGAACCATACTTGGATTCATTAGGGATACTTTTCATCTCAAAAACTTTGCAATCTTTATTGTTGTGCCCCATTAGACAACACACATAACAAAATTGGGGTATATTTACATATTTAAGTGAGAGGATCATTGACATTGCGTTCCCAAAGCATATGTTCAATTCCTAAACCAACGGCTTATCAACCCTAATGTAAAATGTTTTTCACATCACTTTATTCCAACCTATAACCATTTCCTCATAAGAATCTAAGAACTCACCAAGCTATCCTCCAATGAATTCTCCATATTTCCTAGAGCACTTATTAAAGGGTAGATCATACACATGAATCCAGACTAGTGTAGTAGAGGATTCTAATGTTGTTAATTGGACATCATGTTATAGTCATCGTGGATCTCAACGCTCTGGTATTAAAGGAGCAATCGGTCAATAACTTCCATACTTACTTTTGATCTATTATGTCATTCCCATTATTGTCCTCCATGTTACATATCAAGGGTTTATCGAGCAATAATTGTTCAAAAACTACCACCAGTTCTTTGGCTATGAGGGAATAAAACAAATTCAATAGATAACGAGTGGTAGTAGCAATGAAAGAAGAACAAAATGCTTTGAAATACAAAAAATTGGGAGAAATTTGAATAGAAAAAATAGATGTTAGAGAGGGCAAGAGAGGACTTTCAAACTAAGACAGAATAAAATAGAAATAACTATGTTGTTTGTTTAAAACATAATCGATCCCATTTTTCTTCCTTCTCTTCTCCATTTTTCCTTAATATATCTCTTGTTCATCATAAACTCCCCTTGCAATAGTTGATTTCCCTCCTTCCTCCTTCAACACTCGTCCATCATTTTAATCACTAAATATTAAAAATAAAATGAAGAGTTCAATCCACTATTGAAGGCCAAAAGTTGTAACACTCCCAAATTTCACTATTGAAAAATTTCGTTAATTAAAAGGAAATTAGCGGAAGAAAATTAATAAAACGTGAACTTTGGGAGTATTACTGCCACACTTAGTACCAGATCGGTTCACTCATACCGTTCCAGTACCAAGTGCTAAGGCTAAGAAAAATGAAATACAACTTGCAAGAAATTCAACATGCATAAATCAGAATAACGCATCAAATCGTTTACAAGAATAAAACCCACCGATGGTGGTTACAGTAATAACATATACATTTAAAACCAAGGGTTTAAATGAGAAGGAGAAAAGGCCTAATGGTACCGGATAATTCCTTACTCTCTGATCCCGTAGCCCACTTGAGTAGCACCTGAAAAGACCTGCAAGGGCACTGCCCATTGAATAGGCAGGGGCCCCAAAAGGGAATCCCTTCAGTATTACGGTACCGAGTAACCCTTTAATACCACACTTAAAGGGCATGCCCGCAATGCAACACATAGTGTAACTATATACATATGAAAACAGAGGTGCATACATAACAATCACACATAAAACAAGCTATAATTCATGATCGATACTTTTGGGCCTTAAGCCAAGTCATAGTGTAAACTCAATACATTCGGGCCTTAAGCCATTATTCCATCATCATTTAATCAATATCATTCTTTATATCCATGTGAGTGCGAGAACCCCACTATTATAGCCGGTGAACAGGAAAGTATACACTCAGGGCAGAACGCTCCTGACCACTATTATTATCGGTGGACCAGAAGGTAAACGCACAGGGCAGAACGCCTCTGACCACTATTATTTGTCGGTGGACCGGTCTGGCCCCGACTCACATGGTGTTCCACTATAAGTGATTAGTATTTTTTCATAACTTTTTTCACATACAATACTGGTTTTATTGAGCTCGGGACTCCCACTATTATTACCGATGGACCGGAATATATATAAAATCATCATCCAGGGCACAACGCTCCTGGTCACTATTATAACCGGTGGACCGGGATATATAGAGAATCATCATCCAAGGCACAACGCTCCTGACCACTATTATAACCGGTGGACCGGGATATATAAAGAATCATCATCCAGGGCACAACGCTCCTGGCTACTATTATAATTGGTGGATCGGTACTCAATATCATAATCATCTGGGCCCGGCTCATTAATATTCCACTTTCAATAATAGTATCTTTCCTTTCTTTAATCAGCACATCAATCATAACTATTTGCCTCTAATGGGAGATTAATAACCTAGGACACAAAGGTACACCGTTCGTACTGGTGCATAACAGCTACTCAGTACCCTTCAACCACGAACCCAAGGACACAAAGGTACCCTGGTCGTATTGGTGCATAAAGCTAACTCAATACCCTACCGACAAGGACACCTAATCCATAAGTATGCATACCCCCTAACTAGGTCCGTAGAGCTAGAAAGAGTAAGATATAGGGCTTGGCTGGGGCACAAAGGCACACCAGCAAATACCAGAAATAATCGTGAACTAAACCACATCCTTAGGGTAGCGACCCCTAAGGAGTCACCATTCCCGATCTCGAGGTCTTCCACTTTAAGTAATAGTGTCTTAATTAAAGTGATCACGAAAAGCACGATAATCATATACTTATTCACTTTCAATTGTTCTGATATCATTAATCGTTTCTTATTCAGATGATTATCCAGGATATCACAGAGAAACCATTAAGGCCATACTAATTATCAAATATTCTTACTTGGCTAATCAACATTATTTGAATCATATTATAATGTTCCACAATCTTAAAGACATGTTAGGCACAAATTACTCATTTACCCTTTACTTACATAATTGTTAAGTATCCATTCCTTACTCGCCAAATTACTATTTTACCCCTTTAGGTTGCATAATTACCAAATTACCCCTTTATACGGTTTAGGTTACCAAATTATCCCCTACACTTTTTAAATCACCATTCACTCCTCATAATTGCTACACTTATCATATTTCCCATTTGGTTGGTTAGATTACCAAATCGCCCTTCTCTTTGTTATAATTACTAAATTGCCCTTGAGTTAGATAAATTACTAAATTACCCTCCTTCATTATCATGATTACTATTTTGCCCCTTTAGTTGGTTAAATAATTATCACTTTATCCTTTAATCGGCCAAATTACCAAATTACCCCTTTAGTTGGGTAAATTACCAAATTGCCCTTCTACTTTATCATAATTACCATTTTACCCTTTTTAATTATCATAATTCCCAAATTACCCTTCTTCATAATCACAATTATTAATTTACCCTTCTTCATAATTATAATTACCAAATTTACCCTT
Organism: Tamarix chinensis; assembly: GCA_030549775.1. NCBI lineage: Eukaryota > Viridiplantae > Streptophyta > Magnoliopsida > Caryophyllales > Tamaricaceae > Tamarix > Tamarix chinensis. The sequence continues at coordinate 13,571,734 of CM060174.1, forward strand.
CTCCATATTTATAATTATTAATTTGCCCTTCTCCATCTTTATAATTACCATATTACCCTTCTCCATTATTAAAATTACCATAATGCCCTTTTATTGATTAATTTACCAAATTACCCTTCTTTAGTATCATACTTATCCAATTGCCCTTCTACAATCATAATTCAATTACTAAATTATCTTTCGTTGTTATCATAATTACCAAGTTACCCCTTACTCCCAAGTTTACCATAATATCCTTTTATTTACAAAATTACCCTTCTACCCCTTACTTTCAAATTACTATAATATCCTTTTATTTATAAAAATTACCACCATACCCCTTTTACTTGTAAAATTACCATAACACCCATTTTACTTTACAACTTACTATCTTACCCTTTTATATCCAAAAATTACCATTTTTATCTTTCCTTACAAAATTACCATTTTGCCATTCTTTTCCAAAATTACCATATTACTCCTTACTTATAAATTACCATTTCGCCATTCGCTTATACAATTACCATATTACCACTTACTTATGAAATTACTATTTTGCCCATCTACTTCCAAAATTTACCATAATGCCCATTTACTTGAAAAATTACCATAATGCCCTCCTTCATCTAAAATTACTATTTTACCCCTACTTCCAAGATTACCATTCTTACCACTTACTTATAAAACTACTATATTCCCCTTTGACTCCAAAATTACCGCTTTACCCTTTTCTCCAAAAATTACCATAATACCCCTTTACTTATAAAATTATCATTTGGCCATTTAATCATAAACTTACCATATTATTCTTTTATCTCAAAAAAAATTACCATAATACCCTTCTTTCTCACCACTTACAATTTTATCCTTTACTTATTAATTATCATTTAACCCCTTTCTTTTTAAATTACCAAAATACCCTTTTTGCTTATAAAATTTCCACTCAACCCCTTTATTCACCATTTTTATGAATTTACCAACACTACATAAAATAATGATATTAATACTTCATTCTTATCATCTAGGTCCACCAACTTGTCATTATTCAACATAATACTCATTAGAAACTACATACATTAGATCACATACTTCATAAGCATAATTACTAAAATACCCTTAGACAATAATGTTATTCATGCATTAGCAACATAATACATCATAGACAAGCATTTAACATTTCCATCAATAATCAACCTCTTCCTTAATTATCATACCTACACATAGCACAAAGGCTATCATGCATTTCCTTTTTCTTTCAATCAATGTAAGCAACCATTTATATATCATGCTAGGCTCACAAAACATACATAAAATCGTACCAAAATCCCTAATGTGCTAGCATACGTTTTTCCATGTATTTAAGAGAGGATTAATGGTTACCTTAATCCCACAAAATATCAAATCTTACCAGTACCCCGGTTAAAGATTCAAGCTTTAATAAGCAGCTCAACACCTAAAATAATATCAACCATTATTATGTTAGAAATAAGAAATTAAAAAGGATAAAACTTTATAAGAATTTATTTAATAATAAAACACTTTAATTAATTATCAATATACCTCAAAAATTAGTCAAATAAGTTCCAAAATAAAAGGGGGAGCTCACGCTGCATGAACAGCGTGAGTCTCATGCAGAAATGAGAGGTGAAAGGGTTTGAAGGGGGGTGAAGGAAGCAAAATTAAGCCATTTTCGGGTTGGGGTCTTTGGGCTAGAAAAAAAGGTAGTTAGGGGAGGTTCTAAGGCAAGGGAATGGTGTAGAAGTAAAGAGGGGGTGTAGGTGGAGGCTAAGGGTGGTTTCACGACGGTATAGGGCGGCGACAAGGCGGCGAAGTTGGCTGCCGAGATGGGTCGAGGTGGAGGGGTTGTGAAGGAAGGAAAAGGAGAGGGAAAAATGGAGGGGTTCAAGGGCTGTTTTCAGCCAACTGATGCATGGCGGTTGTAGAGGGGGTTGCAGGGTGTCGAATGGTGGGTTGGGTGGCGGCAGAGGTGGCCGGACGGAGGCGGAAGTGGCGGTTGCAGGTGGCTCGGCGGTAAGGGAAAAACTGGGGAGAAAAAGAAGAGGGGTGGAGAAGGTAGGAAGTGTAGGGCTCGAGGGGCGGTGTGGTGGTGCAAGGCAGGAGGCGGCGCAGGGGTTGGTTTCGGTGGTTGGAAGCAGCGGTGGGCGGCGGTGATCAAAATTCGGGGAAGAAATGAAGGGAGAAGGAAGGAGAGAAGAGGGAGCTCGGGGGAGGGAGAAGGCTCGAAAATGAGGGGAATGAAGGGATGGGGAGATGGAGAAAAAGAAGAGGGAGAAGAGAGGGGCAGGGGCTGGCCGGCGAGAGGATGAAGGGTGGCAGGTGGTGGTCGGTTGGCAGGGGAAGAGAGGGAAGAAGAAGGAAAGGGAGAGGGGCACGCGGGGTGTGATACAGGGGTGGTTTGGCTCAAAATAGAAAAGAAAAGGATGGGGTAGAGAGATGGGGTAGCAGGGGGCAGGTACGGTGGCAGGCGGTGGCAGTTGCAGGCGGCCGGACACTCGACAATAGCAGAAATGAGGGTCGGGCGTGGGAGAAGAAGAGAGGAGAAGAAGACTGGGCGGCTGGACCGACGCAGGAAAGAAGAGAGTCGGTCGGTCCAGGAAAAAAAATAAAGGAGGGCAGCTGGGTTGTGCTGGAGGGCGCGCGAGGGAGAGAAGAGGAGGAAGCCGGCCGAAGGCCCAATCGTGCGGGGAAGGGCTGGCCTGGTGAGGCAGCCCGAGGGAAGAGAAAAAAAGAAAAGAAAAGAGAAAGAGGAAAAATGGCAAAAAGGGGATGGAAAATAGGGGAAAATGAAATAAATTAATTTATAAAATCATAAAATGTAATATTCTTGATCAATTATTTAGTTTAATAATTTAATTCATTATAATCTAATATATTAATTTAAAAAGGATAAGGTTGGTAAAATATTAGTTTTGAAAATTATTTAAATAAAATAATATGAAAATAGCAAAATATTTATTTTTAATTAATTAAATGCTCTTATCCAAACTTACATACTCTAAAATCCATAAAATAATTAAAATAAATAATTTTACAAGCTAATTTTGTTTCAAATAAAGTTATTTATTAAAATATAGGTTTTCGAAATTTTTGGGGGATTACAAAAGTAATCTAAATTGAGTATCTAATGATCTTCAAACTAATTTGAAGATAATGTATAAATGTTAGGGTTTTGAATATTAACATTAAATTCAACACTAATCATCAATTGATGTTAAAAAACCTTAGTTTAATTTTTATATTTTTTATGTAATTGATATTTTTAGGTGACTATATTACATGGAATTAAATTTAGGTGCGTTATTTTGTCTGTTAGGAAAAAAAGGAAGTTAAAATGCATGCTAGACCATGAATAGATTTTTAATACCTTCTCAAATTAGGTATTGAAATGCTACTATACAATTATCACCTATGGTTTTGAAGATCTACATAAATTCTATTTGATTTTTTATAATAAAAATCATTTCATTGATTTAATCAAAAGATTATGTTATTGATCGTCAAATCTTCTCATAGTAGTTAATTTCCTTTTTTGTTTCCCCTTCTTACTCATTCATTTTTAAATAATATTTTATATCGAAACTAAAATAAAAAGCTCAACTAGCCATTGGAGATCGTAAGTAATCTCATAAAATGACTGCAAGACAATGTTCTTATAATCTAGTCAATATATGTTAAGGCTTTGATGATAGCCATTAAATACAATATTAATCATCAATTGGTGTTAGAATCCTTAATTTAATTTTGTTATTTCATCTTAAATTAAAGTCACTAACATCCTTCTTATGCTTTGTTTAAATTAATTGATGCTCATTATATTATATCTATAAAATAATATAATTAATGTTTAGAGTTAGGGAAGAAATATAGTAGAAATAAGAGAAATGATATATTTTAAGGTGAATAGATAAAAATAATAATATATAGCCCATATATAGGATTAGAAGATCCTATCATAATTGTATCGATTTATTATTCTACCTAGACTCATGTATTATTTAGTAACTTTTAAATCGTTAAATTGTAGAATCGTAATATTTGAAATTTAACAACTATGCGTGGATACCAGTTGAAGGTTTAATAAAAACTACCGTAGGAATAAGATGGAATCTACCAAATAATGAATTGTAATGAGAGAAAAGGGCTGAAGTTTGGAGAGTGCTACTTCATGACTTATAAAAAATGGAATATAATACCTACTTCTTGGGTTTAATTAGTTTAATTTGAGACCTCCAATTTATGTCTTCAAGTTGTAAAATTCAAACAATATCAAAATATAGGCTGGAATTAGTAATGTCACGTCTATTTGGTGCAAAATCTACACAAATGTGAACAAGAAAGTGAGAATGTCCAGTTATGGTGAAAGAAGTGCAAACAAATAAATAAAGATAGTACGATAGTAGGCATGCACAGCTGAAGACTAAAGAGAATGCCATAGCTTCAATTGGGCTAGATAGTATATGTAAGTCCAAATTATAATTATTTATTTATTTTGTGACAAAAAATAATTCTTATTTTTTAAAAGAAGAATAATGAGGTTGTTGGTTGACAAATTGACCCAACTTTTCGACAAAAGATCATTCATAGAACAAAAAAACCCAAGGTAAAATTTGTAAAATAGGTTTAAAAGCTATAAGTTATTTTAAGTAACTTTTTCATTAATTAGCTTGTAAAATAGTAACAAATTGCTTAACAAACAATTTTTTTTATTTTAAAAATGCTATTAATAAGTTATAAGCTAGTTTATAAGTTTCTTTTGGTCTTATCAAACATACCATAATAGAATTACACAATATTAATAGAGATGGAATTCAAATGTGGGACCCTTATACTTTGAACACCAACTACAATCATTAAACGTAACTTACTTGAAACATATTTAATTTTTTAGTTAATGTTTTTTCATGAAGAAATTATTGATTATTTAACTCTTAATTAATTCATTTAATTCTTCCGTAAACATGCAATCAATTCAAAGCAAGTGATGTTTCAATGTCGAAATTGGTTTTAGAATTATTTGATACTCTATGATTTCTAGGTAAAATTTGTATTTTAATTTTTTAATTTACTTATATGTCTATTAACCTTTTTGAAGTGAAAAAAGAAAAGAAAAAAGATTACTACTACTAAGGATGTGTTTTCCTTAACTTATTTTTTAAGCTTATCAGATCAACAAAATTTTGACAATAATTTAAGAAACACAAAGTTAATGATAATGATTATAATAATGAGGATAATGATAACATTAATAGCAATGCTAATAGAAAAAAATATTAATTAAGAAATTAATAATAGTAAAATAGAAATAATGATTCATTGAAAGTTGTTATTGATATTAGTTTAGATTGGCTCGAGTTAATAAAAATAAACTAAGAAGAACAAGATCTAGCAATTAGAAATGTGATATTTAGTATTTTCCTTTTCTTTTTTATATTTCTTAAAAACATCACTTATCACTTATTTTAAAATATATAATTTATTATCTTCATTATGCCAAGTACAACTATTTATTCTTGGAATGACCAAAGAATGAGTGAAATATTATTTTGATCTCTTTAGAATGCAACTCTTTTTTTTTATGTCATTGAATAAAAATTTATTCATTTTAATTAATGTAGATTTTAATTTTTTTTAATTTAGTCCCTCATTTAGAAACAAAATAGAGAAATATGTATTTTGAATGGATTAATTTAAATGAAAATAAAATCTAAAATGATTAAAATTAATGATTTTTATTTAGAAATTAAAATAATAAAAAATTATTCTTGAGGTACGCAAACCGTATTAAATTCATCGAAGATGAGGGGAAAAGATGAAATTTTGGATTCTTATGGCAAACTAGGAGTATATTAGTATTATTAGATAACGCGGAGATTCTCAGGAGTACAATTTACAAGTTACAAGTTGGATAAATAGTGGAGTCGAGTCGTTTCATAAAATACCGGAGTTCAATCTTTGTTTTATTCGACTTTAGATTTATTATCTTAACCTTAAATAATAAAACTTTTCTTCAACAATTATTATTTTATTCGTATAAAAAAATTATTTTTATTATTTTACATACATTTTTAAAAAATAATAAAAATAATTTTAAAATTATATTAATATATTTTATTAAAAATGATAAAATATTTAACATGCATATAATTAAAAATTAAGGATAAAATTATAAAATAAATTTTTATTTTTTATATAAAAATTTAATGGTGGAATGATAAGTACGAATAAAGTATTTGTTTTTTTTATTTAAGAGAGAGAGAGAGAGAGAGGGAGAGGGAGAGAGTTAAGACTGAAGGGGCACATCACACAGAACATGCACGGCGTGGGGGGCCGAGGGTTGTTTTAGGGATTTTGGGACCTAACTCACTGTTTGGGCAATGGGCATGTTTTGGCATATTCTCATCCGCGCCAAGGACATCCGCTTCCATTATTACTTGCATTTTTTAATTATCCCGATTCTTACTATTCTCTCTGTCACGAGACAATGAATGAATGATTGACAAAATTCATTTTAGTTTAATTTATGTTTTTGGTTCTCTTTGACTTTTACTATGAGAGACATCCCGAATGATATCTTCCTCCGGCGAACATGAATATAAACGGGTATAAAGGGGGACTGATTAAATACTAACTCTTAACTACCGGAAATCTTATGTTTAAATCTCATTTTTTTAGTATTGTAGTAGTACTTTTATGATAATTATTAATGAAAAATACTTGGTCCTCGCTTTTTTAGATTCTCTATAAATAAATAAAATAAGTATAGATGGGTATATATTATAAACACCCCTCTTCTATTTTTTTTAATAATTACGTTTACAATCATAGATTGTTCAAGGACATTGATGTAACACTAAATTATTTCTTGAAGTTTTTTTTTTAGGGTCGCCACTTTTAATATAGATGAAATCTCCAACAATCAATATAATGCTGCTGCTACTGCTACTTTTGCCGTGAACTCATGGTATTTCAAAATAAGTAGTTATTTTCAACACTACTATGAATGCACTCTACAATGTTGAAGATTATAAACTTGTGGTAGAACGTCTATTGTGAAAATAATCGATCATCGCTGCATTGTCGTAATAAGTTAATAATTGCTTCGTAATAAAAGATCCAAAATTACGACGATGGAAGTCATCATTAAAAACTACATCTATTGTGATAATTATGTCGTTATGGTCCTACTACAATATTATCAATATAAAAAAATAAAAAATAAAAATTAACTATTGCTACGATATTTTGGATCTACTATAATGACACCGTCATCGCTGAAGAACGATATTAGAAAAAAAAAATATTCAGCCTATTATGACAACGAGGGTTCTACTACAACAATTTTATGGTGCTAAATGTCCAATTTAAAAAAAATTATCAGCCTATTGTGGTGACCAATAAGTCTACTACAACGACCCTATCGTCATTGAAAACCAAATTTATTTATTTTTTCTAAAATGTTATTATGACTCTATAAATTTTAAATATATTATTTTTAAAATTTAGACTTATTTATATTAATTGAAACCATTAATAATGCATAATTTCATTTTCATATTAATGTTAATATCCAATTGACAAAATTAAATAAAAAATATTTGAAATACAAATAATGTTTTGTCATTACAATTGTATTATCTATTGATAGAGTATTTGAATTTGTCATTACAATTGTATTATCTATCATAAACAACTAGACCCTCCTCATCCTCTCCTACCACCTCCTCTGACTCCGTAAGTCTATATCTGATGTATTGTAATATAACAGTTTGCAGCTTGATAGTGTTTTTTTTTTTTTACACTTTAGCAATTTATTGTGTTTTTGAACAATCTTGGTTAGCTTGCCAAGTTTTTCCTCAAGTGCAGAAGCATTGGTGTTGATACTAGCAGAAGGTGGTGATGCTGGTGCTAGTAGAGTTGAAGATAATGTTGATGAAGAACCCTTAAATACTCTATCAATAGATATCTCATGACCACAACATTGTCCAAATGTACAATGGCCACCTCGTCAATTTATATCGGCATGTTAAACCCACCTTCACTTTTAAGTGATTGGACTCGAGCTTCCTCTGTCATCATTTGTAGCGTATTTACTATTTTATGCTATAAGAAAAATCAAAATTAAGAATACATAACTTTAAAAAATACAATTAAATTTTTTTTAGAGACTTATAAACTTACAATTAAATTATTTACGCATATTGATGGATTTTGACTTTGAGCATTTTAGATGTATTGGAGTTGCAACATTCATCACATTAGTTAACCAAATAATTAAAAAAGAATATACATTGCTTTCATATCTAATATATAGGAGGGAAATTATTACCTGACTCACACTAAAATGGAATGCTAGAAGGACATCGAGGGGGGTCATTACCTCCATCTCCACCATGGTAACTCATCATGACATCGTCTATACCTACCAATCTTTAACAAAAAAATTAATGAACAATAACAAAATGAATTTTATAACAACTATAAAAGGCTAAATTCTAATACAGTAAAGATAATATTCATAAAATGAATCCTAATATACAAAATATACAATTTTTAAAGAAGATAAATGAGTTATCACTACAAGTACTATCATCACTACGTGCATATTCACTATCCGAGTTTAAATCATCCTCATCCATATCAACAATATTATCCATCGGACTAGGTATGGACTCATCGTTAGGATCAAAATTAGTTTAGACTTCATCACTTCTAACATCATGACAAAGAAAAGTTAACTTGTCAATGTCATCTGCTTTAACTGCCAAATCAATAGTAGATTATTCAACCCCATCCACAACATGAATTTTCTCATCATTGTTGAGACCCCAGATATGGAGATGGTTGACTTCCCAAACAACTTGCCAATGAGGAACATTCAATAGATCATCAACATACCAAACTTGTTTTGCTTGAGATCCTAATATATAATTATCCTCCTTGTACCACTTATACCTTGTAAAAACACTTGTAATATTGTTCTTTTGTTTTATTCTTTTATTCCTTACATTAGTATCGAGCCATTTTCACTTGAACAAAAAAAAATAGAACAATCATGCAAATAAGATAAATCAATGATTTGTTGTATATACCCATAATAACATTCATCGTCAACTTCGGGCACAGACACACCATTATTCTTTATTCTTTTTTCCCCCTCTTTTATGAGTTAAGAATCTAACACCAATTACAATAAACCCAATATAAGTTTTAACCACTCTCGATGGACCATTGATAAGAGATAATAACTCATCAGTATATTCTAGTAATCTCAACTGGCGTAAGCTGTACACCTGTAGTATAGATAGTTAATAAAAATAATTATTAATTTCATTTCACTAATAATTAATTAGGAATAATTATTGAAAATTGAATGAAGATTTCAATTAAGTTATAATAAAACCAATAGTGAAACTCTTTCTTTTGAATGTCATCCAAATTACTACCACATCCACATATCTTGTTCATGTGCTTACTACAACATTCAATAAAAAATCATTTTCTACACACATTATTATTAGAATCATTATTAGTTATTATTGATGTATACATACTCTAAAAATTTATGTGTCTCTGGACAATTGTTGAAAACATACCAAATTATCTCATTCATCTTGTTGCTTGAGATACCAACAATCGACGACTTACTAATGCCACAACCTTGAGACTAAAACACCAAGAGTTGACATTTTTTTGAAACAAAATCCTCATTTCTGTTAGGTCTATTGAATCATGTCTCAACCCCTTCAAAATACATAGAAAAAAAGGTCATGACTTCATCTACGACATAAAACTTTGGTAATAGAACCTTTTACTCGAACTCGATTTCTACTGTACTCCTTCAATTTTCTTTCAATATGCTACATCCATCTTCCATGAACAAGCTCACCTAGTCGTGTTTCTTTAGGTAAGTGAATTATAAGATGAACCATAACAGCAAAAAAAAATAAGGCGAATATTCATTCTAACTTGCATGAGATGATAACCTCTTCCTTTTTAGCCTTCTCCAAATCAAAAAACAAAAGTATCCTTGCAGACATCATAGTGAAATGTTACTAAACTCAATAATGGTATCGGTCATCTATTTTCACAGGATCGATCGCACACAAATCAACAACAACCATTACATTATGAAATGATGATCACGTGGTTTTAGAGTAGTAAATTTATCATCATTGTCAATTATATTCTTCTTTAAATTTACTGCAAAGCTATTTGGAAACTTTACCCTCTTTAAAAACCCCAAAAAAGTTGTCCTATCCCTGGGTGAAACAGTATACTCAGCTGCAGGTTTCACCAACTTTTTACCCTCAGATTACAAATTTAGCTCGGGTTTGATGTTCATATCCATCAAAACACGTCTTACATTTTCATTATCTTTTGATTTGTCATTATTACCAAGGATCGTGCTAAGAAAATTTTCAAAACAATTTTTTCAACGTGCATCACGTCTAAGATGTGTTTAAGGGTAATTGATGACCAATATGGGAGCTCAAAAATATAATCTTCTTCCTCCAATTCAACTCATTAGTGCCTCTCTTTCTCTTCAAACACAATGTGTCTTCTAGCTTACCCGGTAGGTAATCTCTAATGCGACTCAACTACATCAAATAGACATCTACTGACAATCTTTGAGGGGATTTCTCTTCTCAACTTTACCATAAATTTTTTATTCTTCTGTCATAGATGGTTAGTTGGAAGGAAATTGATGTCCAATGTACCCCGTCCTAGATCTCAGCCTCACAAAATGAGTGTTTTCATTACAATTGAGGCATGTATTATGCCCTTGTCTTGACCCCCTAGAGGTATTGAATGAGAAGTAAAGTCATTAACAATCCACATAATTATTACACACTTTCTAAACACTTTGTTATCAACTATATCTCTAGTATCAAACCCTATCACCCATAAACCATTGAACTCCTCGATAAGAGGTTTGAGGAACACATCAATATCCATATTAGGAGACAACGGTCCAAGAATCAACAAAGACAACGTAAATAATAGATTTTTCATGCATTGCCATAGAGGTAAGTTGTATGTCGTCAAAGTTACCGGCTATATACTATAATTTTTGCTAATACCAAAGGGATTAAACCCATTCGATGCCAAGCCCAGTCTAACATTACGAGTCTCAACTACAAACTTTGAATGATTTACATAAAAATCTTTCCATGCTTGGCCATCAACTGCATGTCGTAAGATTCCGAGTTCTCTGGAGTGCCCATTCAACTGTCATCTCATGTTTTGAGCAATATGCCTACAAGCGTACAATATTTTTCAATCTCAGTATTAAGGGAAAAATACCGCAACACATTGTGTGGTACTTTTTTTTTTCCTTTCCGGTTCATCTATCCATGAGGATGTACCATATATTAGAAAATTAGTTATATCAATGTTCTCTTTCCAATATAAGGCACACTCATACCTACATGCATGGATTGTCTCATAGTCTAATCCTAACTTGCTCATCATCTTCTTAGCGTCATAATGTAATCCTAGAAGCTTATTACTATATGAAAGTGCTTCTTTCAACAATTGCAAAAATCTGTCAAAAGACTTATTACTCCATTTATTCAACACCTTGTGATGCTTCAACTTCACCAAAATATTTAAAGAATTTTTTTTATGGCATCCCATTCAAAATTAACAAACCTCTTACAAGGACAACGCAACAATCAATCTAATCTTAAGTTATCTTTTTCCAATCCTATAAATATTTGTAGACCATCCCAAAAACTCATGGGATATTCAATTACACAACCTCGTCCAACTCTTATTAATTAGAGTTTTAGATCTATCAAAACAATTAAAAGATTGATCAATTTTATAAAATTATTTCATTGGCTTAGTGACCAAGCCATAATCGTATTATAAAAGTTTTATAAAATTATTTAAGGCCAACAATATCTTATCATTTTTATAGCTTTACAAGAGGAAACATGGATCGACATACTAGGTATATTATGGACCTTAAGACATAAAAGTAGAATGATACATATTAAAATAGAGTTACTACAGCCTAAGATGCCTCACTAAAATCAAATTCTAGTTCCACCTTGGATGAGATTGATCACTCATTGAGTCCATACTTCTTTTAGAAGCATTTGTTCTCTCTCACATAGTTAATAGATTCATAATCGTGATCTGGGTATATATACCTAGCGGTATCTCATGGTAAGACCTCTACTCGTCATCAATCGCTATCAACTTCCTTGTAATGTGATTATTATATCTCATAAAAAGTTCACCTTCAATAAATCTAGGGTGTAAAAAATTGCTATAGCAAAAGTCGTCTATATATCTAGTCATTGCCCGTAACTATGGTTGAATCTATGACAAGGTATACAAAATATAATACGACCTAAAATTATATGATCCCACATACAAACTCCCCTCTAGCATGTGACTTAACTCATCACATATTCATCTAACGTGGTACCAAATATTTGTGTTGGGAGACATAAAAAATTAGGCTACAAAACGTGCGTTAGAGAGATATCTTATTACATACAAAAAAAAATATATGTAAGGAATTAGGGTAATATCTAATTATTTAACCATAAAATTTTAAAGTCTAATAATATTTTACTAATTCACATTTTTATTATCTTATTATTCCATTCTTTTAGTAATATTTTATCTAAGGTTAAAAATAATTTATTATTTAATAATTTTATATTTTCTTGTTTTAAATTTTAATAATAAATTATTTAAGGCAAAAAATATCTTATTATTTTAAAGTTTTATTATCTTATTATTCCTCTTAATTATTTAATCATAATGTTTTAATATTTAACAATATTTTATTAATTTACATTTTTACGATATGATTATTCCACTCTATTAATAATATTTTATCTAAATTTAAAAATAATTTATCATCTAATAATTTTATATTATTATTTTTTTAAATTTTAATAATCAATTATTTAAAGCCAACATTATCTTATTATTTTAAAGTTTTATTATCTTACTATTCCACCTAATTATTTATTCATAAATGTTTAATGTCCAATAATATTTTATTAATTTTTATTTTTATTATATTATTATTCTTCTATTTTAATAATACTTTATCTAAGTCCAATAATACTCTATCAATCACAATATGTGTGTGTGTGTCTACCTTTAAATAACCACCACCGACATAAGTATATATATATATCCCAATCACCTATCACAATAAATATATCAACATATAATATTTAACAATAATCACATATTTAACAATAACACACACACACACACACACATATATATATAACAATTAAAAAAACATACAACATCAATAGAAGGCGGTGAAAGGCTGCAACAACAAGGACAACTTCTCCATTGACATATAATCAAACTAAAAATTAAGTAAAAAAAATTGTTAGCTTTGAAAATTAATAATTAAAATAAAATAGTCTAGAACAAAGAGTAAAAACAAATATTAAACTGAGATAAGGACAAGGAGGAGGTAGTGCAAGGCGACAATGGTGGTGACCTTCATGGAAACCCATAAAAATACAAAAAAAAAATGAAATTAAAAGTAACAGCTAAAAATAATATTTAAGATTTTGAAAATAAATTAACAAAAAAACAAGGATTAAGGGTAAAACATGTCAAACGAGCAAGAGAGAGATAGCGAGGAATCGAGTTGCAGAGGAAGAGAATTGAGAGAGATGAATGACGAGGATGATAGGTAGGTTTTTTTTTTCGTTTTATATAATTTACCTCTAGTACATCGACTACTCCTCCTCTATTGTGACGACAGCGTCGCTACAATAGACCCTCATTTAAAGAAATGATAGCATTTTGGTTCACCATACCATAATGATAGTGTTTTCATTCACCGTACTACAAAAAAAATATTTCCTATAATATCAACTAGTCCCTATAATATATCCTACTCAAAAAAATTTCTTCAATATTTTTTAGGAGGAAAAATTTTCACTACACTCTACAACGACGATACCCCCATATCTATCACTGGTAAAGAGTTTTTTTGCTAGGAAAGGTAAAAGACAGATATATTTTTCAAGATACTACGATGACCTTGTTGTTGTTGTATTTTATTTTATTTTAAAAAAATTAATTTCAAATATTATGAGGGTAAAATAAATTTAATTATTGATCATCATAATAATTATAAAACGAAGACCTCTCGTCGCTTTAGCTTCATTTTTTTAGTAGTTAAATTGCTTTCAATGACGATTTGTCATTATAATATACATATCTATCACAATGACATTGACCATTATAAAAAAAGTTATCGTAATAGATGAATATTGTTGTAGTGTAACTGCGGAGATCAGATCTTGAATGACCACAATAAAGCACTGTATAAGTTATAATACCAATAAATGTGTTATGGTGATTTGAACCTTAGACTTTTGATACTCATAAGCTGACCTTAACCACCAAACTAAATATTGTTGATATACTTTTAACTTACTCAAACAATTGCATACTCTTACTTTATTTTAGCTAGGTTTGAAAAATCTCTTTACCGAATCAAATGCACGTGAGAAGTTTGTTGTGTATATTTCGTTTCATTAAATAGTGTTTAATACATTTAAGAATTTAAGTTCAATAGTAACAACAATATTTATATTAGATGATTTGTTGATTCATTATAGTGGATTTATGTCGCAATCTTTTAGTACATTGTTTTTATTATTTTAGGATTTAAATTTATAATAGTCTAAAATGGAGTACTTCAATTCAAATCTCCTTCCAATAGGTTGAGTAATATCAATAATAATATTTTTTTGTCTATCCTATAACTATTATTTTTTTATAAGAATTCTATAATGTATATACCAAAGATGCCTGCCAATTTTGCAAGACCAGTTAGTTATCTTCTTCTCTTTTTCTTATCGTAAAAGGGACCAGTTATGTCTTATTTGAAGTTACTTATCAAAAGTAATTATCTAAGATAATTACTTATTTTTATAAATTTTAAACTAATTTTTTTAAAATAAGTAGTTATCTTAAATAACTGCTTTTGATAGTTATCAAACTATCTGATTTTAGTCGTATAAGGTATGAAGTAGGTTAGAAGAGTAAGTAGCACTATATGAGAAGTGATAGAATAGCTTTTATTTGATAGGAAGGAAGTGAGCAAGTCAAACGTATATTATACTTCCTCATAATATACTTCTTTTTTTGTAAAGAAAGTACTTATCAAAAAGAAGTACTTCTCCTCATAAATTATATTTTTCTCTCACATTACAAAAATAAAAAATAAAATAAAATAACCTTCCTTCCTACTTCCTTCATGTATACCAAACAAGAATATATAATATCCTCAACTATTTATTTCCTAGCAAATAAGTTTTTAGGAGGTTTTACTTGGTCGGTGAGTAATAATATGAATACCAAACAATACCTTTGTGCAAGGTGTTGTAGAACAAGTTATTGACAATAAATCATTCAAATAGGAGACAAGAATGGATAAGTTATTAGCAATAAATCCTTCAAATTAGAGATAAGAGATTCTATATTATATCCTTATTTAGCCGGTCATTATAAATTTTTAAACAAGTCATACTTTTTAAAGTTTTATTATAAAAAATTTTATTATTTTATTATTTAATTAATTTATGCTTATCTTACACTAAAAAATTAGGAGAAGAAAAATATTTTTATTTTTAATAAATATGTGTGAGAAAAAAAATAAAGTGAAGAAAGTTTTATTTTCTATTACATTACTCATCAAGTAGATTTTTTATTAACTAAGAAAATGGGAGAGTTAAAAAAGAAGTGAAACTTCTTTTTTTGACATGATCATTTACTTTGAATTAAATAAGATTATATTTAATAATTTCTGAAAAGTATAATTTTCTCGAATAATCTACTGAATAACAAACCTTAGTAAAACGTACCAGGCTTTTGTGGATTCCTCCAATTCGAATCCCATGGGAGGGTTCGTGGGCCGTGTGATTGCGGTTTGCCAGTTTGCCATGAATTTGCGTAGTAGTTCAAAGACGCTTTGATTGACCACTGGACTACCCTATCGTAAACCGACAATGCTAAGAAGAGAGGGCTTTGCTTTGCTCAACCCAACTCATGTCACAATTATGTGCTCCGTGGACGTAAATATCTAGCGAGAATTTGTATCTCCAAACAAGAAGACTCCATCTTTACTTATGCACTAGTTATATTTCCCCGTGCGATGCACGGGTAGAATTTTAGTTATTGTGATAATAAATTTTAAAATACTTAAAATAAAAAATAATATAAGAAGTTGTAGAAATATAATAAAAAATATATGTTAGCATACGATTTATATAAAATGCAGTCAAATGTTGTATTGTTTACCTCTCGATCATGGAAGACAAATTCCATTGATATTGGCTTCCCATACTTTAATTTTTTATAAACTCATACAAATCTGACCATTATGCACCAATGATCTTCTCATGGATGAATTTGGTTTAGTAGAGTATATGTAGGTGCCATTGGTAAACTTGAATGCTTATGACTTTTTTCCCTCTTATACTTATGCAATATGTTTTCATTTGTTGTCTGGCCTCTAATCATATATAGCCATTCTATTTTAATAATAATAAAAATAATTGTAATAATTAATTAATTACTTAATTAATATGCAATACATGAATAGTTGTATTTTAATAATGGCTGCCAATGGGTAGTTGTATGGCAACAGATGAATAATTATATGAATTTAGTGTATTAATGATTTATATTATCTATATATTAATATGCGGAACATGAATAGTTTCACAACTCAATTAATATGCAGGAGATGAATAGTTACATTTAAATAATGGCTGCCAATTAGTAATTGTATGACAGCAGATGAATAGTTACATTTTAATTAATAAGTTTATTAAATGGTAGCACATTTTATTAACACGCATACAAAGAGGGATATGACCCTACAAAATAGCAAATGAGATGTTAAGTATTTATACATCGAGTTGTGCTTCATTAAATAGCAAATTAGTAATAATGGATATGCATTTTTCTATACATAGTGTACATGATAATTTTATTCCATATAGGAGATGAATAGTTACATTCTATTGATTGTAGGAGATGAAAAGATATATGCCACTACATGAATAGGCTGTTGTTCGGCTATTTATGAATTTCATTAAATTAGCAGATGAAATGTTCAGGTATTTATTTATACATAAAGGAATATTAAAGGGCGGATTAGTAAAAATGGATATGCAATTTTCTGTACATAGTTAAATGTATAATCTATAATTATTTATATATTAAACTTGCAGATGGATATGTATTTTTCTATAAATAGTCGAATGTATAATATATAATTATTTATACATAGAGGAATATTAAAGGGCAGATTAGTAAAAATAGATATACAAATTTCTGTACATAGCTGAATGTATAATCTATAATTATCTATATATTAAACTTGCTTATGGATATGTATTTTTCTATACATAGTCGAATGTATAATATATAATTATTTATATATTAAACATAGTCGAATGTATTGCGATATATAAGCTTACAGATAATATATATAGTCGAATAGATATGCAGGTATGGAGATGAATAGCTATATGGGAGCATGGCATATTAGTAGCAATGGATATATATTTTTCTATACAGGGAATAGGTTGATGTTTATGCACTACGAAGAGGCTGATGTTTATGCACTTCATTAAATGATTACATGAAATGTTCAACTCATCTTACGAATAGGCTGCTGTTTATGCACTTCATTAAATGAGCAGATGAAATGTTCAACTCATCTTCAATTAATACGCTATGATGAATAGTATTTTTATATGTAGAATATTTCATTTGTTATTCTACTTTATTAATTAGCAATAATATGATTTGTTATTCTACTGTATTAATTAACACTAATTCATTTATGATTAGTAATAATGGATATAGTTTAGGCGGGAAAATTTGTTTGTATATTGTCTGCTAGACAACTCTGTTTTTATATATATATAGATGTGTTTATATATGTGCTGAGAATTATTTTTATGTTAAAAAATGAGAATTACTTTTTATTTTTAGACTATTTATTATTAGTGATGTTAAATGGATAGTATGGGTCAAATTTGGGTTAGATCAATTAAGTTTAAAATGTATATTGATATTAATTTTTATTAATTTAAAAAACTAATAAATTAAAATTTGTAGTTTATTATTATTGTTATGCTTATTGTAATAATTATTATCATAAAATATGTAATAATAATAAGATTACTATTATTAGTATTGTTATTATAGTTATTATTATTATAAATACAGTTATAAATATTATTATAGACATAACTATAATTGTTATCATAATTGTGTGTTAATTATAAAAATTATTCTAATTATCATCATCTTTAGAAACATAATAATTATTATTAGTAGACATATAACAACCACAACAACGACAATGTTATTAGAAATACAAATATAAATTTTATTATTGTCATTATAATATATATATATATATATTATAATTATTATATTTATCATTACAGTATTTATGTTTATAAAAATAATAATAATAATAGAATCTTCTATGATCTAATGTGATTAATGCTAATTTGATATCAAAATAAAGTGAGAAGAATACAGTCTTAATAGTTTTCTTTGATTTATTGTTATATGGGTTGTTTATTATTTATTTTGCAACGAAATTTATTAATAAAATAGTTTGTTGATATTTATGTAACAATTTATATTAGGTAAAATGTTTCATTGGTAGTTATAATTTGATTTTAGTCTGAATCAAGTTTGGAAGTATGTCTATGTATGAGTTAGGTTCAAGTCAGGTCATTTTAGGTTGGGTCATTACTAGGTTTATGTCCATGTATGGGTCAGCTTCTTTTCAAGTTAGATCATTTCAATTCGGGTGCAGGTCATTATTAAGTTAACTAAATTTGGGCTACTTTTTGGATTAGCTCATAATGTTTTAGGTTTTCGAGTTAATATTAGGTTTAATTTTTTTAGTCCAAATTGAGTTTTTAATAGGGTTATTCAAGTCAAGTCAGCTTTACCAGATCTACTTATAATAATTTTTCCATCTACTAAAGATAGTTTTCTAACTAGAAACATAAATAAACAATAATTATATACTAAAAAAAAGTTACCAAATTTCTTTTTTTGACACTCAAATATGCAAGTTTATTGAGTTACTTATAGTAGTTTCCTCCACTTCATCAAGGAAAGTATTAATCACCTATTGGTGGTAGTTTCTTAACCTAAAATATAAATAGAATATTTATAAAAATGCCACAACTTTTTTTTTAATCTCTAATACTTTAGTTTTCTAAGTTATTTGCAATACTTTCTCCACCCACTAATGGTAATTTCTATCACATATTGGGAGTAGTTTCTTCAATTATAGTAGTATTTCTTATCTTAACCATTCATCTTTGATTTAATGGTTTCACTTCAAAGTTCTCAAGTTCTCACCAAAAAATATGTTTCTCTTTAGATATCCTCTTATATATATATATATATATATAGAGAGAGAGAGAGAGATAGAGAGAGAGAGAGAGAGAGAGAGAGAGAGAGAGAGAGAGAGAGAGAGAGAGATAACTCATAACTAATAAAACATATAGAAATTTATTGTGAACTTGAGAGGAAAATAACACTCAAATGTACATAAGAGAGTGAATTTATTTTATAAAATAATGTCTAACATCTTCTTTACATAAAATCTATTTAACTGTCTTTCTCACCTCCTCTCTTTTCCATTATTTCTCTATTGCTCTTTCTTCCTGCAAGTAACCAACATGAGGTGGGGACCTTAGTTGTCATCCTTATCCTCTTATCCTATTTCCATCCTTATATTCCACATAATTCCACCCATATCTTCTACATAATTCCACCTTTATCTTCTACATACATCCATCCTTATCTTTTAGCTTCTATGTCATGCTAAATGATTATTATTCTAGATGATTCTTTAAAGTCCAAGATAAATTTGGTGAATACCCTCATTTTTGAATAATAAATCTCATAAATTAAGAAAAGATCAACCTTATCTCATTAAACACTTATCTTGATAAAACATTATCATGTTATATAATTGGTCAAATATTATGGCTAACAAGATAACTATTGTTATTTTCAATAATCATCCTCTTTTCTATTGAACAAATTGCAATTTTAACCTCCATTCATGTAAAGATTGACTTGTATTCCAACAAACCATATCTCTTTAGTAATTCTTGACCGTACGTTTGCTGGCATAGAAATAAGCCTTGTTTGGTTATCTTAACTTCAAGTCCCAGAAAATATTTTAGCTCTCCAAGTTCCTTTATATGAAAGCATACATATAGATTTTCTCTTATTCATCAAATATGTTCTTTATCATCTCTTATGATTGTAAGACCATCAACATATACTAACATTATAGCTAGCTTTTCATTTCAATCCATGACAAACAAGCTAGAATCAATTGGTGCTACTCAATATCTATTCTATAGAAGAAACTTGACAATCTTTTCATACCAAACTCTTGGCACTTATTTTAAGCCATAAAATGTATTCTTCAATATGTGTATATAATATTGGTGATTATTACTTTGGAACCCCTATGGTTGCTCCATATAATTTTTTTTATCTAGTTCATCATGAAAAAAAATATTTCACACAACCATTTGTCAAAGCTTCGTTTTCTTGCTCCCATAGCTAACAACACACATAAAATAGTTATTTTAACAACATAACTCAATTTCTCATCATATTCCATGTTATACTTTTGTGATAATCCTCGAGCCCCCAATCTAACCTTATTCCTTTCTATTAATCCATTTGCATGAGTCTTGATGTTGTACATCTATTCATATGAGATGTGGTGTATAAGACCCAAAAAGTTACTATTAAAAGTTTTCATGTTTTATAAGCAATAATAATAAAATTTTAGGTATTATACTACATCCGACATAGAAAAGGTATTCTCTATACCCAATCCATGCCTGGAGCAAATCTAAAAAGTAAATAGTACTTAGAGATTATATGCGGAAAGTACTTGATTCTATGACGATACAATACTATAAAACAAAGAGAGAAGAGAATAAATGCTAAAGAAAACAAAGAACTAAAATTTTAGAGAGAGAGACATGTAGATATATGAATAATCATATGTTTGAACCAACTCATAAAACACTCACCATAGGTAAGAACAACAGAATCATTAATCAATAATTACCTACAAAATAAGGTATTATCTACTCGTGGGAATGAGGTGCACCCATAAAAAGAATGATTGGTATACTACACACTTATCAATACACATCAATAGGGTAATACATACATAACAAACAAGATTCATATGACAAGATGTAATCTATACATGCATAAGTGCATGTGATATGAGATGATTCCAGAATAACCATGTAAAATTTAATACTTAGGCGATCACACAATTCTATATATTAGTCACATTTAGATTAGGGAACCATTTTTAATATAACCACTCATCTCATCTTTCTCTTATAGATGGAAGAAAGATAATCAAAATCACTTATACATAACATTTACTCTCTCATTACCCCATAAACAGGAAAAATGTAATCACTGATACTCTCACATCTAGGATAAAACATGCATTGGTCACTAATAATCCTCTACTCCTCAAGTACACGCACCCCTATAGTTGTCGGTGTTTCAATCAAAAAGAGTATACTAAGGTCCTCTAGTTTTGTTAGGACCAAGCAATATATAATCAAATATTTTCAATACTTGGAATCATCTTGGTCTTGAGTCGTGCAATCTTTCACTTTACGTCGTACTATTATATTGGATCATTAGCTAAAACATGACACATAACACTTTTACTTATTACCATTACCTATTACGTGAGATGTTGCTTTTTATTAATTACATGCAATTCCAAATATTTCTAAATTCATACCAATTGTTGTTATAATAAAAAATGCCTATAAATGTATCATGGTTAATCAAATTATACATTCTATAACCAAAAGAAGAATGGCAAGGCATATGGAAAGGCAACAAGTATAACAAGAGACATTACATAAAGGAAAATACTATAATGCCATCACAAAACCCTAATTCACACATATGCCCTAACTTCATGTATAAGGTTCTTAAATTCACCAAATTTAACACAATATCCCAATATATCATTTAAAATACCATATCCAAAAATCATGACCTAAATATAATATTTCACACATAAAATACCTACGTTACTCTTTGGTTACTATTCTTAAAATAAGTTGTTTTCTTGTAATATTGCACCTAGGCTACTCCTATTTGTCCCTAATACTTCACATATGACAATTAAAAATTTAATGACCTAAAAATTCTTATACAAAACACAAATTTATATATTTTTCCCAACAATACCATAATAACCCTAATTCAACTAAATATATCAAAATTTATTATTATTATTATTATTATTATTATTATTGTTATTATTATATCTTAGACCATACTAATAAAAAACCATAGCATATTATATATCAAATTTAATGTGAATATCTCAAAGAATATAATAGAATACTCATTTCCCACTAAAATACACAAAAGACCAATTTACCCTTAAGGTCAAAAATCACATAGAACCCACAAAAATCCATAAGCTTCCTTCATTCACCAAAATTACATTCAAATATAAAAATACTATTAGTATCCCCAAAATGCAATGATCTTAAAATTAAACACCTATACAACCTCAAATGGTGTTAATAGTGGAATCTCCATAGTCCTGAACACCAAAATTTTCAACCTTAATATGATACACCAATTAAAATATTTAAACATAATTAAAGTTGCACATATATGGACTTATCAAAGTAACATAATGTGCCGACATGCTTAAGATTTTATGGTAAAGCTCAGAAAAACATAAAATATGAAATTTTCACATAAATTTGTGAGTTTACCAAGTAATACATGAATATAAATAAAATAATACCTAAACATGATTTCTTAACCACAAGAGATGCTAACATGAAAATTCATAAAATAACACACAAAATCAAATAATCCCTAAACGTGATACAAGTATCTTTACCAAAACCTACTCTAGCCTGTAAGTAAAATTACTCTTAATTGCCACCTTAGGATCACCTAAACAAATACAACAAGAATTTGGGTAAAGGTTAGAATATAAGAGAAAATTAAAGAGAGGAGAAAAACCCATAGGTTAAAAAATGGAGGCTTGAATAAGATTAAGGAACGTTCACTAATCTATAACCTTAACTCTATTTTACTTTAAAACAAACATCAAGATTTAAAATTTAATATTTTAGATGTAAGAAATGAAAGAAAGAAGATGAAAGGTGAGGGAGGGTCTTGGAACAAGCGAAATAATAACCAAGGATAATACTTCAAGAACAAGGAGAAAGGTTAAAGGAGAGAATAGAGAACAAACTTGAAGGGTAAGGAATGGTTTCAATGTAAAATGACCAACTAAAGGGAATACAGTCTTATGGCTTTTAACCAAGAGTATGAGATATGGAGTGAAGTAAGATGAGGGGTTTCTTCCAAGACATGAAGGTAGTGATGTATGGGAGGAAGAATATGGTGGTGTATGAATGTGTAAAAGAGTGCTTGGGGTGCAAGGTGATTGGAATATGGACATTTTTGTGGTTAGTTATAGAATACAAGGATAAAATATGATTGAGGAAGGTAAGGACAGGTATTTCATATTCAGCAATGACCATGAAGTATCAAACAATATTTAAAATGATTAAGGTAGGTAAGAAATTAAAATAAATATTTAAAAATGGGTAAAATAAAATAAAAACCCCAAAAATTATAAAAATTAGGGAAAAGTAAAGTATTAATCTAGGAACCCAAATATATAAATATATCGGGCATATGAATTGATTTGAAGTAAAAAGAAATTAAGAAAATTAAGAACGATAAAAAATTCTTAGCTTTGGTCGAACGGATAAGGCTAGCAGTTAACCGCCAAATGCCTTAAGTAAACAATTTTAGTACATTATTAACCAATCAACTGAAGGTATGGCTCGGTTAAGTGTCGATCAGCTGAGTTGAAAAATACCAGTTTGAAGGGCGAAAAGGTAAAAATGAGGATTTGAGGGGTATGAGTAATCCATTTAAGCAAATGTTAAGGGTGAAGGAAGGGATTAAGAGACTACTCACCCATTAATTAGGATTTTGGAAATTTAGGATGTTACATGTTTATAGATTGTAGCACTAACCCCCTAGATTTTATTCTGTTTAAGAGCCTTTATTTTATTCCATGGCATCTCTCCACTCTTTTGATTTAATTGCTTCTTCGTAAGTTGCTGGCTCTAGTATGTCATTATCTTCTAATAAGGTTGCATTTTCACATCTTGGATTATGTATGCGTAATTTGGTATATCTTTGGTTGTGGTTGAGAAAATTCTTTTACTTCTATTTCTTCCATCTAACTTAATCTCTATTCTTTTATAGACCTAACCACTAGGACACAACACACTACTTCAATGGTATAAAAGGATAATTTCAGTCTAACAAATGCAACATCGCCGTTGTATACCCACCGAAACTTTGCTTTTAATTTTCTCTCTTTTAAGATAACATTAACATGGAATATTTGTAAGGAAATCATCGCTCTACATTTATAAGTATATGTGGTGTATATATAGTGGTGATTGCAAATAACTGCAACCCTTATAAAATTAAAAAACTTGATAAACTTTAGATAAATCATATTGGTATGGTGCTTCTTGTTGGAAGTTGAATGTTCAAAGTAAACCAATGTTATTTTTACTTAAAAAAAATTAATGCTATATTGTAGATTATAAATACCACATGTCCTCCTCCTCCAATTCTTTGAAAAATCAAAAATCATAAGTCTTTCTATTCTTTGCTCATGCTTTAATTGGATTCATTATAGTATGATGCATATAAAGATATTTTTTTTTCTTTCACATATGGTAGATGAAGATGATGTGACTTGATTGCTCACCAAAATTTCCCAATATGTAGCTATGGCTTTACCCTTTCTTCCAATGTAAAAGCTTCAATTTGTGTAGAACCAACAAAATGATGACTAATTTCTACCCAATGCTATGCTCCTCAAAGACTCAAATATTTTCAACAAGGATTATGTTCATAAATTTATCACAAATGTAAATTTTATTTGTTATTGATGAAGGTATATTTCACTTATTAGTATATTTATGTTCTAGTGTATTTTTGAATTCACATTCATAAGTCTTTTTTAATTACCACACTTTTTTTATTATAAATAATTAAAAAATAGTAAAAAAAAGTATAATTTAGATGAACCACAAGGACTATGTGTCATTGTATATTTGCATGTAATGGCGATTATTCTCCATCTTATATTTTCTAAACAATCAACAACTAGGTAGTTGGAATGACAAATCTAATACATGTATATATGTTATCCACAATGGTTTAATAAATCTTCAATGTAATAAAGGAAATATAATAATTGTAAAAAATCTTAACACCATCATTTCCTTTAACACATTTTTCATAAATTTATTATGAACAAAAGTGGGAAGTTGGAATGCTAAGAGAACCCATTTGTTTTTATTATAAATACTAGTATCACTTCGAACCAAAACATGCTCAGCACTCAACCTCGATTGATGTCTCCCCCACCTGCAAAAAGTCAGAAGGGCATACTACTCGTGGGAATGAGCATCACTCATGAAAAGGGTGATCAGTACGCTACGTACTGAGCAAGGTAACCGAGCACTAAGTCCAACACATAAAATCACATAAACCATGCATAAAAAAATAAAAGAACATAAAAACTATCATGATATCATAATATTGATCAATCATTCGGGTACATACATAAAGGCCCATTTATAGTCCAGATTAATTATTTAATTAATCTCTGATCAGAAATTGATTTACACTATGCTTTTTATCAAATCTATGCGAGTACAGAAGCCCCCACTATTATAGCTGGTGGATCAGAGACAAGCAGGGCACAATACTCCTACCCACTATTATGAGTCAATGGATTGGTCACGCATAGGGTATCATACCCTAACCACTATTTCTTACCGGTGGATCGGTTGGCTCTGTACGCATGGTCTTCCATTGTAAGTAATTAGCGTCTTTCCCAAGTCTTAGCAAACTGTTAGATTTATTGAGCTTGAAATCCGCCACTATTATAGCCGGTGGATCAGAGACATATAGGGTAACATACCCTAACCACTATTATAGCCGGTGGATCGAAGATATATAGGACTATGAGTCCTAACCACTATTTCTAATCGGTGGATCGGTGGGACCCAACTCAATAGTCTTTCACTTTAAGTGATTAATGTCTTAAGTATCTTATTTAGAAGCTTTCACCCTAGACATGCATGACTCACTCTCTTTACACTTATCCTCCAACGGATCCGTACCACATCATCAGATTCATTTACCTCCCAACTTGCCCCAACATCCTTTCCTCTGTATCCTATCTCACAGTAGAAATCCAACTCTTAAGTATATGGTTAAAGCCCACTACTTTACACTGCCAAGTCCACTCCACATCTCACTCTAGGATTTTATCTTGAAACCCTAATTTAGCCTCAGTGGTCCATCTTACTCCACCTCACACAACCCAAGTCATTTAAACACTCCACACTTCATAACCCATAGATTCCATATTCATCATCATACTTTATTTACCAAATACACACATGTTACCGCCGAACCCTATTTAGCTATATCAACACTTTGGTTAATCACTCCAAACCCTAGTTATCCACAACCAACCGTAGTTAACCATTCCAAACCCTAGTTAATCACAACAAACCATAATTAGCCACTCTAAACCCTAGTTAATCACAACAACCCATAATTAATCATTCCAAACCCTAATTCAGTCTACTCCATACCCTTATATGTCCTACGTACTATTTTTCACCCAAAACTTCCACACACCCAAATAACTCTTCTATTACCTTCCTTACATCCCAAGTCAACTTTTCATACATAAATTTCACTCCCATACAGACTTTATACATTCCATACAACCTTTCAATTTTTTCATGCAGAACCCTAAGTGCATCCATATGAAACCCTAAATTCTTTCATGCAAAGCCCAAGATTCCGTCATTCAAAACCCTAGATTCAATCCACACAAAACTAAAGATTCATCCATACCAAACCCTAGATTCGAACCATATAAAACCAAAGATTCATCCATACCAAACCCTAAATTCAACCCATACAAAACCAAAGATTCATCCATACCAAACCCTAAATTCGAACCATATAAAACTAAAGATTCATCCATACCAAACCCTAAATTCAACCCATACAAAACCATAACTTAGATTCTCCTATACAACCTCATAAAATATGTCATGCAAAACACTAAGTCCATCCATAGAAAACTAAAGATTCTCCCATGCACGACCATATATCTTTCCATGCCCAACCATAGATTAGAATCTCCTATGTTATACCATAAATTAGATTTTTCCATATAACACCATAAATTAGATTCTCCCATACAAAACCATAAATTAGATTCTCCCATATAACACCATAAATTAGATTCTTCCATATAAAACCATAAGTTAGATTCTCTCATACAACATCATAAATTACACTTTCCCATACAACATCATAAATTAGATTCTGCCATATAACATCATAAATCAGATTCTCCCACATAACACCATAAATTAGGTTCTCCCATACAAATTATAAATTAGATTCTCCCATATAACATCATAAATTATATTCTCCTATACAAAACTATAAATTATATTCTCTCACATGAAACCCTAAATTTCCTGTTTTATTCTTCCACTCATGAATCATTAAAATACTTAGGTCAACTCACATCCCTTGGTCAATTTCTTTCTCCATCCTCCTTTTTCATCCTTTCTCCCACACAAACCACATTAACATCCTCACATGCATGTCTAAAGGGTCACAAACTAATCACCACATACCACAATATTTTATCATATACTCATAGTACACATGCCATATAAATGCACAAAAACATACTTCAACTCCATGTTATACCACAAACAAAATAATTACAATAATAAATATAGGATGCATAACATACAAGGCATACAATGCACATTAACACATAAAAGGCCTTAGTAACACCCTTACCTAAAACGACACCGGTCTTGGAGCACGCTCCTATACCTCCTTAGGGTTTTGATAAAATAATAACATATTAATAAAAATAACATTAACTAATTTCTAACTTTGCTAAAGATATAATGAATAATAGAATTATTATAAAAGTTGATAATATACAGTGAAGACTTTACCCTAATAATAATAATAATGATACTAAAATAATAATAGCAAAGATACTAAAAATAATATCAATGCTAATATTAAGAATAATAATAATATTATTAACAATAACCAAAATAATAAAAATAACAATAATTACAAAAAAGGGAATAGTTTGAAAACAAAATAAAATAAGGGCTTTGACCCCTTTACCAAAATAATACTAATAATAATATTAGTAAAATAAGTATAAAAAAGTTAGTAATAATAATAATAATGGAATAGTAATAATAATAATGATAAAACCTTAATAATATTGCAAAAATCATAATAATCATAATGGTAATAATAGTAAGGATAATATTTGAAGATAAAAAGAAGTAGGGTTTACACCCTACATCGAATAATAATAACTTAATAAATAATAATAATAACACTAATAAGAATAAATACTAATGATAATATAAATACTAATAACCTTAATAATAATAAGACATGATATTTATAATAATACTACTACTAAAATTTAAATAGGCACATTAGGGTTTCAGCCCTATATAAAATAATAATACTAACACTTAAAAAAAATAGCAACATTAATAGTAAAATAGTTGTAATAATAATAATATTAATTTTGAAATAATAATAATAATAATAATAATAATCACATAATAATAATAATAATAATAGAAATAATAAGATTAATAATGATAAAATCAAAATAAAAATTACAATAGGGCTTCAACCCTCAACAGAAATAATAATAAAAACATTAATACTAATAATAATAATAATAATACATATTAATAGTGGAAATAATAATAATAATAATACTAATAATAATAATAATAATACTAATAATAATAGTATTTATATTCAAATAAATAAAATAAAATAAATTAAGGCTTGTAAAAATAGGGAAAAGGGTTGAGAAGGTCTAGGGTTCAACCTTAGGCTGGAGGTGATGGGCGGCACTGGCGCTGCACGGCGGCAGCGGCGGCGACCGGAAAAAGAGAAGAAAATGAAAAAAGTTGAATGCTGGAAAAAAGATAGGGAGAATGAAGGTGGAAGTTGGGGTGTTTGAGACTACCTAGAGGGAGAGGAGTAGAATGAAGGCGGCGACGCAACCAAAGGTGGCGGCGCACGGTGGTGGAATTACAGGTCGGCGAAGTCGGGGAGGGAGGAAGGAAGAAGGGGGCTGGACCGGGCGGTTCGAGGCAAAAAAGAAAGAAAGAAAAGAAGAGGAGACCGGGCGGTCAGGCGCGGTGAAATTTTTTTAAAATGAAATGCCGCGTTTCAACTACAAATGAAGGAAAGTGTAGTGCGGCGAGGGAGAAGGAAGAGGATCGGCTGCGCGGGCTAGGCCGCGCGAAGGAAAGGAAGAAGAAGAAATGGGAATTGGGCCGCGAGCTGGCCCAGGTCGGGGAGGGGAAAAAAGAAAAAGAAAAGAAGAAGAAAGAAAAAGAAAGAAAAGGAAAAAGGAAAAAAGGAAAAAGAAAAATAACGGATTAGGTTAATTAAATTAATTAGGATATTTGAGATATTTAAAAATAATAATATTTAAATAAAATAATATTTAAATCCCTTTTTGGGCTCAATTAGGATTTTTAAAAGATTTTCCATATATTCCATTTTAATTAGCAAAACAACCTAATTTTCTCCAATTTTCTCCTTCTTATTTTAAATAAAATAATTTATTTAATTAATTACCAAATTAAAATCCTTAATTAGCTAAAATACCTAAATTTCTCCTAATTAAAATACCTATAAATTTCTTCTTGATTTGCCCTAATTAATTTCCTTTTATTTTAATAAAAATAATTTATTAAATTAATTTTTCTAATAAAATCTTATTTAACTATAATTTTTAAAATTAGAATTTTTGGGGCATTTCATGTCTATCATCAACTAACCTAGTAGATAGTTAGTACATCTTAATCAAGGTGGACTAAAACTACTCGCATACACAATAAGGATAGACAAAGCAACTCAAATAATAGTGCACTAAAACCACTAGATCCACTAAGGAAAGTCAACACAAAATCCCAATATATTCTTCTTTATTAAAGAATATCACATTAATGTCCAACACTTTAAATGATAATATATATCCACACTTAAGTCGATTATTCCCATTTTAACCATTATTCATGAAAGGTAAAGGCTAAGCAAAAGTCAATCCTATAAAAATACACCAAAAGTCTCATGCAAACTAGTAAACTAGCCCCATAAACTAGTGGATTGGTATGATAAATATAATAAAAAAAATTAAGCATGCAAATCAATCAATTGGTTTGCCCAACCAATCGACTGGTCTCACTAGTTGATCATTATAACTTAACTAATTGAGGCTAAACATAAAAAATTTCTAGTTAACTAATCGACTAGAATAAGAGACTAGTTGATAGGTTCCTCTAGATAACACACATATGACTTTTTTTATGATCTCCAAAATAAACCAAAACCTAATCATAATCCATGAAACCTTCCAAAATCACATCATTATTGTAACACTCCCAAAATTTAT
Organism: Tamarix chinensis; assembly: GCA_030549775.1. Taxonomy (NCBI): domain Eukaryota; kingdom Viridiplantae; phylum Streptophyta; class Magnoliopsida; order Caryophyllales; family Tamaricaceae; genus Tamarix; species Tamarix chinensis. The sequence goes on from CM060174.1 coordinate 13,602,437, forward strand.
AGTTGACTTTTTTTCATTTGTATAGGAAAATCATACACCAAATGGGGGTGTTACTACTATGATCTGTACAAGTTTGATCCTTAGCCAAGCTCATACTAACCACAAGGCTAAAAGATACAAGGAACAATAACAAGAGATGATTAAAAACATAAGTAGTTCAACATTAAATGCAACAACCAGAGTGTGCAAAAGTCAAGGTTAATATATGAGTGAAATGAAATATAAGATAACGTCCCACTATAAGGGGAATAAAAGCAACAAAAACACAAAAGGTAAATAGTATGAAGAACACCCTATCTGGCCCCATCCCTAGAACATCAGAACATCACTCTACCCCGACTAGCTCATCAAAGGCATCAAAATCCTCAAGGGCCTCATTGCCTACATACATAGACTTAGGAGGAGCCACTGCTCGTAAGAATGAGCATATGTAATACCTTGTATCTTTAAATTTATTTTTAGTAAGCTTAATTATTTTATTAGTGTAACTTAATGCAAAAATTTAATTATTTTCATTTTGATTCATTTTATGAATTGATTGATAATTTCAACTTTATATTTGAATTTAATTAATCATTGTTGTTATGGATCATTCTAGATAAATTCGTTCACGAAAATGATTTTATTATATTTATATGATTTTTATTTTGAGTTAAAAATATGTATTTCCATTCTCTTTCGTATTTTAATTTTTAATAATCTAGATTCGTTTTCAATTTTTAATAATTTAGATTCATTTTCGATTATAACTTCATTGTGTGATTACGACTCTATTTTGGAGTTATATTTCATTAACAAAATATATTATTTAAATTATAAAATTTATTTAAAATAGTCAAATTTATTTTAATGATTTTACCCATAGAAAATATTTCTGAATTTGAATTTATTCATTTTCGAAGTCAATAAGATCTTTGGAAAGTTTTAAATTAAAAATATCTTTGGAGCTTATTTATGAATTTCTTTTCAAAATTAATTTTCTTCCATTTTACCCTTTTTGGTTTACGGAAGACCAGTTTTAAAAATTATTTAAATTAGTCTCTGTTTATTTTTATTTGGTGTTAATATTTTCTTATATGCTTTTAAATATTTTTTGAGGTCTTATAATGTATTTTGTAACTAATATAGATTTTTACGTTCGTTGGTAAATTCTTTCGAAAATATTTTCAAAATTCTTTATATAGATCTTATATCAATTTTAGGCCTTCAGATCCTTAGGAAATGATTTTTTGTTAATAAATTTTAGATAAAATCTTCCAACAATAATTTTAGATGTTAGTATCTCTTTTTCTACTTTTATTTGCAAAAACTGAAAATGAAAATCACCGACCAGTCCCCTCCCCCTTTTCCTTTTCCTTTTCTCTCTTCTTCTCTTCATTCTCTTCTTTTCCTCTTTCCCATTCGTGCTCTCTACACCCAAACCCCTACCTGCTTCCTTCCTAGCTCCTTTGCCACCGAACACACCAGTCGACCACCAACCACCACCACTCTAACCGCGACTCACAACATCAACAACCACAACATGCCACCACCAACGAACACAGTAGCATCAAACAATAGCAGAAGCAGCGGACAGTAGCAATGCAAGTTATGCCGTTGTCTAGCCACAACGAGCTCAGGTGATGGCCTACGAACACCGGTTGACCTCCAGCGGAGCTTCCCTGGTCTTCCCCTATCCGATTTACAACTCCTTGTTTGGTATAAATTTCCAAAACCCTAACCCTTGTTTTGATTAATTGAGTATGGATTAGCTTATGATAAGTTAAATTGATTATGTAATTATGTATATATGTGTTGTAAGATTGATTTGGATAGGTTAATTGTATGGTATATGCCAGAATTCTGAAAAATTAGATTTTTGGTAGGGTTATGGCTAAATTTTTTGGATTCGCTCGATTAAGCTATTTTAGGTAAATTAATTTTATATTATGCTTTAAAATGTATCTAATTTCATGTGGGAAACATCAATTTGAGAAAATTATATGTAATTAATCGGAATTCACTTTCTAGGTCAACATCTGTGTGTGATAAAAGTGGATTGCATAGTTGAGTTGTTTCACTCAATTAATTTTATAATATCCGTTGAAATGTACTTAATTTCATTTTGGAAGTGTTAATTTGGGAAAATTGTGTGAAATTGATCGAAATTGGATTTTTAGGTCAAAACTCTTGTGGGTCTAAATTTGATTGTGTAATCGGGTTATTTTATTCAATTGATCATATAATTTACATTAGAATACATTTAATTGCAATTTCGAACCGTCAAGTTAAATACTTTAGCAATATTTAACCGGATTTGCGTTTCGGACTCAAAAACCCTAATTATGCTAAATTGGGTATTTCTTTTATTGGTTTTGATCAACTGGTTATATAATATGTTATAAAATATGTCTAATTGCACTTATAAACATTTAATTTAATTTAATTAATAAAATTCAATAAAATTATATTTTTGGGGCCTAAAACTCTAGATTCCAATGAAACCATAAAATTGGTCATGTGTATAGTTGTTTTTTTAAAATTAAATTTATTGAAATAATTTAAATGATACTAATTGCATTCTAACACCTTCAATTGGAATTAATTGATTTGAATTATCTGAGTTTGTATCTTTGGCTTTAAAACCCTAATTTTGGAAACCGATTATCTTAAATTGGGGATTCATAAGATTGTTTTTGTTGAAATTGATTATCTAGATATATTTAAAATTAGTTCAATTTTGTTTTAAAACTATCAGTTTGAGGTAACCCTAATTTTCGGAGATGGTTTTATAAAATTGATTATCTTATGCGTCTTTTACTTAATCGATTTCTGACTTTGATTTTAAATCATTTGAATTATGTTTTTATTTTATCGGGTTGGATTTGGTTCTCTACAAATGGTTGGTTTGTCTTTCGGGCTGTAAAACCTAACTAATATATCATTTTCAATAAAATAACTTATCTTCTATTATTCTTTCCCCGGTTTTCCAAATCTATTTGGTATGCCCCAAGTGAAATGCCCTAGAATTATTTAATTTAATATATATTATTAAAATAAGGATTTATTGGGAAATTAATTTAAATTATTATTTTATTTGGAATAAGAGGGATTTATTTAGGACAAATTAATAGGAATTTATAATTTTTTTTATAAAAAAAATTGGGCTTTTTATTAATTAAAAAGGAATTTAGGAGAAATATTTTTTTAAGGGTCCTAAATTAGCCTAAAAAGGAGGTTTAATATTTTTTTATTATTTAAATATTTTTATTCAAATGCCCAAGATATTCTAAATATTTTATGTAAACCCAAAACCCTTAAAATTTTCCTTTTTCCTCTTTCTTTGTTTCCCCTCCTTTTCTTTCTTTTCTTCCTTTCTTTTTTTCTTTCTTCTTTTTCTTCTCGCCGGATTGGGCTTGGACGTGGCCCAATCCCCTTTTCCTTCTCCTTTCTCTGCGGCCCAGCGGTGTTTCCTTCTTCTCTTCGCGGCACCCCGACGCAGCGTTTCGTCTCTTATTTCTCTGAGACGCTGCATCTCATTTAATGATAATATAACCGTGCCAAACCGGCCCGGTTCCCCTCCTTTCCTTTTCTTTCCCGGCCGCCGGTTCACCTCTCCCTCCCTCCTTCTTCCTTCTCTCTCCCCCGTCGTCGAAGCCTGCAACTCCTGCCCCCGAAAATGGCGCCACCGGCCACGAGGACTTTGACCGGCCATTTCTCCCTTTATTTTCTCTCTCTTGACTCACCCATTAGCTTGGCACGATCGGTTATCTTCAAATCCTGCTCTTTCTCTCTCTATTTTCTCTCGAAGTATCAAATCCGACCAAACCCTTTGCCGATCGATTATCGCCTCCAACTCCCCCAAAAACTGCATAGGAAACCCTCCTACCGACCCCAAAAAACCTAATATCCCCTCTAACATCTATAAATAGCCTCGATTGGAGCGTTTTCAAAATTTTTCCTCCCCAAAAACCCTAAGAGACAGCCGTGCGCCACCTTGAGTTCAGACGAGCTTACCACAGCCGATAGCCAACCTCAGCGCCACCGCCGCATCCCAAATTCTTCCTTGCAATTCCCTCTAGCTAACTAAGCACTCCACATCCCTCGATTCATCTCACACGAGCTACCATAGCCGTGCGAAATCTCTAGCCCATCTCGCAAAAATCTGTACCCTGCAACCTTTGAGCTGCCGTCCGCCACCACTGCCGCCACTTCTATTGCCCCCTACACCACCTAAAAACTCCCTCTAATTCTCCTCCACTGAACCATAACTTTATTTTCTCTTTTCCCCTTCTCCTTCCCTTTTTTTTCTTCATCTTTTTCCCTCTTAGACTCTTTTTCTGACCACCGTCATGCACCACCGCCGGTGCCGCCCATCCCTACCGACTCAAGGTGAAACCCTAGACCTTCTTAGACCTTCCATTATATTTATTTACATTTATTCTGTTTTCATTCAATTTTTTATGGTTATTCGATTATTATTATTGTTATTATTATTATTATTATTATTAGATGGAATATTAATGCTAAATTTTCTTTGTAGGTAGAGAGTAGGAATAAAATAATCAGGGTTATTAGTTTCGAAGTTTAGGTATTATTTGAATTATTATATGTTTTATTACCATTATTATTATTATTATTAGTATTATTATTATTATTATTATTTTTAATTATTCTAGAAGGGCAGAGACCTAAATTATTTTATTATTATTCACACATATGCTTTATAGTATTATTATTACTATTTTTATTACGATTAATAATGATATTATTATTATCTTTATTATTTTAATATTATTATAAATAATATATGTTAGTAATATTATTGAATAGTATTTCATTATTTAGGGGTAGGGTCGAAACCCCACCTTGTAATTTTAAGGCTTAGATTATTATTATTATTAAGATTTCTATTAATATTACTATTATTAGTAATGCTTTGTTGTTATCAAAATTATATTTATTATTATTATTATTACCTTTGCTAACTTTATTTTGGTGAAGGGTAGAAACCCTTATATCACCTTTACTTTAAATTACAGTAGTATTTTATTAGCACTTTAGTAGTAATTGGTGTAGTTAATTAAGAACCAAGACTTAGAATAAGTTAGAAACTAATAGCATTTTAGGAGGGAAGCTAATTCTAGTATTTTCCCTCCATAATAGGTGAGTCCAGTCAAAGCCCTCAGGTGGAATAGGAGCGTGCACCAAGACCGGTGACCTTTTAGGTAAGGGTGTTACTAAGGCCATTTGTGTGTTCATATGCATTATGTGCTTCATATGCCATGTATTATATGCTATCGTTATCAATTATGTCGTATATGATATGATGTGGAGTTCACGTATGATCTTGAGTTGTTATATGGCATGTGTTTTATTTGTATGTGATGATATGTGATAGGGCCTTAAGATATGCATGTTAGGGTTGTAAAATAATGATGGGGGCATTAATAGTGCATGGTGTTAAGGTTTGCATGATAGTATAGATATTGCATGTGTTAGGGTTTGGCATGATGGTGTTAATGTTGCATGGTATTAAGTTTCACACGGAATTCATGTTTTCATGATGGAGTTAGGGTTGCACGGAAGAGTGATTTACGTAGAGCTAGGGTTTGCATGGGAGTTAGGGTTGCGTGGAAGTGTGGTTTACGTGGAGTTAGGGTTTGCATGAGAGTTAGGGGTGCATGAGAGCTAGGGTTTGCATGGGAGTGCGATCTACGTGGAGTTAGGGTTTGCATGGGAGTTAGGGTTGCATGGAAGTGTGGTTTACATGGAGTTAGGGTTTGCATGAGAGTTAGGGTTGCATGAGAGCTAGGGTTTGCATGGGAGTGCAGTCTACGTGGAGTTAAGGTTTGCATGGGAGCTAGGGTCGCATAGGTGTTAGGGTATGTCATGGTTAATTATGGTGGGATGGTTAATTAGGGTTGAAGTGGTTAACCTGAGTTGAGTAAGCATGGTATGAGTTTGATTTGCATGTCTTGAAATGAACATCCGAATAAGATACTTAAGACACTAATTATGTAAAGTGGAAGAGTATTGAGCCGGGTGCCACCGATCCACCGGTTAGAAATAGTGGTTAGGACGCACAGTCCTATGTGTCTCCAATCCACTGGCTATAATAGTGGTTAGGGTATGATACCCTATGTGTCACCGATCCATCGTCTATAATAGTGGCGGACTCCGAGCTCAATAAACCAAACACCTCATTTGCTAAAACTTTTAAAAGACACTAAGTATTTACAGTGGAACACCATGTGATCCGGGGCCAACTGATCCACTGGTAAGAAATAGTAGTTAGGGTATGATACCCTATGTGCGACCGATCCACCGGCTAATAATAGTGGGTAGGAGCATTGTGCCCTGCTTGTCACCGATCCACCGGCTATAATAGTGGGGGCTCCCGTACTCGCATGGATTTGATAAAAAGTATGGTGTGAATTGACTTCTGATTAGAGAATAATTAAGTAATTGAATTGGATTATTTTTGGGCCTTTGTACTCTTACTTGGATGGTCGTATGTATTTATGTTATCATGTTGGTCTTATGCTCTATTATTATTCTGCATTATTTTTGTACTGCTATGTGTTGGCCTTAGTGCTCGGTTACCTTACTCAGTAAGTAGCGTACTGATCACCCCTTTCATGGGTGCTGCTCATTCCCACAAGTAGAAGACCCATCTGACTTACTGTAGGTAGGAGATGTTTATTTTGATGATATTGATGTCTATGGGACATCAGGTGGGGCCGAATGATGATTGGGCTACATCAGTTATCAGAGTGATGTGGTCGGCTTTCCATTGAGTTCATTATTACTATCTTTTTTACTTAAGATTAGCGCTTCAGAAACAATTTCATTATTCCCTGAAAAACTAACTCTCGTATTTTGGATTGTGTAAAGACTGATGCGCACCTAATCCCCATATTTATGAATTTGAATTATTATTAATGCTATGAGTTGTTTTCTTAGCCTTAGCACTTGGTACTGGAACGGTATGAGTGAAATGGTCTGGTACTAAGTGTGGCGGTAACATCCCTAGAATTTACGGTTTTAATTTATAAGTAGTGTTTTTTTTTAAATTTTTTTTGTAAATTTGGGGTTGTTACATCAAGTGATATGTGTTAAACCCGATTTGATTAATATCTAATCTTAAATTTTAATAGAGCTATACTTGCGAGTCCTAGGTTTTGGACATGTTTTCCAAGAAAGATCGTTCGTGTCTCCTTATGTTGATTTAATTATAATATGTGAATTATTGATTGATAAGACAGTTTCTAACCTAGTTTTTTTTTTATTTCTATCGGTGATCTAGGAAAAATTTCTCGTGGGTTATCAAGCTCTCAATAGCTCTCTCTCTTTATCAATTTGCTTAGTTAGCTTCAGATTTAGGTAATTCACTACTTACCTTTACTTATGGAGGAATCTGGATGTATGTCTACTTGAAGTAGAAGGTGATGAATATGCTTATTGATTACTTAATTATGTCAAGTGTATGTCGTGTTCTTGTGTGGTTATTGTATGTATGTGTGAATTTATAACCTCAATGCAAATGCTTGTTAGTATGACATTTGAATATTGTATGTGTGTGAGTATGCGAAGGGTTGAGTATGGATTGAAATTGCATGATACCTTATGCCGTATCTTTATGTCATGGAATTATTTGGCTCTAACGCCACCTGAACATATTAGACCTTAGTGCCACATTATTTGGTTTGGCTTTAATGCCACATGAATTGGATCGTCTTTACTGCCCTTGGAATCGATCGGCTTTAATGCTACTTAAATTTGTTCGGCTTTAATTCTAACACCCCAAAATTCACTAATTTTTTTTAAAAGCGGAAGTAATCGAATTAAAACTCGTGAATTTTGGGGATGTTACCGCCACACTTAGTACCAAACCGGTTCTCTCCGACCGTTTCAGTACTAAGTGCTAAGGCTAAAGAAAAGAAATAATCAATTATAAATCAATACAATCCAAATTCCAAATAAGCATTAAACTATTGTAAAACAAAAATCAGAGTACGCATAAGGAATCATTATTTAACTTAAAAGAGAAATAGTTACAACCGATAAAAGATTAATAAAAGGAAATAGAATCATATAAATATTGAAATATGGCCACAACTCTCTCGAACTTTGAGCCAGACATGCTCAATACTCAGCCCCGACTGATGTCTCGCCCACCTGCACAAAGTCAGAAGGGTATACTACTCGTGGGATTGAGCAGCACCCATGAAACAGGTGATCAGTACGCTACGTACTGAATAAGGTAACCAAGCACTAAGGCCAACACATAAGCACATAATCCATGCAGAATAATAACAGGGCATAATTACAAACACTTGAACATAAAGGCAAATAAATGGTTAGATGAGAATGCCAATGTCCAATATAGTTCAGATTATTTATTTTATCAAACCTTTATCGAATTTATTTCCACACCATATTCTTTATCATGTCCATACGAGTACGGGAACTCCACTATTATTGCCGGTGGATCGGTCTTCAGGGCACTTTTGGCACCTGGCCACTATTCTAGTCGGTGGATCGGTCACTAGGGTAACATACCCTACCACTATTATGCCGGTGGATCGGTCTGGCCCCTTCTCGCACGGTATTCCACTATAAGTAATTAGTGTCTTCCCACATCTTAACAATATATATAGTTTGATTCATTGAGCTCGGGATCCCCCACTATTTTAGCCGGTGTATCGGTCACTTTGGTAACATACCCTACCACTATTATACCGGTGGATCAGTTCCGCTTTTCAAAAAAAAAAGTAGTGAATTTTGGAGTGTTACATTAATGGCCCTAGAATCAATAAGCTTTAATGTCATTTGGATTGGTTCGGCTTTAATGCTACTTGAGATTTATCGGCTTTAATATCGCTTAGCTTTAATGCCACTTGAAATTGATATAGTAATGGAAATTCATTGTATTGATAGAAGTGAGCTAAGTGTTATTATGTGGGCCTAATTTATAATTGGTTAAATCCATGAATAAAATATTAATCACTTAAAGTGAAAGATCTTGAGTTGGGACTTGTATTACTCGGGGTAGCTATTCAAGTAAGGTTTGGTATTCACTTGGTACCATTATGGTATTTTTCTATTCTGTGATCCCGGGTGTCTTACGAGGTTTGAAGAGGCCCTCTTATACTCTATAGGTGTCTCGATATATTTCAGCCTTATAGGGGGTATGTATACTTAAGTGATTAGGTTTCCTATTTATTAGTAGTCTGGTTACATTTTTGGGCCGGCCAACTAGGGCTAGTACCGTTCGAGTACTAGATTACTTGTTATGATCTCTTTGAGCCTCCGTCCTCAAGATAATATAATTAAATGGTTGTGGTCATGATAATGAAATATAATAATGAATTATTCTCGTTCACTCATGGAATTTATATTTATGTTTCCTATGCATGTCTCCTTGTTGTCTCGCTTACAATAGTGTTGCCATATGACGCATGTCCATATTCAATTATCACATGATCTATTATTTAATTACCATGTGGGCCTTATGTGCAGAATTCTATCTTCTAGGGTAGTTTGTATTACTTAGCATGCAATCGTGATTTATTGTATGCTTGTACCCTATGTATTGTCATGTCTAGTCATGTATTATAAGCATAAATCTATGACCCCATGTTTTATTGTATGTATCACATGCATAATTGAGCATGAGTTATTATATGAGTAGAATGGTGTGTATATCACATGTGTAATTGAGCATGAGTTATCATATGAGTGGAATGGTATATGTATCACATGTATAATTAAGCATGAGTATTGGAAGCTAAGGATTGCCATATCTTATATGTATCATGTTTCCTTCCATGAGTTAGGTAGTCATGATTTACTCAGTACCGGACCCGTATTGATACTACCTTGGTTGAATGAGTCCTATAATGATCCATTGATGGTGGGGAACGGACCTCTTGTGCAGGTTTGAGATCGGATATTGATTTTGGGTTAAAGGCTTAACTTAAGAGAGTAGGTAATCCAGAGTTTGATCAATCTGGATCTATCTTTTATATTTAAAATTTCAAGGGTGTTATAATTAAATTTTAATTTCCATTACTTTGACAAGCTTTTAAAATCTAGGATTATTTCACAGGTTTTCGTTGATTTATTCAACGATGATTTTATTAAGTGAAATTGTTCACTTGTCATATGCCTGTGGATATCTCCTTGTGGGAGTTTATCCTCATGACATTGATGTTGTTAGAATTTTTGTTGGAAATGTTTTAGCCTTGCATCTAGCATGTGATAGATGTTGGACATTTCTCTTGTGTGAGGTGTGGTGGCAACATTCTCCAAATTTTATTTTAGCTTCTGTATTATTCTTTTAAGCAAACTTTTTCATGAGTGAAATTTGGGGGGTGTTACAGCAGCACCTATGATAGGGGTGATCAATACGCTATGTACGGAGTAAGGTAACCATATAGTGAATATATGGCACATCATATAAAATACAAATAATTCAAGCAGTAGGTTTATTATAGTAATCACCACAATCAAAGTTTAAGCCATTAGTGTCATCTTTACACATCTCTCAAATTATGTTCACATGAGTATGAAGACTCCACTATTATGGCCGGTGGAATGGAAATAGCTACTCCAGGGTAGAATGCACCTGACTACTATTATAGCTGGTGGAACAGTAAACATGAACATCTCTAGGGCAAGATGCTTCTAGCCACTATTATAACCGGTGGAACAGTAAACATCCTAAGTCTGGTCCCAACCCATGTGGTGTTTCACTATAAGTAATTAGTATATTTTCCATGAAATATTATCATCCAAGGTTTAACTTATTAAGCTTGGAACCCCTACTATTATAGCCGGTGGAACGAGAATACTACTCCTGAACAAAACGTGCTTGACCACTATTTTGACCGGCGGAATGGTATCTAAGGCAAAACACTCTTAGCCACTATTATAGCTGGTGGAACGATAGTAAACAACCTAAGTTTGGGCCCGGATAAATGATCTTCTACTTTAAGTGATTGGTATTTTATTCATGTCTTATTTAACAAGTAACCCCCATCTAGACATGCACACCCCAACGGGCACTCCCGACTCACTACCACTCTACCAACTCGGATTCCCTGAAACACCCTATCCCTTAACTTGGGACCTCTACATCCCCCAAGACTCTAGGACCCCCATATACCTTCCACCATACTCACAAAAAAATTTAGAACCCCCACATATATGGGTGAAGGCCCACTTCTCCATTTGTTTACCTATGCTCACCATCGCCCACTAGGGTTTTCCCTTAAAGCCTTATTCTAGCCTATATGGCTCTAGCCTCTCATCTTCTTGCTCAACACACATTATCCCTTGATTCCAAAACCATCACTATACTCAACCCACTCCAAACCTCATAGCCCAACTCCTCAACTCCTGCATATATGATAATGACACCCTAGTTGGCCACCCCCGAAAACCATAATATTTCCATTTTCCCTCTACACCCTCTTCTCTTACACAACTCTACCCTCCATTAGGCTTGATTCACACCCTCCATATGGCACACTCCTCATCACAAACACCAATTTCCAACCAACCTCCTCAACCTTTCCCATAATACCCCTATCCTCAGGGTTCCCCCCCAAAACCCTAGTTTATGCTTCTATACATATTTCCATCAACCCACATACTAACTCTTTCCCAAGTACACCAATCACCTAAAATACACTTTCCTCTCCATGGTCAACCCTCAAACTAGATTTCCCCACGTAAATCTTTCCTCCATGCAAAACACATACACCCCATGCAAGGCTCACACTTCCCATGCAAGATTCTACCATAACCCTTCATTTTATTATTTTCCTCTTTTATTTTCTCTACCATATTTCATGAGACACTTAGGACATTCTCTACACATCACCTCACTCACTCCACCCTATTTATTTTCTTTAATCTCCTATAACCACTCAAACCCACCTAATTCATCTAGGCATACATACCATAATATTTCAACCATACATAAGACATGTCCATACATAGACAGTCAAAACCATATATACAACACATCTTATAAACCATGCTCACCATATATTATCTCTTTGCATGCCAAGTTGCACCACACACATAATTAGTTCACATATCCATATATATACATTTGGCATACCAATATATCCATACACATAAGATTTATAACATAACCCAAAGCCTTATTCATATCTTTACCTAGTTAGACTCTAGGCTTAAACTACAAATCCTACGCCTCCTTATAGGGAAGGGTTTGCTCAAAACCTATAAAGATAGTATCACTAAGTCGCCTCACCTTCTTCCTACTTATTGTTCCTTTTTCTTAATTTTATAACCAAATAATAATAATAATAATGTTAATAATAATAAATTATTAAAATAAAATATACTATGTAAGTAGGAGGGAGAATGGCACAACTAAAAGGAACACAGGTAAGGGTATGGCAACGGCGTGCGGTGGTGGTGGAGGTGGTGTAAAAGAGGGGTTTTGAGGTTGGAAAAAGGGAGGGGAAATAGAGTTTCCTATGTGGTAGGGTTATCGGGCTCAGGGGTTTGTGGTGGTGGTGGTGGCCTCACGACAACGATGAGTTGGTGGCAGTGGCGATGACCGAGAGGGAAAGAAAAGAAAAGGGAAGAAATTAGAGGGGAGAAAGGAAGAGGTGGAGGTGTGTTAAGGTAGCGGGTTTCTAGACATGAAGGGAGGCAGGGATAGTAGTGGTAGCAATGGAGGTGGCAGCACAGGGCGGTGTTGCCGGCGGAGGAAGTTGCAAAAGGGCAGTTCGAGCTGTAAAATTTTCACAAGTGGGAAGAAAAGAGAAAGGGGAATGAAGGTAGGGGAGTGGTTTGTTGGGTGTAGGGTGATGTAGGGAAGAGGAAGGGAGGGAGTGGCGATGACGGCACAACTTGGTGGCTATAGTGGCATCGTCTATTTGGGCAGTGCGAGTAAGAGCTGGGGGAGTGAATCAACAGAGAGAAAGAGGGGAAATGAGGGAGTTGGGAGGGGTATTTATATGTGTAAGGGTTGGGGGAAGTGGAAAAGAAGGGAAGGAAGACAAAGGGAGGGGGTTATGGTTGTCAGCCGGCGTGCAGGCTAGAGTAGTGGCATATCATGGGGAAATAGGGGTAGGTTTCGCAAGGCAGGGGGAGCAGGTGGAGGTTATGGGGCTTGCAGGAGGGAGGGGGACCATGTAGGATCATGCCTATTGCACGCCCTGTAGGGCCAAATGGGAAAGGAAAAGGGAGAGACGGGAGGGGGAGCTGTGAAATACAACCATATGCAAGCTGTGCAAGTCGGGGAAGAAGGAGAAGGCATGGGCAAAAGGGGAAAGAAGAGAAAAAGAGAGGGAGAGAAAAGGAAAGAGGGGGTGTTGTGTGGGTCAGGCTGGTCGAGGGGAGGAAAAGAAAAAAGAAAAATGGGTCGGGGAAGGGAGGAAAGGAAAGAAAAGAGGGGGAGGGGTGCTGACCCACTACTGGGCGTAGCCGTACCGGCGAATGAGGGAAAAAGATGGGAAAAAAAGAGAAAAGGAATAAAAGAAGAAAGAAAGGAAAGAAAAAGGAGGGAAAAAAGGAAAAAGAAAAAGGGAAAATAGTGTGGTAGGGTGTTTTGGATTTTTAAAAAAGGTTAGGAATAATAATAATAATAAAATAATTTTTATTAATTTAGAAATTATTATAATTCATTTACAATTTATCTTAGGTTAGTAAATAAATTTAGTCTCTGCTATTTATGTCCCTACATCATTTTTCTTCTTTTATTGCCATTATTATTATTATTATTATTATTATTATTATTATTATCATTATTATTATTATTTTATTAGACATGGTATATATAATTAAATATTATCCAAGAATTCTTATTTTATTCTTAAATCCTAAAATAGAGTTTTAGGGTATTACAATAATATACACACTTCATAATTCTAATCTCAAACAACCAATCCATACATAAATTTTGCCTTATTCAAACCGATAATTTCCTCAATCAAAACAACTAAACCTATTATGCTCCTATAACCATACTCATTCTTCAAATGCTCCAACACACTCTTAAATAAAAATTTAACAATGCATTCATACTTAAAGTAACCATAATCCAAAACACATCACAAATCATTTTGCATATATAAGGTCCTGCTAAATTTACCTACCAAGCAAGTTTTCAAGTAAAGTATACCAATCCCCAATGGCACTAAAACAACCTAAGATTCATGCTTGCCTAACAATGATAAGAGAAAATAATTTAACAAAATAAATTATGCCTTAAAATAAAAGTAAAATAGTGATATGAATAGGGGATAAAGAAGAAGAAGAATACTAGAGAGGTTTTTTCTTTTAAGGGAATATAAAAGCTTCAAGGTGGGTTGAAAGGAATCAAGTGAGCAAAAACATGAGTAGGAAAATGTTCTAGTTGATAAAGAGAGGAAAGGGAACAAAAGGAACAAGTCACACTTGAGTATTTGAGAGAAATTTCTAAAAATATAGGGTAGAAGTTATAACATAAGGACAAAGATGTGGGTGATCTTGGACTAGCTAAAAAAGGAAGTAAAAAGGGGGATTTGAGGTGCAGAAGTGATCTACATGGTACAACCACAAGGGGGAGAATATAGATGAGGTGAATAGGAGTAAATTAAGGGAAAACATGAATAAGGTGCTTTAAGGGGTGTGGAAATCATGTTAGGTAAGTTAAATGTGAAAATTAGTTTGTAAAGAGATTTGAAACTCTCTAAAAACACTTGTAATTAAAGTATAATAAATTTATGAGGCTATGTCAAGGATTAGAGGAGATTTGAGTTTAAAAAAAATAGATATGTGATTCCAACATAACTAGTGAATTGGTTAGCTTATCGATTGGTTCATTAGGATATAAAAAAAATTACATGGATTACTAATCGATGATTTATCATATTTGTTGACTGGTTCCCTTGTTCGAGCACATTTTCACAATAAATTTTCCATTAAAAATTATACAAAACCACTCTTCATATATAGGGCATTAAAAATACACTCAATGATTAGACATGGAATCATGGATATATGCACATATCTTTAGACTTAGGAATCACGGGCATAACACATGAGTATATAGATAGTATATTTAAAATGTAAGCCAACTAAGGTAACTCTATGTTATGTTTTATTTGATTACTTATATAAGGTTATATCCATGTGATTATAAATACATATAATTTTAAGCAATGTACTACACTATACTCCATGGTTTCTCAGTACCCATTAAAGTCAAACCACTAACTAAAGGACATAAGTCAGATTGAAGCCAAGAAATCACCAAATAAACTTGAAGTGTAACTAACGCCAAATAAACCTACCTTGGTGACTAGACCCTTTAGTGTTAGGATCCCTTTGTATATCATCATTTTTTAGGGTAGTAAATACACTAAGACCAACTAAGCCTTATTTGAAGGATAATGATAATAAGAAACACTCAAAGATAGGCTGGACCCTAGTAGTTGATCAATGATCAGATAATCTAGATCCATATATACTCTATAATATTTCTCTATAAGTGATTAGTGTCTTATTGTATCAAGAACATTATCCATACCAAAGTCCACATGTTGTACCAATCCAAAATATCTACATAAATACCCCACATTATCCAATATTCCCCATCAAGGGTAGTTAAAGATGATAACATCATCACTTAGCCAAATTATAACAAGAAGGACAATCAAGATATCTAATAATAACCAAAGGTATCCAATACTCTCATTTATTTTCCAATCATTCTTTTTTTATTCAAAAATTTTAATTCTAGGTCAAAACCTAATAAGTCAAAACCATGGTCAAATACTAAGAATAACCTTCAAAAATATCACAAAATATCCACAACACCAATAGAATGGTTCTTAGTCCACAACAGAATGCATACGAGCAAAATGGTGAAAGTAGATGACTAGTTTTAGATAAACTAGTTAACTAGTTCTTGTCCAAACTGATTGAGTGGTAACCCATAATGACAACAACTCAAGAATATAGTACACCAAATAACTAGGGGTTATAATGGTTAACCGGTAAACCAATTATCCAGTTTCCACCTTCACTAAGTGGTTGGTTTACCTAGGGACACATAATTGCATGTTGGTGTAGAGTTAAAGTTGATTTCACACTCAAACCAAACATCAATCATGTAACAATAAACTTTCTAAACACATTATAGAAATAAATTAACATTCCCCTCACATGAATCATACCCGAGACTACATCAAAATATATACATTTAAGCATATCATCTCATGATTGACAATAAATTGAAAACATTCTAAAGCATGCTTCAAAACATAGCAAAATACCCTATAATTCATACTAATCATGCTCATATGCTGAAATTTTAACGTACTTGAGATATATGAAAAATATGCATCAAATTCCTTAGGAGGAAAAACTTGTAACATGCTCAACCCTATTCCATGTCTTCTACTCATGATTCTTATCATTTAATCATTCTCTTGAAGAAATGCTTTCAATTTACTATTAAAAAAAGGTTAGAGGTTAACATATAATCCAAATGGTCAATCACACCATTCTAAGGAAATAATGCATTACCTTTTTTTTATCAATCTATCTAAACACCACAAAAGAGAAAAATCTCGTAGCTTGATAGTATGAAGTCTTGAGCACCTTGATTAACTATACCAAAAATTTAGTATAAGCTACAATAAACTGAATTGAACTTGGGAAAAAATCTAAAAAACCAAACAAATTCCTTTAAAAATTGTGGAAAACTAACAGAAGAGCCTAATCCTCAATCTTTCCTAGATCTAACCCTCCTTTTTTTAAGAATAAAATAAGAGATAGCTAGATGCATGATTAGAAGAAGAAGGAAAACATAGGGATGAAGATCAAATAGGAGAAGGTAGTTAATGGAAAGAGTGGAAACAAAACATATGGCTTAGTGGTTTGGGGAATGAGAGAAAAATGGAGTCTTTGCTTCAATATCTTAGAAGATTTTGGTATGAAATAAATGGTAAATGTTATATAAATTTGGAATATCATTCCCCATCCATGATCAAACCAATATATGGTGGGATATAAAGGAAATCAAAGTTGAAGGATGAAGGATTATAGAGGCTATTAATCCAAAAGGTAATAACATGGAACAATAAATGAGATAACAAAATAAAAGGGATAGGAGCTTCACATTGTAAGATCATGTAGCCCTGAACTGTGCTATTTTGATACATAAAAAAGAGAGAGAAAAGGAGAAAGAAGGTGAAAAGGGTTGCTTAAGTCATTAAGTTAATTTTTTACACATATTTTTCCTTTTAGCCTTCTATGATACTTTGATTGGATTTAAAATAATTAAAAAAAATATTTCAAAATTACTTTGTAAAATAATTATAAAAATCCTTTAAATTTAATATACCAAGGAAAAAAGATTCAAAATTATTTTTACATGAAATACCACATCCCATATGAAGTAATTTACTAGTTTAACAAAACTAATCAATTGGTTTCACCACTTGACTATTTTATGAGAATCATTAGGTTAGATCTTTTAAACCTAAAAATCCCAATAATAAGTAAACTAGTTGATTCGTATAATCCCACAATAACCAAATGGTTTCATTTAAAACTAATTCTCCTTTTAAAATAAAACCTTGAGGAACTAAATCTCAAAACATATTTCTAATCCATTTAAGCACATTCAAATCATAGTGAAACACATTGCTTAACATGCATTAGGGGACTTAAGAATTAGGGAGCTACAAAATATGTACAATTATTTTAAAGAATACATTTTAATTAAATGGTAGTGTCTATCACATGTGTTCATTTGACCACACAACCTATAGCAAGGTGAGAGTACTAGTAGCCTGACCAAATATATTATGGCATACAACATTATTTGTTAAAGGTTGGAATTCAATAATTTAACTCATGAGTGAGTTTATGATAGATTGCAATTGTGATTATGAGTCCCAAGAATTGAAACTTGCAGTTTTGGTTATGTGTCTTAGATTTCTAGTAAACTTGCAAATGCACCAAACAAACACATATATTATTATAATATGATCATCATTAATTTGTCTTAAATGGTATATATATTATTTAATGTAATAAAAAAATAAAAAAAAATATCGCAATGGATATTCACCTTTACATATATCCATAATATTTATTTTAATATTTATAGAAAAAAATTATCATGTTAAACATATATAAAGATACTAAGGTGAATACTCACCTTTGTAACACTTATGGTAAAACCATTATTATATATATGAGATACCATGGCGTATAAACACCTTTATTGTATATATATATATATATATTTTTATAATGATTTAATTCATTAAGCTATCATGGTATGTTGACGTCATTCAAGTCTGGGGTAATATAAATATACTAACATATCCATCCTTCTTATTAGTATTAGATTGTGATTTTTTGTATTATTCTATTATTATTATTCTACAAAAAAATATTATTGAAAATTTTATTTTGTGGAAGCATAATAATAAAAAAATAGGTATTACTATTACATCCAACATAAAAATGATACTATTTATACTTGACCCGTACTATGTGCAAGGCTAAAAAATGTAACTTGTAACTAGAAATTATGTTTGAGAATCGCTTAATCTTAGGTTATAAGGTTACAAAATAGAGAATATAAAGAGACTAAATACAATGCGAGTAAGAAGATTAAGAGATAAACACAGACTAATAATAGAGAAAACTGGATAAATAGCACTCTACAATTATACCCCAATAGCCACTCACCCTATGTAAAGCAGTAGGTAAAGAACAAATATAATCAACAACCTACAAAACATCATAGCTTGCTCCTCCAAAATCAATACGATCAACATAGTGTTGCAATCAGTGTTCGTATGTGGGACACTAGTTAGCATAAACCCCTCACAAATGTATCATCATTGAGGGATGGCAAGCACGTACAATCATACATATAATATATATAACATGAAAAGATACAATACATCATACTCATGCTTAAACACATACGATAATAGAGATATTATAATCATGTGGTTACTAAACATAAAATAGAAATATAATATTAAAGAGAAACCAAATCAAGATCTTTACTTAGTGAATACACAACCAAACCTTGTTCATAATGAATAATCAAAAGATAATAATGACTTAATGCACCTTTCTTGGGAAAAATTCTAGCCACTATTAGTTCGAGCCGAACAGAGATTGGCATAACAACCCACCTTAGGGTAATACACACTTGGGCTACTAACTTATCTCAAAATTTTATGTATGCATACCTCCTATAGGACGATGGAATGAATAAGTGTTTAGTAGATTAGGTCCACTATAGTTCCACAAAACTAGGGTAGAAATAATACTAAAAAATCCACCTTCCACTTTAACATTAATACTTTATTAACAAGGATAATCAAACACTCAACAATTGAGAACTACACTTAAAAAATTTCACTTGAGATACTGCTTACATTTATACTATATTAGTTAAATCTATTTCCAACGTTCAACAAACCACAAGGCACATAACAACACATATAAAGATAAAGCCAGATCGAGGGTTATTAAAACACTTTTAAACTAATTATTAAAGACAAGGCTAAGCTAAGGCTTTTTACTACTTAATATAGTTTCTCATTAATGAGAAACACATTGAATAAGGATACCATTTCTAAGTTATTCATATGACCACATAGGATAATAACATAAGCACAAAACTTAGGTTAACACTTGTGTAAATATTCAAGGCACTAGAAAATCCTTAATTCAATTAAAATAGTTAAATAATGAGACCCATGGTTACCTTTAAAATTATTAAATATCCATTCAAAGCCAAATGAAGACTAAGGAAAACACATTAAGGGTGGAAAAACTAAAACACCCTTATTTAACCATAATATTTTATCAAATGAATTTACGTACAAATTAAATTCATCATTAAACCAAACTTAAGACAACATTTAACCATTTACTAAGGATTATTTTAATCCTTATTTAGGGTTATAGGCTTGAAGAATCACACATAAAATCACCAAAATGCCCCTATATTTTCTATGCTTATGTTAAGCCCTTTTCGATGTAATTATTTATTTTTGGCTAACCAACACTAACCAAGGTTAACCACTCAAAATTATAATGAAATTAATTTCCTAGGACGATTTTAGACACAAAAAGGGGCAACAACATGTGCAAAGATGAAAATAACATTCACTTTGCCTAAAATACTTTTAAACTTGTTTTAATCATAACTCCACTTATACTACTCTAAATTAAGACTTATAGTGTGTGAAATTATATGTAAATGATCTGATGAACATAATGGCCTATAATTTTACAAAAATAACTCCACTTTTATGATTTTTATTTCTTGGCAGTGAACAAGCTCAAAAATAAAAAATATGCCCTTATTTCCAACTCAAAGCCAAAATTATACCAACACTACTAAATGCTAAGACACATATATTATTCATGCAATATAAATTTTTAACAATATAATACCATTAATGAATATAAACTTAACATTTTAGTATTCTTTTTACTGCTATTTTCACATGAATTGATAACAACACATAAAATATGAATATAAGCATACAAAATAGACTCATGCTAAAATATAAAATTTCATACTCAACATGAAAAATAACATATATACCACATAATACAACATGCTAATTTACACTATAAATGTAATAAAAATATTAATACACAAATTCTACATTAATAAAGTATACAAAACTTACCTATTTGCTAATCTTCTAGCAAGCAAAACATGCTCTTATTTACTTCTTTTTTTCTCCTAAAGCAACAAAAATAAGAATCAGATGAGAAGAGTTGTGTGAGAGGTGAATGTTGCTTTTTGGATGCTTTAATGTGATATAATCACGCAGATAAAGGCTTGCTCCACAAGGTGTTCATGTTGCATAGGGATTATTAGTGTAAGGTAGTCATACAATAATGGGTGGTTGCATCATTGGATGGCTGTGTAGAAGGCCAGGGGATGTGTGAGGTTGAGGTGATAGATTAGGTGGTGTTTCATGAGAAGATACTAAAGAAAATGGGGGAGGGGAGGGGGATTTGTATGTGATTATAAGATAACTAGATGTAGGTTTGAGTGAGAGGCAAATGCTAGATATGTGGTGCATACAGTAGCAATAGTTACCTATGTTGTTGATGATGTTGGTGGTGCTATATTGTTAGGAAAAATAAAATAGAGACAAACCAATCTAGGGTTAATGCAATATAAAAGAGAGGTTGTATGTTTCTTGTGTTAAATTCAATAGGTGCAAAAGATATAGGATAGTGGAATCGAGGACTTCCAAATTCATGAGAATGGTATCATCAACTATAGTGATTGATGGTGTGTGCCATAGAGTTGCATAGATGTGAAGTATCAAAGAGGTTAATATAATTTGTATTCTATCCATATTTGAGGGGATAAGTTGTATAAGAATCTTGAGATTGCATGAAGCAATAGGTAGTTAAGCTTTTATCTAGATATTAGTACCTATCAAAAGGTCGATATTCATTCAGATGTGTGATGCTTCAAGTTTAAATTAGTATTCTATCTCCATAAACTTTGTGTGTGTATTATCAAGGACTTGTAGTTGGTGCAACTTTATTTTGGTCGTTGTCTACTAGTTAACTAAATTAACATTTTTCATTCTAATGAAGTTAAAATGGAGTATAGGGCATTTTTTCATTGTGTATTTAAGGTTTATGGTGAGTCAGCATGGTACACCTACCAACATAATCTTTGATTGAGATTTTAGGTTCCTTTTACACTTTAGGGGGGAAGTTACAAAAGTTTATAGGCACAAAGTTAAGGATGAGTACCGCCTTCCATCCAGTTACATATGGACAAATTGAGATGATGATCTAAACCTTAGGGGACATGTTGAGGGATTTTGCTTTCAATATTAGGGCACTTGGGAGAATATACTTTATTTATTGGAGTTTATGTACAATGACAACTACCACACCAATATAGGTATGGAAATGATCAAGGTTCTGTAAGGATGCATGTGTCATAAGCAACTATGTTAGAGTGACATCAATGAGTCGGTTGTCTCAGGGTTTGATTTGATCAAGGAGATAACTCAGCAGGAGAGTTATGATGATAAGAGATGATGTAGTTATGGTTTCAATGTCTGTGATAGAGTTTTGTTTAGATTCTTACCCATTAAGAGGGCATAGAGGTTTATATGGAATGACAATCTTGATCTGCATTTTATTAGAGCATACAAGAAATTCAATATAGTTGGAGAGGTTTCTTATTTCCTATCACTTCCACTATATTTGGTGTGATTTCACATCATCTTCCATATCTTGATGATATTGAGCTCAACAGTTCGTTATATTATGCGAAGGTACCCTTGAAAATGTTGTGACTAAGGTGTAATGGAGTCATACAAATTTAGTCCTCTTATATAGATTCTTTGGATTCGTCATGGAATCAAGGTTTCAACCTAGGAGATAGAAATGGACATACATGAGATATATCTTGAGCTCTTCTAACATGTTCATTAGTGTTTAGGTATCTCTCTTTTAAGAGGTTAGTAATTGGTTGTGTCATGCATATTTCCATATGTTTTACTGAAATACCCCAAAACCTTAAATATAGGAAATTATGCTAAAATAGGAATTTATTAGAAAATTTAATTAAATAAATTATTTTATTAAAATAAGGAGGAATATTTAAGGCAAAATCAAGAGAAAAATAATAAATAATTTAATTAGGAAAAATTAGGGTGTTTTGCTAATTAAAATGGAATTTTAAAAAAAATATCCAAAATATCCTAAATTAATATAAAAAGGAAATTTAATTATTATTTTACTAAAAATTATTTTAAATATTCAAAAATACTAAAATATTCTAAATACCCCAACCGACCTATTTTTCCTTTTTCCCTTTCTTCTTCCTTTTCTTTCCTTTTTCTCCTTTCTCCATTTTCTTTTCCCCCCTTCTTCCCCCGGATTGGGTCAGCCCTTCCCCCACGGCCTAACCCCTTCCCCCTCTTCCTTCTTCCCGGCCCGGTCCAACCCGCACCCTCTTTTTTTTTTCTCCTTGCCTGCCCAGCCAACCGATCTTCTTTCTTTTTCTTCTTTTCCTTTCCCTAGACCGACCGACCAACCAGCCTAATCTTCTTCTTCCTCCTGCTCCTCCCATGCAAGACCTACAACTCTGCCACCGCCATCCCCTTCCTCTACCATTGGATTGCACCACCCCCTCTCTCCCCATCCTTTTTTGAGCCCACACCTCCTCCCACGCGTGCCCCATCCCTTTCCTTTTTCTTCTCCTGACGGAACCTACACCTACAAATTACAGGTCTGTACCGGCCTGCCACCGCCGACTAGCGAGCCTGCCATACCTGCCCCTTTTCCTCTTCTCCCTTTCTCTTATCCACCTACCATTGGCCTTTAAATACCCCATACATGACCTCAATCGACCTTCTTTTCCCTTCCTAGAAAAATCAACTCCCTTGCACCATCGCCACTTCAGACGCTGCCACCGCTGTCGTCGCCTAGCGCTGCCACCCAAAACATCTGCCAAACTCCTCCCTACATCACCATCCATCGAACCACATCACTCACTACCTATAATTCTCCCTACATGAGCCGACCCACCTATGCCAAGTAAGCTACCCAATCTGCCCATTTTCCTCCATCGTCGCCCTTCTCGTTGCCGTGTGCCGCCATCCCCACCGCAACCACCATTTCTCTTGTCACCCAAAACACTTAGCAGAGTCTCCTCTACCTCCCCTACCTTCCTCTCTCCCTGCCTCCCTCTCCTTCACCTTCCTCCTCCTCCACCACCTACCCCGCCACTTTTGCTGCGCTACCACCACCATTCCAACCCTCTCCACCCATAAGATCCACTAGCACCACTACCACCATCTCACTCCCCCTCTTCTAGCCTAGAAACCCACCTCTTAAACTCCACATCCTCCTCCACCGCCGTCGCCGCCGCATGGTCACAACCACCCTTAGGTTGTGCCCTAGCCTCCCTAACCTTTAAACATAATTAATATAATTGTTATTTATTTTATTATTGTTAATAATATTATTATTATTATATTTATTATTATTGTTGCTATTGTTATTATGATTCTAGTATTATTATTATTATTATTATTATTATTATTATTATTATTATCAAATTGGGCACCACTATTACTAATGCTATTATTAATATAATTATTTGAAACCCTATTATTATTATTACTAAGATTTTAAGTACTATTATTATTATTAACTTTGGTTTATTATTACTAATGTTATTATTATTATTATGATTATTCGAACCCCCATTATTATTATTATCATTATTATTATTATTACCTATATCAATAATATTACTATTGTTATTATCATTATTATTATTATTATTATTATTATTATTATTATTATTATGATTCGGGTTATTATTATTATTGTTGTTGTTGTTGTTAATATTAAAGTTATTATCTTTAGTAATATGAATATTGCTAATAATACTTTAACATGGACCAATATAACTACCAAGACCTATTTTGACTAATAATAGTATGATTAGCTACTTTAAGAATAATAACCTTATTTTACTTATAAAACTACTACTATTATTATTAACCCTAATACTAGGTTATGATAAGGGTAAAGTAGAAAATAATGATAATGTTGGTAATAGGGAAGTTAGCCCTAGTATTTTTCTCTTATAGGTGAACCAAGTTAAAACTCCTAAAGAGGTGTAGGAGCGTGCTCCAAGCCAGGTGTCATTTTAGGTATGGATACGGTTAAGGCCTAATGTGTGTGAAAAATGTGTTATGTGTTTTGATTTTATGTGTGTGCCTTATATGTTATGTATCTTGCTCTTGGAGCGTAGTTTGCTAAGCATGGAGCTAAGGTAAGTTGCATATGTTTTATGACATGTGTAATGTGGTATTGTTGCTTGTTCTTGGATTGTACTTATGTAATATTACCCCTCATGACATGAATGATAAGAAGCCCTAAATAGTGTGATGTGGTTGTGAGAGAAATGGAAAAGGGTGAGGAAAGTGAGTTGACTAGAGAATGGTAATGATGGCCTAAATATATTATAACCTATGGGTGGACAAAAGGAGAAAAAATGGGAATAAATTAAGGGAATGAACCAAAACATGCATGGGGAGTTTAGGGTTTGTATGGGATGATTAGCCTTTGCATGGGTATGACTTTTACGTAGGAAAAATTAACTTGACGGATAAGTAAGGTAAGGGAAGAATTGTTAGGATGATTGGAGTCCATATGTGAAAAATAGTATGTGGGTTGATGTAAGAATGTATGGGAGACTTGACTAGGGTTTTGGGAGGAAACCTTAAGTAAGAGAAGTGTGCAAGGAAGGGAAAACTAATGGAAATGGTTGGAATGGGAAATAAAAGATGGAAGGGCTGTCTCATGGAGGAAAAGTCAGTCAAGTGAGAAAAATGTATTTGGGTGTTGAGGGGGCGACATAAAAGAAAGGAGAAGTATTGGGGTTTGAAGAGAACTAGGGTTTTTGTGATCATATGTGGGAGTTGGATAGTGAGGTTGTGATGTCAGGTATGGATCGAGGGAAGTGATGGTTTTGGTAATAAAGAAAAGTTTTGGGTTTTCATGGTGTGGAAAAAGATGGGAAGAAAGTCTCGGGGTCATAGGTTGTGTTGGATATATGTCATGCAGAAGAAGGGATGGTAAGTAAGAGTGTTGAAGGGATGACATCATATGAGGAAAGAGAGGTGCCAGGGTTTTAGGATGGCCAAATAAGGTTTCTTGGCCACGTGTGTTATATGAGAAATAAAAATGAGTTCTTTAGGATGAATCGAGTGAGGCGATGAATTAGAGGAGCATGAGTTGTGTGGGATAAGGGAAGGTTGAGCCATATAGGCCAAACTAGGGTTTTCTGGAGGTGAACCCTAGACAACAGACAATGATATTGAGTTGACTCAGAGAGATGAAAAATGGGCCTCAGAGTTGGGTATTCGTGGTAATGAGGAAAGAGGGGAGAGGAATATTTGGATGCATTAGAGGGAGTAGAAGTCCCAAGATATGAGATACGACTTTCCGAAAGTAGAGTGGGTCATGTATGTCTAGTCGGGGTTGTGTGTGGAATAAGAAACAATAAAATACTAAATAATTATAGTAAAGATTATTGAGCCAGGGCCCAATGAGGTTATATATTTTTTGGTCCATCGGCTATAATAGTGGCCAGGTGCGTTTTGTCCTATGGAGTGATTTTTTGGTCCACTGGCTATAATAATGGTCAGAAGCATTTTTTCCCGTGGAATGTTTTCTGTCCACCGGCTATAATAGTGGGGGATTCCGGGATTGATAAACCAAATTTTGCATGATAATAAGTCATGGAAAGATACTAATTACTTACAGTAGAATACCATGTGAGTCAGGCCAATGAGGATGATTTTTCAGTCCACCAGCTATAATAGTGGGGTTTTCGTATTCACGCGGAATTAATATAAGAAATGCGTAAGACAAAATATTAGCCTAAATTTAGCTTGATGATATGAACCTAAATTATGCTTTATATGCCTTAATTATCTATTTTTTTTACATGTCCTTACCCATATGGTTACCTTGCTCAGTACGTAGCGTACTGACCGCTAGTTTCATGGGTGTTGCTCATTCCCATGAGCAAATGGCCCTTTTGATGCAGGTAGGAGGTACCATATTTAATGCCTATGATGTACTGGATGCATCAGGTGGGGATATATGTTGACCGTAGTACTTATTTGGGGCTGAGAGCGAATGTTGGCCGGACTGTCTTTATCCCTATTTACTAATGTTTTCATTTTATTTTGGTTTTGTTTATTGTGTTGTACCTTTTATTCCTTTTGGAAACTTTGACTACATACCTGATTTGGGTTGTAACAACTTTTATCCCGCATTCTAATTTTCATGTTATGAATATTTTGGTTTTTATGAATCCTTGTTTAAGTTTGTCTAATGTCTTGTGAAAACTTATCTTTAGCCTTGTAGTTAGTACGAAACTAGCCGGGGGTCAAGCTTGAACTGATCATGGCGGTAGCACCCCCGTGCTTATATTTGTTTGTTTAAATGAAAATTTTCAAATGTGATTTTTGGGGGTGTTACATTTACCTATAGCAATCACCCTTTCATCCTTTCCTCCTTTCCTCCATTACATTCCCTAATCCTTTTGTACCCTTAAACTTTAGGTATGAAGTCTCTTTTAATGAGGTAGTGATGTAACACACTAAAATTTACTAACCTTAATATTTGGGTGATTACCCTTTAGACCTTCCCCAACCCCTAACCTTTGTTTAATTATATTATTTTAACCTTTCCCCTTGCCAACCAAAATTTTATTTCCTAGTTTGGTTCATTTCCAACTAACCCTAATTACCCACTCAACCCCAACTTCCCACCTCATCACTTTTTCATTCAAGTGTTTAACACTCAACCTCACACCCATAACCCCTTTACTTACACACCACCTTTGTCTTCTACACCCCATACCATGCCCATATTCTCTCACATCTCTCCTTCCCATTTATTTTCATTTTGCACATAATTCCTTCACTCTCCCATCTCTATTTGACTCTCTTTATACCCTCCTTCTCTTTTTTTTGCCGAGCCTTTTCCTTTAACAAACAACCTCCCTTATTTGTTGCATTTTCCTCTATTTGCAGGCCATGCTTGTTTTTTACCTATACTTCCAACACCTCCAAAGAAACTAACCACCATTTACTTCTTTTGGTCATGCAACCTCAACCCTTCTCTTTTCTCTCTAAGCGACTCTCCTCAACTTGATATGTGCTCCTTCTCTTCGATCCTTTGAGCTTCTCCCTTGACAACTCTGACTATCTCTTTCCTCACCCTCTTAGTTGTCATTATTTTGGCCAACTATTTTTTTCCATCTAGCATAAGTGTTAGGCATTCACGATACAAGCCTCATCCAATGCCACTTTTTCACATTGTTTGAAATGCCCAAAAAATTCTAATTTTAAAAATTATAGCTAAATAAGATTTTATTAGGAAAATTATTTAAATAATTTATTTTTATTAAAATAAAATGATATTTAATTAGGGAAAATCAAGAAGAAATTTAAAAGTATCTTAATTAGGAAAAATTTGGGTATTTTAGCTAATTAAGGATTTTATTTTGGAAATTAATTAAATAAATTATTTTATTTAAAATAAGAAGTAGAAAATATTTTCAAATTAATAAGAATTTTATAAATAATTTAATTGGATAAATTTAGGGTATTTTGCTAATTAAAATGGAATTTATGGAAAATCTTACAAAAATCCTAATTTAGCCAAAAAGGGATTTAAATATTATTTTATTTAAATATTATTATTTTTAAATATCCAAACTATTCATATTAATTTAAATACCCAACTTAATTATTTTTCTCTTTTCATTTTTCCCTTTTCCTTTTTTCTTTCTTTTTCTTTATTTTTTTTTCTCCTTACCTTCTTCCTGATTGAGTCTGCTTTATGCGGCCCAATCCTTCTTTTCCTTCTTCCTTCAGCAGCCCAGAACTCTGCGCCGCGTCTTGCTTCTCTTGCCCCCAAAACGTAGCGTTTTGTCACTATGTTTTTAAGTGCCGCTTGGTTCACCCATCTCCCTCTTCTTTTCTTTCTTTTTCTTTCCCAGCCGCCCGGTCCAGCCCCCCCCCATCTTCTTCATCCTTCTTCCCCCGTCGACGCCGACCTACACCTGCATCACTGCCATCACCCTAGTTTTTCACCGTCGATCTCACCTCTTTGACCGGTTGTTTTCCTCCCTTTCTCTTCCCCCTGTTTTGGCGACCTCCTTGACCTGCCCCATCTCTCTTCCTTTTCGCACACGATCACTCTTTCAGCCAACCAACCCTGCCCTGTTCGACCTAAATTTTTGCCGGCCCAATGCCGCTAGCGAACCCTAACCCTACTTGTTTACCCCCTAGTCGACCCACATAACCCTAACCTCCCTTCTAAAATCTACAAATACCCCCTTAAGCTACTAGGTATCAAGTTTTGATCCCCTACCTAGAAAACCTCCTTTGTGTGCCGCCTCCATTTCAGACTCCAGCCCCGCTACCGTCAGTAAACCACGCCACCAAATCCGCCCACCTAAGTCTTCCTTGCACCGCCCTCTAGCTAACCAAATCACCCACCCCCTCAATTCTTCCTACATAAGTCACCCCGGTTGTGTGAACTTCCCTTCCCGATCAACCCTCTCTTCCACCTTTGCCTCCCTTTGAACCACCCTTAGCCACCACTTTCGCCACTGCCACCACTCCTTTCACCTTCCAATCTATTTTGCAAACCACCCTCTACCTTCCCCTACCTTTATTTTCCTCTCCCTCCCTCTCCTCCTCTCTTTCTCTTCTTCTCCTCCATTCGGCCGCCGCCGCCGCCGCGGTGCGCCACCATCCTTATTCTGTTCCTCTCCACCTAGGAAGTCTTAAACACCCCAACCCCCACCTTCAGTCTACCTATCCTTTTCCCAGCCTTCAAATTTTATCCTTTTCTTCTCTTTTTCCGGCCGCCGTCGTGCACCACTACCAATGCCGCCTATCACCACCAGCCTAAGGTTGAACCCTAGACCCTCTCAACCCTTCTCCCTATTTATATAAGCCTTAATTTATTTTATTTCATTTATTTGAATATAAATACTATTATTATTATTATTATTATTTCTATTTTTAATATGTATTATTATTATTATTATTAATGTTTTTATTATTATTTATGTTGAGGGCCAAAGTCCTATTGTAATTTTATTTCGATTTTATCATTATTACTCTTATTATTTCTATTATTACTATTATTATTAATATGTGATTATTATTATTATTATTATTATTCCATTATTATTATTATTACAACTATTTTACTATTAGTGTTGCTATTATTATTATTATTGTTATGCAATTATTATTATTATTATTATTATATTATATTATTAATATTATTAATATTATTATTCTTTATAGAGCTCAAACTCTATTGTGCCTATTTGAATTATAGTAGCAATAGTATTATAATTATCAAGTCTTATTATTGTTAATATTATCATTATTTTTATCATTAGCATTTATTATTATTATTATTATTATTATTATTATTATTATTAGTGTTATTATTTAATAGGTTTATTATTATTCAATGTGGGGTAGAAACCCTACTTCATTTTATTTTCAATTATTATCATTACTATTATTATCATTATGATTATTATCATTTTTACAATATTATTATGGTTTATCATTATTATTATTACTATTTCATCATTATTATTATTGCTAAATTTTATTATTAAAGTTACTAATATTATTATTGGTATTATTTTGGTAAAGGAGCCGAAACCTTATTTCACTTTGTTTTTGAATTATGCCCTTTTTATTATTATTGTTATTTTTATTATTATGGTTATTGTTACTATTATATTATTATCATTATTGATATTATTAGTATTATTTCTATTTTCATTATTATTATTATTGGAATTAAATCTTTAAACCCTTATAACATGAATTTTTATAATACTACTATTATTTCTTATATCTTTAGTAAAGTTAGAAATTAGTTAATGTTATTTTTATTAATATGTTATTATTTTCTCAAAGCTCTAAGGAGGCGTAGGAGCGTGCTCTAAGACCGGTATCGTTTTAGGTAAGGGTGTTACTAAGGCCTATTATATGTTGATGTGCATTATATGCTTCATATGCTATGTATTCTATGTTTATCATTATAATTATTTTGTATGTGAAATGACGTGGAGTTGAAGTATGATTTTGTGTATTTACATGGCATATGTACTATGTGTATGTGATGAAATATTGTGGTATGCGATGATTGGTTTGTGACCCTATAAGACATGCATATGAAGATGTATAAAATAAAAGTGGTATTGTGTGGGAAATAGGTTGAAAATGGAAAATGGAAAGTAAGTTGACTAAAGGGGAAATGAGTTGACGTAAGTATTTTAATGATCCATGAGTGGAGGAATAAAATGGAAATTTTAGGGTTTGTATGGGATAATCTAATCTATGGTTTTGTATGGGAGAATCTAATTTATGGTTTTGTATGAGGGAATCTAATTTATGGTTTTGCATGGGAGGATCTAATTTATGGTTTTATATGGGAGAATAAAATCTATGGTTTTATATGGGAGAATATAATCTATGGTTTTGTATGGGAGAAGTTAATCTATGGTGTAACATGGGATAATCTAATCTATGGTGTGACATAGAATAATCTAATTTATGGTTTATATGGATTGAATTTAGGGTTTTGTATGGAGAAACCTTGGGTTTTGTGTGGATTGAATCTTGGGTTTTGTATGGAGGAATCTAGAGTTTTGCATGGATGGATCTAGGGTGTGCATGGTTGAATCTAGGGTTTTACGTGGAAGTTTTAGGGTTTGCATGAAAAAGTTTGAAGGTTTGCATAGGGAGGTTAGCGTTTGCATGGGAGTAAAGTTTACGTATGAAAAGTTGATTTGGGATGTGAGGAAGGTAATGTAAGTGTTGTTTGGGTGTTTGAATACTGTGAATGAAAAATAGTACGTGGAGCAATATAAGAGTACGTAGGAGTCTAAGCTAGGGTTTGGTGTGGATAATTAGGGTTTGGTGGGGCTGCTTAGGGTTTTTGTGGTATCATGTGTATTTGGTGATTAAAGTGTAATTATAAGGGTGTAATTTATGATTTGTGATGTGTGAAGTGTAAAGGGAGTGATTCATGCATATTCAGGGTGAAAGCTTCTGAATAAGATACTTAAGACATTAATCACTTAAAGTGGAAGATATTGAGACGGGTCTAACCGATCCACCGGTTAGGAATAGTGGTTAGGATTTTTACACTATGTGTGACCAATCCACCAGTTATAATAGTGGTTAGGGTCTTACTCTATATGCGACCGATCCACCGGTTATAATAGTGGTTAGGGTTTTTACCCTATGTGTGACCGATCAACCGGTTATAATAGTGGTTAGGGTCTTACCCTATATGGGACCGATCCACCGGTTATATTAGTGGTTAGGGCATGATGTCCTATATGTGATGACCCACCGGTTATAATAGTGGCAGATCTCGAGCTTAATAAAAATAAACCAGAGTTTTGCTAAGGCACTTAAAAGATACTTACAATGGAATACTATGCGAGTAGGAGCCAAACCGATCTACCTATTAGGAATAATGGTTAGGTTTTACCCTATGTGTGACCGATCCATCGGTTATAATAGTGGTTAGGGTTTTTACCCTATGTGTGACTGATCCACCGGTTATAATAGTGGTTAGGGCAGGATGCTCTATGTGTGATCGGCCCACCGGTTATAATAGTGGGGTGTTCCTGTACTCGCATGGATTTGATAAAAGCATGGTATGAATTGATTTTTGATAAGACATTAATTAAGTAATTAATCTGGATTAAAAATGGGCCTTTATGTATCTACTTGAATGATTGTATGATAGTATGTTATCATGTTGGTCTTTATTTTCTTTTATTCTTATACATGGTTTATGTGATTTTATGTGTTGGCCTCAGTGCTCGGCTACCTTACTCAGTACGTAGCGTAATGATCACCCTTTTTATGGGTGCTACTTATTCCCATGAGTAGTTGGCCCTTCTAACTATGTACAGGTGGGCGAGACATCAGGTGGAGCTGTGTGTTGAGCATTTTTAGCCCTAAGTTCGAGAGTGTTGTGGCCGTATTTTCTCTTCATGTGATTTTATTTTATTATGTTATTTCTTTTGTATCGCATTCATTCTGTTATGATTTAATTAAATTGTATTGATTTTTTTCAAATAAACCTTTTATTGATCGTAAGATTATTCCCTTCAAGGAATTTGGATTTCGCACTCTTATTTCTATCTTATTATTTATTATAAACTTTTATGCGTACTCTGATTTTTATGTTATGATCTTTTTAATTCATTTTATGAACTCTGGGTTAAGTTTGAAAATAATCTTTTTTAGCATTAGCACTTGGTATTGGAAAGGTCTGAGTGAATCTGTCTGGTACTAAGTGTGGCAGTAGCATCCCCATAATTCACGGGTTTTAATTTAAATTCTTTCACTTTAAAAAAAAAGTAAATTTTGGAGTGTTACATTTTTGTCCCTCCTCCAACATTGATAGTTCATGCTACAACTTCTTGTTGTGTTAAAGCCTCTTGTAACTAAGCCTCATTGCATTAGTCTTTCATGTTATAATCCACCCTCTAATGTAACCTATTCATGTTGCATCGCCTAGTTTTCTAACCTCCTACCCTTTTTGAGTTTAAGAATTCTCTTCTTTCCCTTCTACCTTCCCTTCTAATCTAAACTATATTCCTTTTCCTTAAATAATTCTTTTTGAGTTTTCTAACCCATGTTTAGGATTATTTTATCTTATTTTTATATACTACAATGTAAAATCATGATTTTATATGGTTTATGAATTTATATGATATTTCTATATTTTATACCCTGCTAAGCTTTGCTTTAAATTCTCAAGTTTGCTGATGTAATATGTTATTTTAATAAGCATATGGTTAGTAGGCTAAAATAAGATTAAGTAGTATTATTTGTGAAATATCTTAAGGTTGGAAGTTTGGGGAGTTTTTGGGCTTGTAGAGGTTTAGCCCTAGGGTCATTTGTGATGTTGAAGATATTTTAATTAAGGCTAATTATATTATTAGAATGTTAATAATGTGTGCATGGTTGTGTGTGATTTTGGTGAGTTTTATAGCATGTGGACTTTTTGTGGAATTTGGATGATTTTTGGACTTAAGAGTACTTGGGTTAAATTGTGAGTTTTTGTGGGAAATAAGTATGTAAATGTATTCCTTGAGATTTTTACATAATGTGTTTATACCTAATGCCTTAGGGTTTGGTTGTGTATGAATCAAATCATGCTAAAAATAAAATTTGAGAGTATGTGTGACATATGAGTATTTTGGGATAATTTGAGAAAATCAAGGTTGCATAGGTGTTATTGGGTTTAAAATGTAATAAATGTGATTAGTTTGGGTTAATACAGTTAACATAGACATTAATATTATATGAAAATGATGTAAAAAGGGTTAGAATCCCTATAATTATTATTAGTATTTAAAGTGAAAAATGTTAGAGTTTAATCTTGATTATTGGATATGTTTTTTAGTATGATATATTGGAGTGTAGTGTACTGTTAATTTTGGTGAGTTTTTTGGATGAAGTTGTGAGTGGTTTGTGAGATAAAGTATTTTGAGGACATTGTGATCTTATCACTCAGGTAATGTCTCTTGCTCTATTTGTTGTCTAGTTTTATATCTTATCATTGCTTTATGTGATTATGACAAGTTTGACTTGATTAAATATGACCCATTTCCAAGTGTTACTAATAATAACAAGTATTGGTATAAACTCAACGGCAATCAGTATTTTATGTAATGAATGAAAAGCAATATCTCACGTGATGAGACATTGATAATATAACTAGAAGTGGTATGATGATAAATGAATTAAGTGATTCATTGTTTTGTGTTAATCATCTAATAATGATCCAATAAAACATTAATACTTAAAGCAGAAGATCAAATGAGGCATCACCAAAGTGATTTCAATTGTGCAATTGTTTGATTATATATTACCTTATTCTATTGGAACTAAAATACCCTAATCTACTCTATATTAGTCTGATCCACTAGACTATAGGCTACACATACAAAAGGAGTAAAGGTTTGATAGTGGCCCAAGCATGTTTTACCCTAGATGTGTGAGTATCAATAATGTTGACTATCTTTCTCTCCTTCATGGATAAAGGAGGAGAGTAAATGTTATTAGTAGTTTCTTGGTCTCAATGCCTTTAAATAAATGGAATTAAGTGATCACCTAATTATGAGCTTTATTATGGTTGCATTCTTAGTTCATTTTGTATCATGAATAATGTGCATGTATATTATTTCCTTCATGTGACCCTTTGTGCTACACATGTGCATCTCTATTGATGTGTGTTGTTACCTTATTCAATACACAAGTATTTACCATCAATTTTATGGATTTTCCTTATTCCAACGAGCAAACAATATAGTTGTTGATGTGTATATTTCTGATGACTTATTTGATGAGTTTAATGCACATCCCATGGAGGAGTGATTTTACTTTGTATGCGTATTGGGTGTAGAGTTTGGGTTATTCGATGGATTAATTTTTGGTTTTGATACCTTATAGATTTATAGTTCTATGAGATATCTTTTGTTATATTTTTATTATTATTGCCTTCAAATTTTTATCTCCAAATTCATATTAATGTTATTTGAACTTTACCTTATTCTCTTGTTATCATGTTTTAAATAGTCATAACATTTTACCTTTTATTTGGTATGAGAATGGATGGTAAGCTAAACATATATTTAGTATGATGATAACACCTTATTGTCTTATATTAGCTTTCACAAAAAGAAAAAAAAATCAGTAGTGAATATGAAGGAGTTATAATGTAAACGTTGACAATGGTAAATGTTGAAGTTGAACACTCCAAGCATTGATGCTTATGTGTTTGGTAATTATTGTAATCTAGATTCAAGAATATGTATTTGTAAATAATAAGTATATGCAATGCCCAAAGTGAATATTATTGTAATCTAGATAAGGCCAAGAATTTCTTGAGGTACCCTTTTGATGACATATGCTAGAGTTTTCATATATTATAGTAGTGGCACATGCTTATCATGCAAAATATTCCTACACGCCTCTACTTAATGTATGTTTTTTCTTTCTGCAACTCCAATTTGTTGTGGAGTATTGCATTTCCATTTGTTGCAGGAATTCAATGAGCTCCTTCGAGGTATATTCTTCCCTGTTATTTGTTCATAGACACATAATTCTATACTTAAGTTCTTTCTCAACTTTTTCTTTGAACTTCGTGAATTTATCTAGTGTTTTAGATTTTTCTTTCATGAAATCTACCCTAAAATATGTTGAGAAATAATTGAAAAATGTTATTATATACCTATTTCTACTAACAAATAGTTACTTTATTGGTTCAAACACATTTGAATGCACCAACTCTAAGAGCTTATTTACTCTGTATCTAGACTCTTCATATGGTAGCGGGTGAGATTTTCCATATTTACAATCAACATACAATATCATTTCCTATCTCTAAATTGAGAATAACTTGAAGTGTCTCTTTCTTCATTATGGCCTTAGTTTGTTATAGCTCACATGCCTAGACTTGCATAGCATAATTATGTTGTTTCATTTTGTTCTTTTCTTGTTTGTGTATGTTGTTTATGTTGACATTACATAGATAAAATCAAGTCAACTTCCCTCCAAAAATGGTGGATTATTTATCTTCAAACTTTTGTAAACCATAATATTTTAAGCTCTAAACACAAAATAATTAACGAGAAGATGTTAGTTATGATATTGATAACAAACTCATCTTCATACCTGGTAAATATTATCCACTTCAGCTATGTTTGGTATGAGGGTAAAGCAGGGGTAAAAATTACAAGGGAAATTATTTCCCTTCTCTCTTATGTTTAGTATAGGGAAAAAAAAATTGGAGTAAAAATATGCTACTGGGCCAGGAAAAAATTTACCCATTTGGACCATCAAGTAAATCTTATTCTGCCAGTTGATGCTCTCCCCTACCCCTACCTGTAGAAGCCTGCCCGCCGAAGCTGAAGCCTGCCTCTCGAAGCTGAAGCCTTCCTCTCTAGATCTTGAAATGGGCGACATCATCGCCGTCCAAAATTTGATCGATGTATTCGATAAAGTGCAACGCCATCAGGGCATAAAAAGCCTGGAAGTACCCTTTGTTATTCGGATGATTATCCATGGTTATGCTCACCACACAGTCCCCGTACACTCGCGTAAATAGCTCATGCACCTCCTCTTTTGAAACTCGATAGCCATTGGAGAAGATTAAGACTCAAGAACAAGGTTTGATCTTTTTTTGAGGCCTTGATCAGGTTGGCCCTCCAACTTATGTCTTCGTCGGATCGTGTCACCGAGTCTCGCGGTAGAACTACCACTTCCAAGGGCCCAAACGTGGGATGAGGAAACCTCGGAAGAGTAAGGCGAGTACCACTGCCGTTCACCGGAGATGGTGTCGGGAGTACCAGTGTTAAGATGTAGGCGAAAAGCAGAGCACAAACCATGTTAAGAAAATATTTAATGCCGACAATTGTCGTGTGCTACTGTGCTTCGACTTGTTCAGCAACCTCAGGGAGATTTCCTTCTCGGCGACCCTTGTTGTGAGAAGAAGGCCGCCGCCGCATGACACATACACCTTTGATCTTAGGCATCTTAAGCACAGCGTGCCCTCCTCTGCCAATGCATCAAGCATGACGGTCTTTTCCGTCAATTTTGACACAAAGATACATCCATAAGGATAGCAGTAACAACGCTTCAAATTTTGATTTATGAAAATTAAATTAAAAAATCTAATATATTTAATTTTGATTTATGTGATAAATAATTATTTATATTTTATATCTAATAAAATTATTAATAATTTTTCATGCTAATGAAGTAAAAGAAAATATTATTCTAACATAAGCTATTCCTCCCAAACCAAACATAAGGAAAATATTCCTTAGAATAATTTACCCTCACATACCAAACAAAAAAGGTGGATAAATTTTCCCCCTTAATCCATTTCCCTCATCCCAAGCATATCCTTAAACCTAAACTCTATTGAAGTGAAGGATAATAGTGGTTCATGATTACAACAACTTATTATCCTTTATACTCTAATGTTTCAAGAGGCTTCTCTTTATCTGCAGTCATATGATTGAAGCAACCTAATCCAATGATCTAGTGATTGTTTTAGTTAATAGATTTGTTGGTCATTATAGCTAGAGTTGATTCTTCTATTGCCTCATCAATGCATGATGCAACAATGTTATCTTCTTCAATGGAGTTGTACTCTTCTACAACAAATGATGTGTGAAAAATCCATTCTTCTTCACTCTTATCCTTCGTATAGCAACTATAATACCCCAAAATCATAATTTAGGAATTTATAATAAAATATAGATTAATATGTGAGTTAATTAAATATAATATTTTTTATAAAAAAATGGGAGTAATTAAGACAAAAAAGAGGGAAATAATATAGGATTAAATTAGGGTAGGTTAGGATAATTTGTTAACTAAAATGGAATTTATGAAGATTTAAAATTAATATAAAAAGGTATTTAATTATTTATTTTTACTAATTTTATTATTTTCAAGAAAATTCAAGAACACAAAAGACCCTAAATATCCCAACGACCTTATTTTCCTTTTCCTTTTTCTTTTTTTCCTTTTCCCCTATTTTCTTCCTTTTCATTTTTCTTTCTTCCTTTTCTTCTTTTCCTTTTCTTTCTTCTCTTCTCTCCCATTGGGCCTCGCATGTGTGGCCTAGCCTTCCGCCTTTTCTCCCTTCCTTTTCTCCTTCGCGCAGCCCAACCCCATTCCCCTTTTCTTTTCTTCCTTCTTCTTCCTCGGTTGGGCTAGCCCAACCGCCCCCTCTTCTTTCTTCCTTTCCTTTTTTCCTCGTGCGTGTGGGTTGGACCACCCTCTCTTTTCTCCCTGCCAAACCGACCTGCCTTCTTCTTCTTCTTCTTCTTCTTCTTCTTCTTCTTCTTCTTCTTCCTCCTCCTCCTCCTCCTCCTCTTCTCCTTCCTTCACTGCTGGTCATGCTTGCACCTATAATCGGTCGTCCTCCCCTGCACCTGCATAGTCTGGACCGGCTCCCTCTCTCTCTCCCCCATCCCTTTCCTTTCCATTTCGAGTCCAAACTGCCCCTACACTGCCTCTCCCACGTGCCCTTTCTCCTTACCTTTCTCGCCCTTTGTAACTTGCGACCCTGCCACTTGCAAGCTTGTACCAGCCTACCACCGCGGGCCGGCAAGCCTCTTCCTGTAATACCCCGTATTTTTGAAATCTAATTTTATTAAGCTTAATGATTTTATTAACGTAATTTGATGTAAACATTTAATTATTTTAATTTTGATTCGTTTTATGGATTTATCGACGATTTCGACTTTATATTTGAATTTAATTAATCGTTGTCATTGCGGACCATTCTAGATAAATTCGTTCCCGACCATGATTTTATTATATTCATATGATTTCGATTTTCGGTTAAAAATATGTATTCCTGTTCTTTCTCGTATTTTGATTTTTTTTAATATCTTATATTCGTTTTCGATTATAACTTCGTCATGTGACTACGACTTTAGTTTGGAGTTATATTTCGTTAATGAAATATACTATTTAAATTATGAAATTTTGGTTTAAAATAGTTAAAGTTATTTTAATGATTTTATCCGTAGAAAATATTTTCGACTCTAAATTTATTCGTTTCCGGAAATCGTTAATATTTTTGGGAAGTTTTAAATTAAAAAGATTTTCGGAGCTTTTTTATGAATTTCTTTCCGAAATTAATTTTCTTCCGTTTTACCCTCTTTGGTTTGTGGAAAATTGGTTTCGAAAATTATTTAAATTAGTCTCAGTTTATTAGAATTTAACTTAAATATTTTCTTATACGTTTTTAAATATTACTTTGGGGTCTTATAATGTATTTTTGTAAATAATATAAATATTTGCGTTCGTTGGTAAATTCTTCCAAAAATGTTTCCGAAATTCTTTATATAGCTCTTTTATCAATTTTAAGCTTTCAGATTCTTACGAAATGATTTTCGTGGAATAAATTTTAGATAAAATCTTCCAATAATAATTTTAAATATTTAGTATATTATTTTATATGTGTATTTGTATTAAAAAACACCCAAACCCGTCAGTGCCCTGACCCCCCTCTTCCTTTCCCTTTTTCTCTTCTTCTCTTTCTCTTCTCTTCTCTTCTCTTTCCCTACTCCCGTCCTGCAGCCCCAGCCTCCCTCACCTCCTCCTTGCTTCACCCAGCTGGCTGACCTCCAACCTGCTACCACACGCCATTGCCGACGATGCAGCACAACACCCAACTACGAGCAGTCGTAGCAGTAGCAGCAATCGGCAGCAGCAGCAAGAGTAGCGAGCAGTAGCGCAGGTCAAGCCGCCACCATTCGGTCATCGCCGACGTCTCCCGACCACCGGCGAGCTGTCCTCGACCTCCGGCAAAGGTTCTCCGGCCTCCACCTATCCCGATTTTCTAATTTTTGTTTGGTATAAATTTCTAAAAACCTAACATTGATTTGATTAATTGAGTATGAATTAGCTTATGAAAAGCTAAATTGATTGTTTGATTATGTATATATATGTCGTATGATTGATTTAGAGTGGTTTATTGTAGTGTATTTGAATGATTTGTGAAAATCGGATTTTTGGCCGGGTTATGCCCAATTTTTTTGGATTCGCCCGATTTAGGCGATTTTGGATAAATTGATTATACAATACGTTTTAAAATGTATCTAATTTTATGTCGGAACAGTAAATTTGAGAAATTTATGCGGAATTAATCAGAATTTGATTCCTAGGTTAAAATTCGTGTGTAATGAAATTGGGTCGCATAATTGAGTCGTTTCCTTCAATTGATTTTATAATATCATTTGAAATATATTTAATTTCCTATCGGAAGATTTGATTTGGGAAAATTGTGCGTAATTGATCGAAATTGGAATTTTTAGGTCAAAACTCTTACGGGACTAAATTGGATTGTATAATCGGGTCGCTTTATTCAATCGACTATTTAATTTATATTAGAATATATTTAATTACATTTATGAACCATCAATCTATATATTTTAGCAAGAATTGATCGGATTTGTATTCCGGGCTCAAAAACCCTAATTATGCTGAATTGGGTATTTTTTTATTGGTTTTGGGCAATTGATTATACGATATGTTATAAAATATGTCTAATTGCATTTCTAAATATTTAATTTAAATAAATTAATAGAATTCAACCAAATTGTATTTTCGGGCCTAAAACCCTAGATTTCAAGTGAAATTATGAAATTGATCATATGTATAATTGTTTTTATAAAATAAAATTTATAGAAATAGTTGAAATGATCCTAATTGAATTCTAATACCTTTAATTGGAATTAATTGATTTGAATTATCCAAGTTTGTGTCGTGGGCTTTAAAACCCTAATTTTGAAAACGGATAGTCTTACATTAGCTACTAGGAAGATTGTTTTTGTTGAAATTAATTATCTAGATTTATCTCAAATTAGTTTAATTTTGTTTTAAAACTATCAATTTGAGGTACTTGAAGTGATTTGGCCTATTCGTAGTTTAGGAATTAAAAACCCTAATATTCAGGGATGGTTTTATAAAATTAATTTTGTTATGCGTCTTTTATCTAATCAATTTCTGGCTTTAGGTTTTAAATCATTTTAAGTATGTTTTAATCTAATCGGTTTGGATTTGGTTCTATGCAAATGGTTGGTTTACCTATTTAGTTGTAAAACCTAATGAATAAGTCATTTTCGATAAATTAACTTATAATCGATTATTCTTTCTCGAGCTTTCCAAATTAATTTGAAATGTCCCAAGTGATATGTGTGTTAATCCAATTTGATTTATATTTAATCTTAAATCTTAAGAGAACTATGCTCTTGAGTCCTAAGTTTTGGACACGTTTTCCAATAAAGATCATTTGTGTCTGTTTGCGTTTATTTAATTAGAATATGTGAATTATTAGTTGATAAGATGGTTTCTAACCTAGTTCCGATTTCTATCGGCGATCTAGGAAAACTTTCTCGTGGATTGTCGAGCTTTCGATAGCTCTCCCTCTTTCTCAATTTTCTTAGCTAGCTTCGGATTTAGGTAAGTCATTACTTACCTTTACTTATGGCTGAATTTGGATGTATGTTTGCTTG
The DNA here is from genome assembly GCA_030549775.1 of Tamarix chinensis. NCBI lineage: Eukaryota > Viridiplantae > Streptophyta > Magnoliopsida > Caryophyllales > Tamaricaceae > Tamarix > Tamarix chinensis. The sequence goes on from CM060174.1 coordinate 13,644,135, forward strand.
AAGTGGAAGGTCATAAGTATGCCTATCGATTATTTAATCATGTCAAGTGTATGTTGTGTTTTGTTTGGTAATTGCATATATGTACAAATTTATAGCCTCAATACAAACATGTGTTAATATGACACTTAAATATGGTATGCATTTGAGTATGTGAAGGGTTGAGTATGGATTGAAATTATATGATACCCTATGCTGTATCTTTATGTCATGGAATTATTCATGTGGACCTGATTTATGGTCGGTTAAAATCTTTGAATAAGATACAAATAATTCAAAGTGGAAGATCACGTGAGTTGGGTCGAGGTGTAGGGTCCGTTCCACCGGACGATAATAGTGGCTTAGGTGTCTTATCCCTGAGAGGTGATTCAAGCTGTTCCACTGGTTCAGAATAGTGGCTTAGGAGCGTTTTGCCCTAAGAGGTGTAAGATCCATTCCACCAGACAATAATAGTGGCTCAGGTATCCTATCACTGAGAGGTGCTTCATTCCGTTCCACCGGATTAAGAATAGTGGGGCCCTATACTCAATGTGAATAAAAGTATGATATGAATTAAGTAATGAATAAGACACAAATTATTTAAAGTGAAAGATTACGTGAGTTAGGACCAGGTGTAGGGTCCGTTCCACCGGACGATAATAGTGGCTCAGGTGTCCTGTCCCGGAGAAGTGATTCAAGTCGTTCCACCGATTAAGAATAGTGGCTCAGGAGCGTTTTGCCCTGAGAGGTATAGGGTCCATTCCATCAGACGATAATAGTGGCTCGGGTGTGTTGTCCCCGAGAGGTACTTCAGACTGTTCCACCGGTTTAAGAATAGTGGGGTCCCTGAACTCATCATAAATAAATAAAATCGGATGTAATAATGATTATTATTGGATTGGTGTTACTTAGCATGTGATCGTGATTTCTTGTACACTTGTATCTTACGTGCCATCATGTCTAGTAACGTACTTATAAGTATGAATATGTGATCCTATGTTTTAGTGTATGTAATACATGTATAATTGAGCCTGAATTATTGTATGAATGGAATGGTGCATCTATCATATATATAATTGAGCATGAGAATTGTAAGCTAGAGTCTTTCATATCTTATGTGTTTCATGTTTCTTTCCATGAGTTGGGTGGTCTTGATTTACTCAGTACCTGACCCATACTGATGCTAACTTGGTTGAATGGGTCCTGTGATGATCCACTGATGGTGGGGAACAGGCCTCTTGTGCAGGTTTGAGATCTATATTGTATTTGGGTGGAAGGCTTGGCTTGAGAGAGTAGGCAATCCGGAATTTGATCCATTAGGATTTGTCTTGTTTGACTGTATTTATTTTTGGAATTTTCAAGTGTTGTATTTAAAATTTGAAGGGTGTTGTAATTGACTTTTAATTCCTCATACTCTAATAAGCTTTTAAAATTCAGATTTATTTTACAAGTTCCGCTGATTCATTCAGCGATGATTTTATTTAGTGAATTTATTCACTTGTCATCTGCCTGTAGATATCTCCTTGTGGGAGTTTATCCTCACGGCATAGATGTTTGAAAATTTGTTTGACAGGTTTTAGCCTAACATCTAGTATGAGATAGATGGTGGGTATTTATCCAGTGTTAGATGTGGCGGTAACATTCCCCAAATTTTATTTTAGCTTCTGCTTTATTCTTTCAAAAAAAATTAGGAGTGAATTTTGGGGGTGTTACACTTCCCCTCTTGCTCCCTTTTCCTCATCCTCCCTTGTCCTCTTCTCTTCCCCATGACTATAAATACCCCAGCACCGTGCCTTATTCCCCTCCTTTTGCTTTGCCCAGAAATTACCCAAACTCACCATCACCGCACCTTTAGACGCCGCTCTAGCCGCCATCGTGCAACGCTGCAGTCCAAGCCACCACCCAGCCCCTTCCCTGCATCACCCTCCACCAAACAAAACCACTCCCTACCCCTAAATCCTCCTACGTAGCTCGCCCTATCCACGCAAAGTGAGCAACTCGAGTTGGCCTTTGCACCCCATCTCCCCCCTCTCACTGCCCAGTGTTGCCTTCTCCGCCACAACCACCACCCCCATTTCCTCCCTCTTAACCCAGCAGACCATCATCTACCTTCACCTACCTTTCTCCCTCTCCTTCCTCCTCCCTCCTTCTCCACCACCCTCTGCCACCACAACCACCACCACCACTACAACCCTCCTAGTCCAGGGAGCCCACCACCTCACAATCGCCACCTCTCTCTCTCTTTTCCAACCCCAAATCCTAAATTTTCCAAACAATCACCACTTCCACCACCACCGGTACCACCTTAGCTGCCACTTCCACTTCTGGTTGTACCTTAACCCTTGTTATCACTTAAGTATGGATTATTTTTGTATAACTATTATTTTGGCCTTATTATAATTATTATCATCATCATCATCATCATCATCATCATCATCATCATCATCATCATCATCATCATCATCATTATTATTATTATTATTATTATTATTATTATTATTATCATTATCATTATAATTATAATTATCATCATCGTCATCATAACTATTATTAATCGTACTATGGTTAAAACTACCACTAATGTTATTATCAGCCACTTTAGTAATACCAACCTTATTACTACTATTAGGACTATTATTATCATTATCACCAATATTAGTTTCTTACTAAAAATCAACTAGGGAATAATGAAGGAATAAGAGGGAAGTTAACACTAGTGTTTTCCTCTTAAAAGTGAACTAAGTCCGTCCCCTAAAGAGGTGTAGGAGTTGTGCTTCAAGCCCAGTTTCGTTTTATGTAAGGATGTGGTTAAGGCCCAATATGTGTATTATGTGTTTATGTGAGTTGGTTATATTTATGTATCTTATATGGTTATAGACTATGCACTTGTAGTGCATCTTGCTAAGCATGTAGATAAGGTAAGTTATGAATGTTTTATGGCAAGTGTAATATAGTGATGTGACTTATACTTGTGTTGTGCTTATATATTATTGCCCTATATGACATGCATGCTTGGATTCCCTAAGTAGTGAGATGAGGTTGTGGGAAGATGAAAGAGGTAAAGAGAGTGGAGTGGCAAGAAGGCAGTGAGAAAGGCTTAAGTATCTCATGACTTTTGGGTGGACAAATAAAAGGATAATATAAATAAAATAGGGGGATGAAATAAATCCTGCATGGGGAGTGTAAGGCTTCATGGGATGGTTAGTCTTTGCATGGGGATAACCTTTATGTAGGAAAAGTTGACTTGAGGGTTAAGGAAGGTGAGGGAAGAGTAGTTGGGGTGATTGGAGTCCATATGTGAAAAATAGTACGTAGGTTAGTATAAGGGTGCATGGGGGGACTTGGCTAGGGTTTGTGAGAAAAAACTTAAGTGGAGGAAGTGTGTGTAGAACGGATAGTTAATGGAAGTGGTTGGAGTAAGTGGTTAATGGAAGGGTGTCATATAGAGGGGGGCATGTGTGTCAAGTGGAAAGGGAAATGGTAAGTGAGGGTGATGAAGAGATGACATAAAAGATATGGAGAAGTACTAGGTTTGGGGGACTAACTAGGGTTTTCATGGGCACATGTGAAGGATGGGAAGTGAGGTTGTGATGTTGGGAGTGGTTTGAGTAGAGTGGTGGTATTGGAAGCAAAGGAGAGTATAGGTCATGTATGATAGGGAGAGGTTAGGCCACATAAGCCAGACTAGGATTTTTGAGGGGAAAACCCTAGAGGATGATGATGAGTTAAATCGAATATATGGGAAAGTATGCCTGAACCCACATACATAGGAGTTTGGGCTTGCATGGTGAGTAAGGAAAAGGAGGAAAAGGATGTTTGGGTGTGCTAGGATGCGTAGAAGTCTTAAGATATGGGACATGGCTTTTCAAGAAAGCAGTTGTGAATGAGGTATGAGCGGGAAGTCCAATGGGCATGCATGTCTAGTATGAAAGTACCAATTGAATAATACACTAACCATTTAAAGTAAAATATTATTGAGCCAGGCCCAAACCGATCTACCGACATAATAGTGGCCAAGTGCAGGGTGCCTTGGAGATCGATCCACCATCAAATAATTGTGGCCGGGTACGTGTTGCCTTAGATGTTTCTGATCCACTAGCTATAATAGTGGAGGATCTGGAGCTCAATAGACCAAACCTTCATTGATAATAAGCCATGGAAAAGAGACTAATTACTTACAGTGGAACACCATGGGAGTTGAGGCTAGAATGATCCACTAACATAGTAGTGGCTAAGAGCACCTTGCCCTAGGGACCAATCCACCGGCGAAAAATAGTGGCCATAAGTATTCTACCCTAGATGTTTTTGATCCACCAGCTATAATAGTGGGGTTTCTGTACTCGCATAGACTTAAATTGAGAATTGTATGAAAATGGGAGTAATGGCCAGAGACTTGATGATTATGTTTAACTAGACTAATTCACTGTTTATACTCTCTGTCTTTTATGTATGGCCTTAGCTGCATGATTACCTTATTCAGTACGTAGCGTACTGATCACCTGTTTCATAGGTACCGCTCATTCCCACGAGTAGTGACCCCTTCTGAGTTGGTATAGGTAGGAGATGCTATATTTGATGACTTTGACCCATTCGATGCATTGGGCGGGGCTGAGTGATGGCCTATTGGACTTGACATGGGGCCTAAGAGTGAGTGATATCCGAACTCACCTATTTCTATTTTACCATCTTTTGTTAATCGTATTATTTTCCCCACAAGGGTTTTGACATTGTAATGGTTTCTATTTCTGTATTAACTCTTGTATTGCGCACTCTAATTTTTCTTTTAACAATTAATTATTCGAATCATTATGGTTTTATGCCCTAATCGATTTATGTCTTGTGAATTTTCCATCCTTGTGATTGGTACGAGACTGGTCAGGGGTCAGACTCGTGCCGATCACGACAATAGTATCCCTTGTCTTAGTGTAAACAAAAAATTTTAACTGTGAAATTTGGAAGGTGTTACAGCAACGACATGACCTTTATCCTTTAAAGCTCTACAATAGTGAGTAAAGTGGCATTTTCATCCACAATTATAACATTAACCCTCTTAATGATGATATTCCTTTTCACACTTTTGATTTCTATAATAGGGTTGCTTGGCTCCCTTTTGATGTGAACCACTACTACATTGACCTCTTTGCAAATACTGTTGCCCTCTTCTCAAACTTTCACCATCATCTCTAGGTTTTGTAGCCATATTTCTCTCTTTTTAGCTAGGAGAACTTTATATTTGTTTATTGAGACTTTAGACAACTAATCATCTAAAGCTTCTTTGATGGCTAATATATTGTATAAATATATTAGAGTTGGTTTTTGGTCTAACCTTTTGTGGTTGTAATTATCCCATTATATTTAGGATTTAACCCATGGCTAATTATCCTCTATTTTCATATGTCACTAATGACATTTTTAGGATTGGATTTTGAACTATCATTGCAAATATATTTTATTGTGATAAATTTCTAGCTTATCATAATATCCTATTGTTTGGTGGACATGAGCTCATTCTCTAGTTGCTATGATTTTGCATCATTCTTCATTGTGCAGAAAGTTACTAAGGTATCCCATGCCTTATCTAGTGTTGCCAAATCCTTGATTTGTTGCAAAACCTCATCTTCCATTGTGATGAATAACACATACATATCCTTTTTTACTTTGATTTTATATTTCTTTTTCTCTTCATTATTAGTTGGTAGGGTCATTTCTAAATTGCCAACTACACTCCATAAATCTTAGTCGAGCAAGTAATAATTTATGCGTAAGCTGTACATATCATAATTTCCTTTGTTGAACTTCTCAATTGAGTTTGAAGTTGATGTAGGATCTGCCAAATTAATTGGCTAGTGTCCAACACTTAACTAATATAGCTTAATACCATAACGATTAATATTATGATCCCAAACTATTAACTTAAAAAACCTCCTTGTAATATGATCATTGGTGTCCAGCTTCAATACTAAATGTAGAAATTTATTATGAACTTGAGAGAAAAATGACGCTTAAAGAGGACTCTCTCTCTCTCTCTCTATATATATATATACATATATATATATATATATATATAAGACAATTTATTTTGTGAAACAATGCCTAATGCCTTCTTTACATGAAAACTCTCTTCTTGCTATCTTTTTCACTTATGATCTTTTCGTCTACTTCTCAATCAGTCTTTTTATATGGGGATAACCAAAATAAAGAGGAATTCATGCATATATATAGATGGATGAAAGAGGTCGTGGAGGCCATAGTTGTCATCCTTATCCTCTTATCCTACTTCCACCCTTATCTTCTAGATACTTCCATGTCATGCTACATGATAACTATTCTAGATGATTCTTCGAAGTTTAAGGTAAGGTCGGTGCAAGCTTCCCCATTTTGATTGCTAAAGCTTCTTACTTAAGATAAGATCAAGCTTACCTTATTAAACACTAATTATCTTGATTAACCTTACTGTATTAGATACTTGGTCAAATATGATGACTAACGAGACAATTATTATTATTTTCATAAAAAAACAAAGTTTTATAAGAAAGACATACTAATCATGAATGCTACCTTATTTTGATACTTGTAACTAAGATTTGGTTTCCTCAAGTTTCATATATAATTCCTTTGTTGCGGTACGTAATTATATTGGTTTATATCAACTCGTTAGAATTATATTATATATCATGTAGTTCCAAAAGTTTATGGACTGTTTGATTTTATTTAAACGATAAATTTATTGAAATCAATATAAATAAATATTGAAATGGTGCCATTTGAGATTGAAACTTTTTCCTAAAGTAAGAGTATTATACTCTTACTTTCATTTTTTGTTAGAATTAATTGAAGTTTGAGACTGAGACTTACACAAAATTTTATAAAATACGCACGTCTAATTAATAGGACATCCACTATGAATTTTGTTCATTCGATCAACTTCTATCGTCCTTCGTCCCAAAAGCAATTGATTTTGATAAGTTATACTATATCCGGTTTATAATAAAAGTTAGTTTAGTAACCTTATTTTTTTTAATCCTAAATAAGTATAACTTTAGGATTTTAAAGTAAATATTAATTGCTTTTTTTTTATTTAAAAAAATCTCCTCTAATATCATCTGATATTTCTTTTAAATTTTCATATTTTCAAAAATCTCACCATTAAATATTTAAGATATATTCGTTATTTAACTTATATTGTTAATTTGTATATGATGAATGAGCTAAAATAATATATATAATAAACAGGGGTACCAATTTCTTGGTATGTGCACTTCATTGTCACCATGGACCGATATCAATTGAAGATAGGGATGTAAACGGGGCAGGTATATCCATATCTGTATCTAAATTGATACCTACTAATACATCTATACCTGTATTCGTTGGATATCCGTTACCTGACAAATTATCCGTTTACCTATTAATGAATATAATCTAGCGTATAAATCCATTATCCGACGGATAAACCCATTTAGAATTAAGTTAAATGATAATTTTAACCTTAATTTATACTATATTTATTTTAAAATTAAGAGTAAAAAGGTAATTATATATCGAATAAATGGGTACGACTATGGATATCTCATACCCGTATCCATACCCGAATCCAATGAATATTTTTTTTTTCCATCATTTATATCCGTATCCGTATCTATTTTTCCATATTCGTTTTAGTATCCGCCCCTGTTTACATCCATACTTAAATAAAATATTACTTGAAACATGTATACTTAATTTTGGATGTATCACCTACATATTTGATATTATTATGGTATATTATATATATATATATATATATATATATATATATATTTTTATAAATATAAACCAAAAAAATATAAAAAGTACATTATAATTATACTATATATATGTATGTATAAGATACTTAAAATATAAACCAAAAAAATATAAAAAGAAATATATTATAATTATATCAAATATTGACGGATGGATGTTACGCTTCCGATTAAGTGCACCTTACCAGCAATAATCTCTCAGTCACTTGTCCGTCTCACTGCAGTATGATATGATATTTAACATCGTAGACTCAGTACTCACACAGTTGTTCATGCTATAACTAAACACATGCAGGGCAGAGCAATATGCAGAATAAATATCCATTAATTACGGCATCGAAGCCACTCACCTAACTCATCCACCGTCTGTCCACAATTTATATGGCTACTACCATCGGTTGGTCCGTCGCATGCGGTGACCCTACAAGTACTAGCTGCTTTTAATGAACCGAAAACAACCGAGTCATTTAATTAAATCTCCATTTTTTTTTTCTTTTTTCGCATTTCCTTCTTCATTTTTCGTCCTTCTCCATCAAATCAAAGCAGACAATTTTCAAGGAAAAGGTCATTTTCCAGAGAACGAAACGAAACGATGACAAAGTGTAGAAGAAAAATCATTTCCCATCGGATGGAAAGGACACAAATCTTTTTATTTATTTATTTATTACAAAAAAGTCATTTTCCATCGTAGGTCAGTCATGTTGATTATAAATTCTCTTATAAAAAGAATACAATAATTAATATGTTTTGCGCAAAAAAAGTATTTAAAGAATGAAAGTTTAAAGATTAAAAAGTGAAAAAAAACAAGAAATTGATAATAAATGATCGAAAATTAATTTTTTTATCACAATTTCCCTATTTATTATATAATAAAAAAAGTTTGAGAAAAAAATTTCAGTGTTTCGTAAGTGAAAATAGAAATAAGAAATTAATTATTAAAATATCCCCTTTTATTTAAGTTTTAAATTTTTTTAATTTATAAAATACTTAAAAGAAACTATTTTAATCTTTTATCACCTAATTTTCATTCCGGCTGTCCCCATCCAGAAAAAAAAATTACTTTCAATTAATTACATTATATTAAACTCCGGTGCTAATCCCATCCGACTTCCAAACAAACACCCTCTCAGTAAAATGCTTAAAACACTTAACCCACATTTGAGGAATCTCGGAATCGTCGAAGTGGCTTTCGTCCTTCGTTCACCGATATAGTGTGACTGTCTGTGCCCAATAAAAATCTGCGTCACGCTCACATTAAACTCATTTTCATCCACATATAGAGGGGCGGGGGGGGGGGGTGTGCGATAAGACAGAAAAGAAAAATTTAAAAAGAAGAGAAAATTAGTGCAGTTTCTGGAGCATTAAATGCTGCCCCACCCCAGCTCCGGTCATTGATGTTTGTCTTCCGTATCAGAAACCTTTTTTTTTTTTAAAATACTCTAAAATTAAAATTTATATTAAAATTATTTAATTAAATTTTTTATTAAAAAATATTATTAATAATTAAAATTAATTAATATAAATAATAATTTTAAAAAAATTATTTTTTATAATTAATAAATTTAATTTATTTTATATATAATATATATATTATATAAAATAATTTTTTTACGTTTTCTATCGTTTTCGTTATATTTTGTTAATAAAATTTAATTTATTTTAAAAAATTTGTGGCAGAATTAATATCCGATTAAATTTTTAAAAAAAAATTACTATTAATTTCCATCAAGTAATATAGATAGTTTAGAAAAAACAATCGTCGACGTCGCTTTCGTCCTCTTTCCACCGATATAGCGTGACTGTCTGTGCCCAATAAAAATCTGTGTCACCCTCACTGAGCGGAAAAACGAGTGTTACTGAACTCATTTTCATCCACGTAGAGAGGGTTGGGGGGGGGGGGAAGTGAAGAAAAATTCAAAAGAAGATAAAATTTGTGCATTTTCTAGAGCATTTTTTGCTGCCCCACCCACCTCCATTGTTTCGTTGTTATATAAATCCCACGATCATCCGGATGTTTCTCGTTCTAACGAAATTCTCTCTCAGATCATAGTGAGAAAGTCTGTGAGAGCACTGAGAAAGGAAGGTAGGAAGAAGAGAGAGAGAGAGAGAGAGGATGGCAGGAAAGTCGCCAGAAAATGAGCACCCGAGGAAGGCTTTTGGTTGGGCTGCTAATGATACTTCTGGAGTTCTCTCTCCCTTTCATTTTTCTCGGAGGTTTAACTCATAGCTTCTCTTTCTCTTTCTCTTTATTTTGTTCTGCTGCGCTTCCTCTCTGTTGTTTTCTGAGTCGATCAATTAGTATATGTAAGTTTTTTATTTTTTTATAGTGTATGGTATTTGATTAAAGTTTCGACGATGATAGTTTACTAGTATGTACTATATTTTAATATTATGCGGGAAAGGGTTTCATTAATTTAATCATGTCTTCGTGAGTGACGTTCCTCCTTTACAAAACCCTTTCAAGCCTTTTGATGGGCAGTTCTCTTGTGTTCCTGCTGAAAAATGTGGAGGGTTAGGCAGCGGTACTGTTGTGATCCAATTAAAAAAAAACCCTACTTTGTGTGTACGTACGTGTCTGTGTTTTTATTGGGGGGGGCGGGCGGAGGGGTTTTTCAACTAAGTATATCTTTGGTTCGTCAAATGAATTGGGCAGTTTCCTCCGTAATGTGACTCAAAAATTATATTCTGTTACTGTTATTAGCCATTGAATTTTTTAGTAAGTCTTCTTGAACAATATTGTTTTTTAAAGGCTGTATTACGCACCGATATCCCTCCATATTATAATAGTGGTGAGATTGGATGCTTGGACTCTGATTTTCATTTATTTGGTTACAAGATTATAGATATTGCATTTATAATGAGCTTCCTAGACCCAGATGGGATTCACAGGGTGTTACAATGTGGCCGCCGGGGGGGCGGTGTGCTATGGGGATGATAAGGGATGGAAATGAGGCAAAAAATCTTTCTAAGGAGTAAGGAGCACTCATTTTACTTCTCATTGGAGATCTAAAATGGGTATTTCTTTGAATAGGTTACGATGTATTTGGTTTCGACTTGTGATGATCTTGTTTCTTGTATCTTTTTCGTTGATCCTATTGCTTTTTTGTAAAGGGAGAAACAGTCTGTGACCTTTTATTTAGCCAAAACGTAAATGGATGCGATTTCAAAAGAAAGATATTGATATATGCCAGAGAACAACTATTTATGTGTTTGGCCATAATCATCTTTGCTTCTAACGTCATTTCTATTGATTGGTTTTTGGCAGAGAAAATGGCCCTCAAGATGTAGCGATCAAAATTCAGTACTGTGGTGTTTGTCACTCTGACTTGCACTTTATTAAGAACGAATGGGGATTCACTAACTACCCGGTTGTTCCAGGGTACTCCTTTTCCTTCATTTCTATTTTTTTTCTTCCCTTCCTGTCAAACTTGAATTATCTTAGTATCTGTTAGTTCTGACTAGAGCCTTATACATATGCTAAACAATCTTGGAAAATATATATCATTATTGCTAGCTGATATTTGCATCCTTTAAATGTCTGTATTTTTCTCACTTCAAAAACCTTACCCCTCGACCTCGTTTGTTATATTGAAATTGTTTCCGGTGCTACGTATAATGCCTCCTCCTTTTCGGTACTTAAAGAACCTCCTTCCATGGGGATGGTTCGTGAGTTGTGGATGTAATGTGTATTCTGCAAGTGTTGTCAGTTTTTGTATTGTGCTCCGAACAATACATCTTTGCTGAAGCATTTGTCTAACGGCTGCATCTTTTAATGGCTAGTAAATGACGTACTCAAGTCATGTATTTACTTCCGCAATGTGCATGCGCTTGCATTTTGACATGGGTAATACATCACCGCTTATAACTGCCTTGGGAGCTATTACAGTAATATAAAGTTCGTTTGAGACCCCCCCCCCCAAAAAATAGCTTGAATTGTAGTGCAGATTACTACCGGCAATTTCTGTTTTATGGCGCCATTAGATGATCATGCGTGGGGGGATTTTTTTTACCTGATATATTTCCCTTGTTTATCCGGTCAGGCATGAAATTGTAGGCGTGGTTACCCATATTGGAGACAAGGTTGAAAAATTCAAAGTTGGCGAACGAGTAGGTGTTGGAGTCATTGTCGGCTCTTGCGAGTCCTGTGAATATTGCCAGCAAGACCTAGAAAACTACTGTCCTTCGACGGTATTTACATATAACGGAAGGGGCAAAGATGGAACGAAAACTTATGGTGGCTATTCAGACAAGGTTGTCGTCGACCAGCGCTTTGTGCTTCGCATCCCCGACAACCTACCCGGAGATGCTGGTGCGCCCTTGTTGTGTGCTGGTATCACGGTATACAGTCCGATGAAGTATTATGGGATGGCTGGTGAACCTGGAAAGCATCTGGGTGTTTGTGGATTGGGCGGACTCGGTCACGTTGCTGTGAAGTTTGGCAAAGCATTTGGACTTAAAGTTACTGTCATTAGTACTTCTCCTAAGAAAGAGGATGAGGCAATCAATAAGCTTGGAGCTGATTCTTTCCTTGTCAGTACTGATCCCGAAAAGATGAAGGTAATGTATGGGTTTATTTAGTGCGTACCCCGGAAAGCTTTCTATTACTGTGCAGTGCCTTCGTGTGTGGGTGGGTGTTTTTCTTCTTCTTGTTGAACATATAAACCTTGTGCAGGCTGCTATGGCAACTATGGACTTCATCATCGACACAGTTTCTGCAGTTCATCCTCTGCTTCCTCTGCTGAGCTTGCTGAAGGTTGGTGGTAAGCTCGTGGCGGTTGGTCTTCCTGATAAGCCACTAGAGCTCCCCGTTTTCCCGTTGGTTTTAGGTAGGTCGCGGAGTTTGAGTTTACCAAAAGCCTTTTTTTTTTTTTTGCATGCTCTTTCAGTGAGATTCATCAATTTCCACTTTTTTTTTTTTTTAATTTGTGTGTTTAAGATCCGCCATCATCTGCTTTTTTGTTTCATTAGCTTTCTGCTGTTGTGACGGTCGTTTGTAGGACGCAAGCTTATAGGAGGGAGTGACATTGGAGGGATGAAAGAGACGCAAGAGATGCTGGATTTCTGTGGAAAACACAACATAACGGCAGATATTGAGCTGATCAAGATGGACTACATAAACACAGCCATGGAACGCCTCTCAAAATCTGATGTTCGCTACCGGTTTGTTATCGATGTGGCCAATTCCTTATCCACTGGTGGAAATATGTGATGCTTTTGGGTTTGGACTCAAGCACGTACGATCGATTGCTATGGCTTCAGTGAATCAGGATCAGTGAATCAAGCATTGTTACTATAGCTATTTCGCATGCATCTTGAGGAGGGGATAATAATCATTTGGAAATGTAACAGCATATGGTTTGAAGGTCGTGGGTTTCTGGACATGCTCCCTCTTCGGTTTTTTAATATTACAGTTGCCTGCCTGCATGATTTTCCTGCCTACGAATTAAGCGTCCGGTTTGTTTCTAAACATGCATGGTTAGCGACATTGCTCATTTGACTAGAGTTTCTTAGAAACGACTCTTTTTATGTTATGAAATTAAGCATGGATTTTTTTTTTTCGTCGGAAAATATTTTTAATGGCTATTCTATGTTTTGACAGATCTTATCTTAGTCGGTCGATTGATTAAACGACTGCTTGAAATTGAGATTTTGGTCATAATAATTCCACCGAGTTGTCAATTAGGATGAAATAAAATAATTATAGTGATTAAGTATCGGTTAATATCGTTGATTAGGGATGAAAAGGGATACGTTATTGGGAGAGATATTTTTAAATCCAAATAATATTCAATTAGATCCGATCGCCCTTGTTTCTGGTTATTCCGGCGTCGACTAATCTGTAGGTCATTTACAGAACGTATTTTGTTCTTTTCATTTCCACATATGTTCTCCGTTCCCCAGTTCCTTTCTCTTTTATTCCCTCATCTCCATCCTCCTCCCACCGCGGCGAGCAGCAGGGAAACATCTGTTATTTTTAAAATTACTAGAACAATATGCATGTGATTTTGGCTGCAGATTATCACAATGACCGAATTTTTTGTTATTCTATAGCATCGATGGTAACAATTAAGTATTTATTTGAAGCTATTTATTAAAAGTAATTATATAAAATAATTATTTATTTTAAAAATTATTTAGTTTAAAAAATTATAAAATAAGTAGTTATTTTATATAATTATTTTTGATAAATAAATTTAAATAAAGCATAAAATTATTTTTTTTAAAATTTCTTGGCCTAAATCTGTGGCAGAAGATGATGTAGGCTATGAAGAATCGAAGGATAGAACATGTGAAAGAAGTTTTAGTTTGTTTAGAGAGGGGCGGAATGCTGAAGGCTTAATTTGTTCTTTTCATATATATATATATATATATTGCTGTTCTATTAATTATTGTCTTATTTTATATATCTTTATTTATGGTTGGATTTGGATTGCTTAATTTTAAATTATTCTATTTTTTTACTCAATTTATGTTATTTTAATTGTAACATGATTTTTTATATATATTTTCTAAATTTAAAATAATTTGTACCGTAATTGTTGGTGTGAAATTGGCTATAGGATTCTACCTTTTCCTTAAAACAAAAATAAATTTTTGAAGTGTGTGGGTTGCAACTGTTTTGATTCGGAATAGAGAAAGGCGTCATATTTGCTGACTTACCCTCGCCATTTACCACACGAACCGCCTTCATCGCAAGCTGCAATCCCCCGCCCCCCGGGCCCCTACCCCACCCACCCGGGAATAAAGGTTCAAAGTGACTACAACATACCTCACAATTAGGGCAGTTCACGGTTCAAATATCCGATATTTCGAATATTTGATTGTCGGATATTTAAAATTTCAGATATCTAAAAATAATATTTGATATTTGATTTGAAACTTCAGATATCCGGAAGATCGAATATTTGAATTTTCGGATCGGATATCATCGGATATCAAATATAACCGGTATTAGCCGAATACAATTTCAAATATAAAAAATTACCAAATGACAAATATATTTCATATTATCCGATTTGTTGAGCGAATGCTGAACAAATATCCGATTCGCTTAGCAAATATCCGACTTACTCAACAAATATCCAATGTTAAAACTAAAATAAGAAATGAGTGGATGAAGTCTATCGGTATGCAGATTATTTTTATTTTTATAAATATCTAAAAAGAGATTGTATTAAAAATATAATTTCAATTAAATTAAATTTTTCCTCAAATAATAAATAAAGTAAGTAAAAATTATACACAGACACATATAAATTTATTTATATACAATTATATATAAAATAAAAAATTATAAAAAAATTTATAAATATTTTTCTTCGGATCGGATATTATTTGTATTTGTCGAATCGGATATTTGGTTTGTTTGACTTTTCGTTGACCGGATCGGATATTTGATTTGAAAAAAAAAATCAGATCGGTTATTTGTTTTTTCAGATCGGATCACTTCGGATATCGGATCAAATAAGCAGATATCAGATAATATGAACAACCCTACTCACAACCACAACCACCACTGCAACCATACGTGGAAAGAAATTCCACTTTTGGTCCAGACAAGACTAATGAGTTCACTCTATGATCCATAAGTAAATCAAACCAAGTTCATATTCGATTTAGTTTGAATTGGATGCTTGTTATATTTTTTTTTCATAAAAAATATAAATATATGTTTCAAAAAATTATTTTTTAATGGAATAAATTCACTTTGATGCCTTTACATTCGATTTAATACTTTGCATGTACCATGTGTTTTAATTAATATCACTTAAAAGACTACATTTTAAATCATTTGGTTGCCTTTTATATTACTAAAGTTAGATTATGATATGCTTAGTGTAATTAAGATGATCATTGATAATCAATAAAAATATACACCAATTTTCTAAGTCTATTTTTTTTCTCAAAAGACTAGAAAACTATATACATACATACATATATATATATATATATATATATATATATATATATATATATGTATGTATGTATAAATCTTTTATTTTTTAACTAAATCCATTTTTTTAAAATGTATAAAATATTTATTCTAATTTTAAAAAATTAAATTAAATATCTAATTGTTTTTAAAAAATTAAAATAATTATAAAAACATATCAAATTCTAAAAAAAATAAGAAAATAAAACCTAGTTTCTTTACCTTTTTTTAAAGATATTAAAACTTTAATTTTTTTCATTTATTGTTATTACTTTTTAGTGTTTTTTAGGATTTTATATTATAACCTTTTGTCTTTATTATAAAAAATAACCTCAATCACACTAAATTTAACCCATTCTATTTTATTTATTTATAATAACTTGTAATTTCATTATATCAAAAAAGAGTTATGTATAAGTACGAGTAGTAAAACTATTTATGTAATGAATATAACTCTTGAATTTTTTTCTCTTTGGATTGATGGGAACAGTGGCAACCTATAGTTAAAGCTATCACCTTAGCTAAAACATGTCTTGGAATGAATTTTTATTGAAATACTATTAGATTGCTTGCCATCTAAACTTCATAGATAGATGTGACTAGAATACCACTAGCAATTTAGACTTAGATTTAGCCTGACCATGCATTAAACTTCCAAGTTTTATGAGCTTTTGCCAATGACTCAATCTAGCTTGTCAATCTCCTATGTGCACAAGTACCTTCACATATGGACTCATATAATCGCATTTCAAAGTGACGTGCTGGGAAGTTTCAAAATTTTAATAGAAAAGACAAGTAGTATTAAGGATACACTAAAAATTTGAGAGATGATCCTTACTATCCAACTTTTCATGCACAACTAGCCACATTATAAATTGGCATTTAGGTGTTGTCGGGTTCTTCCAAACGGTCCTCCACCACAGTATAGCCAAGTCCTTCTTTCATATCAAATTATATACTTTGTTTATGTTGTAATCCCCTTTAACAAGGCTAGTGTTGATAATGGGCATCAACTGAGATCGAAGGTGGTCCAAGCAGCTTATTGCGATAATTCCACATTTTTCAAAGTATGAGTACATAAGTACCTTCCATGAATCCATTACACCTAAAGTTTTTCCTTATTTGCCTTTAAATTCCATAAGGGTTTACCAAGTGAAACAATATTCCACATCTCTATATCAATAATACCCAAACCACCTTTCTTCTTTAGCAAAAAACAAGTGTTCCAAAGGTATGTTCATCATACAGAGACTATGCATTTGATAATAGATTTTGGAAGAACCAATGTTTGGCACCAAAACATTTCTTCTTCCAAAGAGAACTCTTATGATGAATTGAAGATGACTTGCATAAGAAAGCAATCTAGATGTGAAATGCCCCGAAAATTTCTAATTTTATAAACTACATGTAAAGGATATTTATTATAAAAATTATTGCAATAAATTATTTTTAAATTGAATTAATTAGGGAAAATCAAGAAGAAATTTATAAGTATTTTTATTAGAAAAGAATTTGGGTATTTTAGCTAATTAAGCATTTTATTTTGAAAATAAATTAAATAAATTATTTTATTTAAAATAAGAAGAAAATAGTTTCAAATTAATATTAATTTTATAAATAATTTAATTGGATAAAATAAGGGTGTTTTGCTAATTAAAAAGGAATTTATGGAAAATCTTTTAAAAATCCTAATTTGGACTAAAATAGGATTTAAATATTATTTTATTCAAATATTATTATTTTTAAATATCCATAATATTTTAATTAATTTAAATACCCAACATAATTATATCTCTCTTTTCCTTTTTCTTCTTTTTTTTTCTTCTTCTTTTCTTTTTCTTTCTTTTCTTCTTTTTCTCCCTCTTCCCCGTTTGGGCTGCCTCTCTCGCGGCCCACTTCTCCTTTTTCCTTTCCTTCGGCCAATCCAGCCCGAGCCGCGCAACCTTGTTCCGCCTCATGCCACACTGCGTTTTGAGCCCTTTTCAACTGAAACTCGGCGTTTCATTTAAATGCCTTCGACCAGCGCCCGACCGGTCCGGTCTGCCCCTCTTTTCTTTTCTTTCTTTCTCCCCTGAACCGCCCGGTCCCCCACCTTTCTTCTTCTTCTTCCTTCCTTCCCCCGTTCGACGCCGACCTTCGACCTGCACCTGCACCGCCGCCCCGCCCTGGTTTTTCGCCGGCGATCTCGCCCGAATTGACCGAAATTTTCCTCCCTTTCTCTTCCCCTTGATTCGGCGACTGAATAAACCCAATCAACTCCCCTTTTCGTGCGATTTTTCCTCTCTCTCTCCTGCGCATTTCCCTACCCGAATTTTGACTCCCTCCGGCCGATGACGCCACCGGCGACCGGAACCCTACCTTCCTTATCTACTAGCCGACCCAAATAACCCTATCCTCCCTTCTAAGACTATAAATACCCTCGTAAGCAGCTAGGGCTGTAAATGAGCCGAATCGAGCCGAACACTGCTAAGCTCGGGTTCGGCTCGTTTATATTGTATGAAGCTCGAGTTCAGCTCGAGCTCGTTTAGAGTTCGATTGCGAGTGTTCGGATTCGGCTCGTTTAGTATTCGCGAACTATTCGGCTCGGTTCGTATATCTTAATCGAGCCTTTTGGGCTCGTTTACTGCTCGTTTAGATACTCGTTTGAGGTTCGTTTGGGGCTCGAGTTCGTAGTCCGTTAATAGTTCGTTAAAAGCTCGTTTGGGCTCGTTTGAAGCCCGTTCGGGCTCGTTTAAAGCTCGTTCGGGCTCGTTAATAGCTCGTTCGAGCTCGTTAAAAGCTCGTTTACAGTAATACAGGCTACAGCCCTATACACTTAATAAATCAATATTTGACAAAATTTAGGCATAATTTATCTTGATTATAGCCTGAACAAATATTAACCTGTTTCAAAAAAAATTTGCAATGCACCTATTGCACTCAAATTTAGGTGCAAACTACAAAGTTTCTCCCTGTTTCAAAAAATGTTTACCATGCACCTATTGCATACAAATTTAGGTGCAGAATTTCTCCCCAAAACCTGTTTAATATTACAATAAATCCATAAAAACTAAATAATACAACTACAGATGTAGATACATCATACATCAATAAATTCAATACACAAACAAAATGGCTTCAAAGCTCCATATCCATAATAATCATCACAGCCACATCCATTGCCATTGACCATTGAGTGATATGATAAAAATAACCTGCACCAAATTAAAAGTATAAAAATTATATTAGCATAGCTTAGAAGTTATGATATAATAAAAATTACTATAATAAATATAACAATAATAATAAATCACAAAATTTATTTATTGTTCATATTAAATTGAATCACAAGATATTAGGGATACTTTACAAACCTGCTGTATACTATCTGCATACTTAAATGGGCAAGTAATTATTGTATACTATTTACACATTATCTGTATACTATTTGTTGTTTACACATTAATTTGGTTGTTTACTATTTCAGGGCAAGTAATTACTAGCAGTTGGGACAAGTCAATTAAGTGCTGGGATCCTAGAGGCCTGAAAATAAAGGCCTGAAATAACAGACTAACAGTGCAGAAAATCCTTAAACCACTAGGTGAAATATATGCCAAAGGTGCAATGGTGAAATCCCCCTTTGGTTGATTGGCTTACAGATAGAGTGGTTCAAACGTCCTATACAATGTTTCTAATCCATTTAAAACACACCTATCATGCTTTCATGCTATCAAGCATAAGTAGAAACATACTTAATCATACTCCATATTTAAGACTCATTTTAACAAACTTCAGTGCAAAAATCAAATCTAATATACATTCTTTAATTTCCCTCAAAGTGCATAAAAATCCTAGGTCATACTCTTATGCTTGTTCAAGATATTACGCATCAGTCATCAACTTAAAAATATCATAGTATACACAAAACCACTTTTATAATGCATGGAACTAAGGGTTGAGCCTAAAATGACATGAAAATTTAGTTAAAATTTATACTTATTCTTTCACATAACTTACCAATTTTCAAAAATAAATCATAAAAACATGTCATTCATGTAACACAACAAAAATAATATAAAAGTTAAGACTTGACTTACCTAAAATATAGTTAAAACAATTAAATTAGAAAAAGGATCACTTTAGGATTTAAGATCTAAGACTTGGTATTTTTGGGAAAATTAAAAAATAAAGAAAATTAAATCAATAAAACATTAATTCAATCCAAAAAATTAGAGGAAAATAGAAGTAAAAACTTAGGCAAAACAGATTTGAACCTCCTCATAAAGTTTAGAGTCCCAAGAGGAGAAACTAACCCAAAAATCTGAACCTCATCCAAAATCTAACTTCCGCTATCTGAAGTAAAATAAGAGTGGGAGAGAAGTATTAGGTTAATGAAATGGAAGATCATGAAGGTTATAAATAAAATGAAAGGAAAGTGGTGAATCTTGGTGGATAGAAGAGAACAAGGAAAGGGAAGAACTTCCTTTAAAATTTAGTGTTTTTAGTTAAGAAAATAAGAGCTAAATAGTGATTATTTTATTTTAGAAAATTTATTCTAAGTGTCAAAATATTTTACATATAATAAGCATATTATTTATAGCATGTTACATATACAAATATTAAGGTTTTATGATGAAAATATATATTTTTAATATAAAGGGTATTTTGGTCATTTTATAATAATTTAAAATTTTGTACCTAATATCAATATTTCATGCGAATATTTTAAGGTAAATAACCATTATTTTAAATATAATAATAATAATAATATTATTATTATTAATAGTAATATTATTATTATTATTGTTATTATTATTAATTGACATCAAATATGGTATAAAATGATATATGAGTATTTTTGTTTGTTCACTTGTTAAAAAAATAGTTTTTACATTCATAATAGTTTATTAACCCTTTTTTCAATGATAAGAAACATATTTAAAAGCTTCACTCGTTTTTTTTTTAAAGAATGCATGGTTTGTATAATATCAAATTGTAATGGGTACAGTAAAAACAAACATTCAAGTACAAGCAAAGATAACAGAAAAATTAAGATGTCTTAAAGGACATAAAATCTTAATTTTAGCACTCAATCCATGAAGGATTCAGCCTAGGTGTAAACCACTATCATGTAAAGACTATGCAAAATCACACAGTTGAAGGCCTTATGTCTTTATGCTTAAATGGTATATTATTGCTTAAGTCTTAGATTTAGCTTATGTAGGTGTTTAATCCTTGAGAACTAAACATTTCTCATAAAGATTACTTTTAAAAAATTTCTAAATATTCATATCTAAAAAGAATTTAAATTTTATTTTAATTATGAAAATGTATTGCTAAGTTTAAGAATTGGTATCAGTCTTAAGCCAATACAAGTTGAATGGTTTTGGAATAAATGAGTTGACTAGTTCTTGGTCAAACCTAGGTTTATACAAGTAGTAAACATTAGATAATCAATTATTTAGTTCTCAGAGGTATTATTCAAATAGCTGATATGCTCATTTCAAGGGTGCTCTTAACTATAAGCTTAATTAAATTAACTCCTTCATAAGTAAACTAGTTTCATATAACCAACTATTTGGAATGCCCTATAAATCCTTACCATGGCTTGGTACCCAACAATAAAAATAGTTGCTTAAACTAGTCTATTGATAAAAGTTGTTCAACTAGTTTCCAACTACTAGTTAAGAAGTTGCTTCATCTTAGAAACCCTCACTCTCAACCTGTACCCGAAATGGTTAAGTTTTTCTTAAATAGTAAATTAGGTTTAATATACTAGTTGATAGGTTTATTAGTGTAAAAACTCCTTTGTTGTTACCTATGCACAATTTTCTTAACATCTATAATTTATGAAATTTGTATAGGACTTCAAAAAGTTGAAGAAGGTATTAAATTATTACTTGGTGTGCAGAAACATTGCAACAACACAAGGAAGGTCTTGGATTCTATAACAAAAGGATAACTAAGCATACTAGTTAGCTAAGCGTCAATTAATGAACTACATCTGTTTGAAAAGAGAGAAGAGGGGGGGACTTGATGATCAAAGAATCAGTTTTTTGGTTTGCAGAATGATTGAAGAACTTATATTCTTGCTTCTCTTTTGGGCAAAGTTTCCTGCTATATGTTGCTCCTACTAAAACTATTTTGTTTGTTTTTTCAGAACTAGATATTAGTTGATGCTGCGTGTTGTTCTTATAATTTGAAGTTAAAAAAAAATGGAAGAGACAACTAGCCAAAAATTAACAAGGGTTGGTTTCTTATTTATGTCACATGGGAAGAGAGCAGGGCATATATAAACAATTTATAAACAATATCTGAAATGTTATTTATGTTTTTCACTGCAATTTATAAACAATATCTGATATATGAAATGTTAGCTAAAAATCATTTATGGTGTTTAAATTAGGTCGAAAGTTTAAAGGCTTTCGATTTTGTTATTATCATTCCTAAGACCTTCTAAGTGTTACTGGCATATATACCCTAATTTAGGTCAAAGCAAGATTAATTATGTTTGCAAAAAAATGATTTTGAATTTAATCTTCTTTGAATTTAATCTTCTTGGTATAAAATAATATTTATCATTGATCGTAAATAAAGGCCATCGATTGAGTTTGAATGAGATCATGGAAAGTAGATACCAGCATGGATAATCTAAATAATCTAAATTCAGCACAATGAGAATCATAATAGAACAATGTTACATGAATGAGCTAGTTTTAGAAAACATACCATGATACCAAAATAAATCATAACAAGACTTCGGTAGCCAACAAAAAAAGACACGATCCACAATCTGCAAAAACAAATTATTTAAATTATAGTCATTATAGAGGCAAGTACCTTATAATAGAAGTTAGAACATTACCAACCAAATTATGGCAAATCAATTTCCTGCATAGCTTCATATTCTTGTGTGTGTGCCTATTTTTTTTTTTACAAAAAAGGGAGCAAAAAAAAAATAGTAGCTGCACTTAAATTGAAAACATAGATTAAGTAACTAAATTTAAATAATAGTAAAATAATTACCTTTTTCTTAGGCAAGTCATTATTACGAACCCAATCACCGGCGCAAAGTAAAACTTCAATAGTCTTGGGATCTAAAGAGGCCCGATATGGATCAATTACCCTCCCACCGGCACTAAAAGCAGCCTCCGAAGCAATTGATGTGATAGGAATTGCTAAAATATAACGTGCTACTTGTGATAATACAGGAAAATTCAAGGTATTTCCCTTCCAACAGTCGAGTGCAGAAAAAGGAGAACCTAAGCCATCTTTACACATATACACACCCTCCTCTAGGTATATATCCAACTCTGATTTGCTCGATTGTTGGGTGCTAGCACTCATAACAAACTTTTCAAACCTTGATTTCCTAGATAATAATCCTTTTTCAATCACATTACTAGGCCCAACCTCATTCATGTCCTTCTCCAATGCAGTCTCAACACTACTCACATAATGTCCAGCATAACAATCAAAAATCTCCCTCAAGGTTTTTTTTACCTCTCCAATATTTTTCTCAACCTCAAATTCTTTGTAAATGATAGGAAATGTATAATCAATCAACATCATTTTGTACCGAGGATCTAAAATAGAAGCAAGAGACATCAACATATTGCATTCACCCCAATACTTATCAAACTTTTCTTTCATTTTCATGGCCATTACTTGCATAAAAATGTCATCATCATTTACCTTCTCATCTAATGCCTCTTTTATCACCCAAATCTCCGAAAGATACAAGTTTGATGTTGGATATTCACTTCCTAAAATAATTTTTGTAATCTCATTAAAAATAGCAAGAAACCCACACACACCCTCCACTTGTTTCCATTCTTCATGATTCGGTAACCATTGGTATCTCATATCTTGTTCAGCATATCTAGAAAATACATCTTTAAACTCTAAAGCTGTGGACAACATTGCATAAGCCGTATTCCATCTTGTTTTAACATCTAACACTAATTTTTTTTGTCAAACCCACTTGCTTAGCAATCTCACTAAATAACTTCAAACGTGCTTCAGAATCTGCCAAATACTTCACACTTTCTCTCACATTTGTAGTAATATGTTCAATACATTCAAGCCCATCTTGAACCAACAAATTTATTATATGGGCACAACATCTCACATGAAATATTTTTCCATCAAAACAAAGCTTATTCTTAGAAGCAAAGCTATCTCTTGCTATCCTAACAACCCTATCATTAGCAGTTGCATTATCAACGGTAAGACTACAGACTTTATCCTCAATTCCCCAATCCATAAAACATTTGTACAAAGCATTGAAAATTGTTAGACCAGTACAAGGAGGGGCCAAGTGGAAAAAATTCAGGATATATTTACGTAAGACCCAATCATCACCAATAAAATGTCCGGTCACAACCATATAATGGATTTTTGGAGCATCCGACTTCCACAAATCAGTAGTGATACTAATCTTCTACGTCTTATCCAACACATTCTTAATTTTTTTCTTGTAATGATCATAAACAAAAAAACAATCTTGTTTGACCATAGCACGTGACACTTTTTTGTAATGAGGAGTCAGGGTTTTTAAGTACTCATTGAACATTTCATGCTCAACCATATTAAATGGGTACTCGTGGACTAGAACGACTTTAGCCCAAGCCTCTCTTGATTTTGCATGGTCAAAGAGAAAGCAAGTAGCAGAACTTACCCCCATTGATTTTGTTAAAGACAACTCTTGCTGACCTTTTGGCTTGCGGAGTGCACAGGTAGACAAGTGTCGTCTTAAATGGGAGGTAGTGCCTCCAGCGATGATGGAAAGCTTGTCATGACAATGATTACATTGCGCCTTCTTCGTTCCATCTTTTAATACAACCTCTTTAAAGTCTTCCCATACAAGTGAAGTTTTCTTTCGAACCTTTTTCTTTATCGCACAATGCTCATCATCTTCGTCAAATCCACTACAAGCTTCAGCACCTTGCTCCCCATCCTCATTACAAGCCTCTTCTTCTCGAACTTCCACCATATTGTTATTGTCTTCTTCCATAGCTGGACTTGTTGTAGAAGATCGTGAATGTGTTGAGTTTGATCCTTGTTTAGAAGAAGAAAATTCTGAATATATTAATTTTGACATAGTCAGAAGTTATATATGATAAATGAAAAAGAAAACAAAGAAATTTGGGAGTAGGAGCAATAGCAACGCTTATAACACTAATAATTTAATAAACAATCTGATTGTGTAAGTTATACATACAATATTATTTTTTATTTTATTATACACGAGAACAAAACAAATAATATAATTATAAATATAAAAGAACAATTATAAATATAACTTTATTAAAACAAAACACATTCTAACTTTTTTTGTTAAAACAAAAAAGACAAAACATGATATAAAAGAACAATTATAAATATTAAACATGATGAAAATAAACAGGATTATAAATAAATATACCAAAAAACTAAAAGTATAATAAAATAATTCAAAAAATAAGGCGTTGCTACTACTACCTACTGACCAAATATTTTTGTTGACTTTAATTCTTCAACCATCAATGTCTGTTAACTTCTTCAACCTAAGACCAAATCAAAACAATATTATTCAGATAAGCTTTAATAAGTAATTTAAGCATTAAATGTTGATTATATATTTAATAAATACTTACGTCATAATTAAAAAATAAAATATATACTTGCTTATGCAGTGAGTGTGGTGAGTAGGTTGATGTCAGAACCTGGGATATAGTAAGTGTATTAGGAACCACATGTCATTTCAAATATATTCCATTATCAGGCTTCTTGCAAGCTTACTGATGTAGCATTATAAACTGCATTGCTCAGATCTTAGTGTCACCATTTTCTATTGCATTTATGAATCAAATTACAGTCCATTGCTTGCCTGGATATGGTCATTTCTGGCTCATCTTTTCTCTACTGTTTGTCATTATCTTCTTTTATTTCAGATCCTGGACTCTGTTAGCCACTTGAATTACCTGTCTTTCCTGATGCTAAGCAAACTCTGGTTATCTCAGGTATGTCAAAAGTCGAAGTGATAAACAGCTGCTATATGGACTAGATAGTGATGATACAAGTACTTGCAAGCCTGAAGAGTTCAGTCACCAAAACCCTATTGTCCCTTGTGGATTGATTGCATGGAGCTTGTTTAATGACTCTTATACTTTTACCCGTGAAGAAGTAGAAATTAAGGTCAACAGGAAAAACATTGCATGGGAAAGTGATCGAAAGTACAAATTTGGAAAGGATGTGTACCCTTACAATTTTCAGAATGGGACACTAATTGGTGGTGGAAGCCTGGATTCAAATGTTCTGTGAGTGGATTTTTCTGTAACATTCCTTAGTTTAATGAAGAATCAGATTCGAAATGAAGAAATCTTTATCAAATTTGAGAATATTGACATGCTGTGCTCAAAAAAACAGAGCTGGGACATGTTCATTACTTAGAGAATAAATTTTGTATGTCAGCCGATATCAAAAGTTTTGAAATGGAAAAAGAAAGAGTAAGATCCTAGTACTGAGTATACTATGATTTTCTTGAATCAGCTGAGCAATCAAGAGGACCTTATAGTCTGGATGCACACTGCTGCTCTTTCGAGCTTCAGGAAGTTGTATGGGAGAATCGAAGAGGATCTGGGTGAAGATGATGTTTTAGTGGTCAGTCTCTTAAATATTTACAACACTTACAGCTTTGGGGGAAAGAATCAGCTTGTGCTTTCTACTTCTGGTTGGTTGGGAGGAAAGAACAACTTCCTTGGCATAGCCTACATTTTTGTTGGTTGTTCTTCCATAGTTTTATCACTCATCTTCATTTTGCTTCATGTCTGGAATCCCAGGTAATTTTCTTAACTGGGGTGTAACTTAATATCTTATACTGTCTATATATACAGCACAGGTTTCCATGTTTGTTGCTTAGTTTTTTTTTCAGTTACTTTCTTTCTTCTTAATCTTTTCTTGTCCAAACTTAATATAGTAAGTGAATTGGAAGATTGAGTCTTCACAGAGGGTAGCAATCATTTTAAAGCTAAGAAATTATAGCTAGGCATTGAAGCCAGAGGGTAGCAATCATATGATAATAACTAACCAATGTTGAGTGATTATACATTTTGAAGTATAGGCATACTAAGATTAAAATCTAGCAGCTAAGGAAAAATGCACCCAACCTAAATACAATATCTAAGATTCAATTAATAAAATAAATATGCACTTTTTCAACATAAGCTTAAAATATAAAGACAGATTATAACTAGAAAATTTTGTAGGTCAAATGAGCTTAACATTTTTAAGTTAAATCTTTATTTGATAAGCTACCCAAAAAGATAGAGGACAAAACAACCATGATACAAAGAGGTCAAGTGTTTACCTCCTCTCCTAACCACCCCACACAAAGACAACAAGATGGCTGCCCTATGCTCCACTATGTGATTCATCCATCTTTTAGTTGATATTATCAGTTAATTTTTCTTCAATGGCAGTCTTTTAGTTAACTTTATCTAAGCTTGTGTATGTTATGAACATCATCAATTTTAATAGGCAAAGATAGACGTAAAGTAGAGTTACATTAACCAGCAATGGAACACTCCTTTGATGTTTCCAAATGGGCAAACACAAGAATACAAGGAGATTATTTGTTTTCAACATTCAGGAAAAAAAATTATAAATTGTCTATACTTTCCTTTTTTAAGTTGGCACATTGTTTTTGTTTTCTAATATAAATATATCAGAATATATAAAATGAACATGTTTTTAGATTTTCCAGAAAACTAGAGTCTATTTACAGAAAAACACATAAAAATAGAAAAGCTTTTGCATATGGTTATTGATTGTAATTGGCTATTTGTGTATATCAGGAAAGTGAACTTACCAAACTACACATAAAAATTGGCAAAATGTCATCAAAAAACTATGTAATAGGGCCAAAAAGCCTTGCAAAAATAAGCCTAAGACACACTAGAGAGTCAAGAGACATAGAAACTTATAAGAGGACAAGAAGTCCTATTCATAATAATAGCAATCATAAAATATACCAGACCAAGACCTTCTACTATTTAGTCACAGTTCATATTTCCTCTTAAAAAATTACACATGGAGATGTATACATGATATGTACTGCTGCACATATCATCTCCACATAACCCTTCCTTGAACCAAAAAGTAAAAGAAAGGAAATCTTGTGTCTGTTTCAGACTAGTAAACAACTCTTTCACGATGGAAAGTTGCAGAACCCCATCAATTAATCACATTATTAACATGTCCAAACCAAGATATCTTTACGCAATGTAACCAAAAATAGTAATGAATGAAAGAAGGGTTATATTATTGATGGCAGTAAAAGAAAAAGATGCAAATGATAATGCCATTGAAACTGCAAGCACTGGAAACATGAACATCCATTTACCTTCTCAAACTCGTGTATTTCTAGGGAAGGTGCGACAGAAGAACCTGCAACAAGAGATACTTACTTAGGACATAAACAAAGACAATAAATTACTATTTTTATGAAGAAAAGAGTGCATCTCTCTCTCTCTCTAAATAATAGAATAAAATAGCATGCTCATAAAGATAAACATAATTTTGAATTCTCGATATTTTTCACTTCATTGTTTTGATACTTTGAACTCTTCACACACATATTATCTACATAATCAAATGTATTTGTTTGATTCTTTTCCATGTCATCAAATGACACAAATTAGTAACTCAAAAGGAAGCTATATGACAGGGTGCCCAAATCTCCGTGTAATATTCAATGTTTTCCAGAATTAAACACACAGCAAAGGCTCTGCAGATTATTGACAATGATCCATAGGTATGAAGTGAGCTAAGCTAAAGCCACCAAACTTCAAACCTGCTTCATTTGACTTTTAATTCATTTGACAATGATCCCTAGGTATGAAGTGAGCTAAGCTAAGCCACCAAACCACACAAAATCACATAAAACAGGGCTCTTTAAGATCAAATTAGTGAACCTTAACCATTATTTGATAGAAAACAAAGATCCTTCGTCCTCTTAGGTTCGAATTTATCAGATGCTTACACAAACCCTAAACTATCAATTTTTTTACAAAAAAATGGAATTATCTCATCTAATTTAAGTGCAGACATTGGAAATTTGGAATTGAATCATGTATATGGAATTATTCAGGCAAGCCGCAAAAATTATTCAGTCACAGAATCAAGCATAAACAACTGGAATACAAGAATAATTGACGAGAAATATTACCTCACTACAAAATTTAGTCCACACAGAATCTGCAAGGTCTTACGATTCTGTGACTTCAAATCGAACAGACTTGAGACCTACAACACTTCAAAACCAAATTCATCATCTAACTCGTCAAAGGGTTTCGAAGGAAGAACACTTCCGATTCTTGCTATAATGAAGAAGGAAGAACACATACCTGGGGGAAAAACCGAACGAGTGTGCGATTGGTGGCGATTGCTGAGTGTAGGGCTGCGAAAGATGCTCGGGCAGGCTAAGATTTAGTTCCACTATGTCGACTGTCCGGTGTCGACAGTCGAGAGTCGAGACTCAAGCACAGAGGGTGTGACTTGGGAGCGTCGGGGACTGGGAGTTTGGGGTTGTGTTTGGGACTCGTTCCGTCGTTCGGGGACTGCCGGACTGGTGTAACTAGGGTAGTAGCTAGTAGGGTTCCTCCGCTCGGACCGCTCTCGTGAGGTGTATGTAAGCTGTGCGCCTGTGCCTGTAAGTTACAGTCTTACAGAATAGTGACTGTAAGTGCACGACGGGCAGGCGGGAGCCGCGGGACACTTACCAACAAAAATTTTAAGCCATTTCAACCTCCAACCAAAACGCGGCGTTTTGATGTAAAACGCTGCGTTTTGGTTTCCAACTTAAACGAGCTTTTAACGAGCTTCTAGCGAGCTTTTAACGAGCCGATTTCGAGCCGAGCCTAAACGATTACTAAACGAGCCGAGCCGAGCCGAATATACGTATGCTCAAGCTCGGCTCGTTTAATAAACAAGCGGAATATGAGCCTTAAATTAAGCTCATTTAACTAAACGATCGAGCTCGAACGAGCTTTTAACGAGCCGAACCCGAGCCGAGCTCGAACTGGCTCAGCTCGTTTACAGCCCTATAAGCAGCTCTGTATCGAGCTCTTGATCCCCCCAACCCAGAATCCCGACCTTGCCACCGTCGCCACTTCAGACGCCTCGTTCTCCGTCTACAGCCAACTTCGCTGCCCTTTCTGGCCACCCGTGTCATCCTTGCACCACCCTCTATCTAACCAAATTTATCTCGCCCTTCGATTCTTCTTGCACAATCCGCCCCAGCTGTGCGAAATTCTCTTCCCGATCAACCCTGTTTTCTGCCCCGCCACCCTTCGCGCCGCCATTAGCCACCTCCTCCGCCGCTAAGGCCGCTTCTTTCACCTCCCAAACTGTGCTGCAGACCTTGCCCTACCTTCCCATACCTTTAGTTTCCTTTTTCTCGTTCTCCTCCCCTCTCTTTCTTCATCTCCTCCATTCGGCCACCACTGCCGCCGCCGTGCGCCGCCACCTTTGGCTGTGCCGCCACCTTCATTCTGTCCCTCTCCCTCTGGGCATTCTTAAACAGCCCAACTTCCAACTCCATTCTTCCTATCTTATTCCCAGCATGCAACTTTCCCTTCTTTCCTCTCTTTTTCCGGCCACCGCCGCCACCGCCGTGCTCCGCCGCCGGTGCCGCCTATCCCCACCAACATTTGGTTGAACCCTAGACCCTCTCAGCTATTTTTCCTATTTTTATAACCCTTAAATTATTTTATTTCAATTATTTACATATAAATACTATTATTATTATTCTTAATATTTATATTTTAATATGCATCATTATTATTATTATTAGTATTAATATTTTATTATTATTTATGTTGATGGCTGAAGCCTAATATATTTTAATTCGATTTTATTATTATTCTTCTTATTATTTCTATATTTACTATTATTAATATTAAAATGTTATAAGTATAATAATAATTATTATTATTTTCTATTTCGAATTTCCATTATTCTTATTTATTATTATTAATACAAATATTTTAACATTAGTGTTGTTAATAATGTTACTATTATTATTATTATTATTGTTATTATTATTATTATTATTTCTGAATTGGGTTATTTAATTTACAAATAATCTTTTAGTATTATTTTGGTAAAGGATCCGAATCCCTTATTTCACTTTATTTTTGAGTAATGCCTTTTTATTATTATTTCTACTATTTTTATTATTGTTATTAATATTAATATTGATATTATTTTTGTAATTTTGTTATTATTAGTTTATCAAAAGCCTAGTCTTATATTATGTTAGTTTTTAATATTATTTTTATAGGAGAGAGTCTAATTTTAGCTCTTATCTCATAATAGGTAAAACCAGTCCAAACCCTAAGGAGGCATAGGAGCGTGCTCCAAGACCGGTGTCGTTTTAGGTAAGGAGTGCTAAGGCCTTTTATGTGCTTGTGTATTATGTGTTTCGCATGTTATGTATCTAATGTTTATTATAATTAAATATTTTATATGTGGTATGACTTGGAGTTGAAGTATGTTGTGCATGGTATGTGTATTAATTATGTATGATGATATGTGTTGTGTATGTGAGGACGTCGATGTGGTTTGTGTGAGAGGAAGGATGAAAAAGGAGGATGGGGAAAGAAGTTGACTAAGGGAAGTGAGTTGACCTAATTTTATGGTTTTATAAGGAATAATTTAGTTTATGATGTTATTTGGGAGAATGTAATTTATAATATTATATGGGAGAATTTAATTTATGATTGATTGGGAGAATTAAATTATGATTTGTTTGGGAGAATTTAGTTTATGATGTTATTTGGGAGAATGTAGTTTATAATATTATATGGGAGAATTTAAGTTATGATTTGATTGGGAGAGTTAATTTATAATTTGTTTGGGAGAATCTAATTCATGATGTTATTTGGGAAAATGTAATTTATGATATTATATGGGGGAATCTAATTTATGATTTGCTTGGGGAAATTCAATTTATAGTTTTCCTTGGGAGATTCTAATTTATGATTTTATGTGGAAGAATCTTTATGGCTTGAATTTAGGGTTTGGTATGGAAGAATCTTTACGGTTTGAATTTAGGGTTTGGAATGGGTGAAACTTTGATTTTGGTTGGATTGAATTTATGGTTTTGTATGACGGAATCTAGGGTTTACCTGGTGGTATTAATGGATGTATGTTGGTATTAAGGTTTGTATGGTGGTAATTATAGTTGTTTGGTGGTATTAGGTCTACATGGTGGTATTGATGGTTGAATGGCGGTATTAGGGTTTGCATGGTTGAATTTAGGGTTTCACGTGGAATTTTAGGGTTGCATGAAAAAGGTTCGAAGGTTTGCATGGGGAGATTAATGTTTGCATGGGTATGAAATTTACGTGTAGAAAGTTAATTTGGGATGTAAGGAAGGTAATGTAAGTGTTGTTTGGGTGTTTGAGCACTTGGGATGGAAAATAGCACGTGGAGCAAATTAAGGGTATGGAGGACACTGAATTAGGGTTTGGAGTGGTTAACTATGGATTTTGAGGCTGCTTAGAGTTTTGGGTTATCACGTGTGTTTGGTAATTAAAGTGTAATTATGATGTGTGAAGATTTATGCATGTCTAGGGTAAAAGCCTTTGAATAAGATACTTAAGATATTAATCACGTAAAGTGAAAGATGTTGAGCCGGGCCCAGACCGATCCACCGGCATAATAGTGGCCAGGTACTGCGGTAACCTGGAGATCGATCCACCGGCTTAATAGTGGTAGGGTATGTTACCCTAGTGACCGATCCACCGGCTAAAATAGTGGGGGATCCCGAGCTCAACGAACCAAACTATACATGGTGATAATAAGTGGGAAGACATTATCTACTTACAGTGGAACACCGTGCGAGAAGGGGCCAGACCGATCCACCGGCATAATAGTGGCAGGGAATATTTCCCTTGCGACCGATCCACCGGCTAAAATAGTGGCAGGGTATGTTACCCTTGCGACCGATCAACCGGCTAAAATAGTGGGGTTCCCGTACTCGTATGGACTTGATAAAAAGTATGGTATGAAATGAATTCTGATCAGAGATTAATTTAAAAATTAATCCAGTCTACAATTGGGCCTTTGTACATTTACCCGGTTGATCATATGCATTTATAAATATTCTCTTTTACGTCCTGCATGATTTATGTATTTATGTGTTGGCCTTAGTGATCAAGTCACCTTACTCAGTACTGGACCCATACTGATACTACCTTGGTTGATGGGTCTTGTGATGATCCACTGATGGTGGGGAGCAGACCTCTTGTGCAGGTTTAAGATCAGAGACTATTTTGGGGTGGCAGGCCTGATTTGAGTGAGTGGCAATCCGGAATTTGACCCATCGGGTTTTATCTTGTTTAAATGTATTTCTATTTGGAAGTTACAAGTGTTATTTGAAACTTCAAGGGTATTGTAATTAACTCTTAATTTCTCGTACTCTGATTTTGTTGTATGATCTTTCGAATCCTTTTATGAATTGTTAATTTGAATTTAACGTAAATCTTTTCTTTAGCCTTAGCACTTGGTACTGTAACGGTTGGAGAGAACCGGTCTGGTACTAAGTGTGGCGGTAACATTCCCAGAATTCACAGGTTTTAAGTATTTCTATGTTAATTGCTTCCGCTTTTCAAAAAAAAATAGTGAATTTTGGGGTGTTACAAGATGTCCAGTGTTGAACTTTGTGCATGATTTTATCAAGAAGCCTATGTAGTTGATGAGTAGTAATCTTTGATGTAGCCTTAAGTAGCAGAATGGAAAACAACTTACTTGAAAAGAAGCGAGCTTCACAATTTCACTTCTAGTACGCTCATTTAAACTACCACAATACAATAAAATTTTGTATGGACTCGTGGGAAGGCTTGAGAGTTCACTAAAGATATGCTTTTGTTCCATTAAGCACCTAAGTGAGTTGATATTCCCTTAAAAAAAATAAGATGTCGTTAGCAAAAGAGAGATTAATGATATGTCTATTTTTACATTGCGGGTAGCCTTGAACACTCTGCTTATTCTACAGAGATCTTAGCATGTGGGTGAAATACTCTATGGAAACAACAAATAAGTATGGGGAGATAGGGTCTCCTTGGCATAATTCTCTTTTACCATCAAAAGGGACGAGGGAGGTGTCATTAACAAATACGAAGTAGCTAACACCAGCTACACACAACATGGAGTATTTCATTTTGATTCATTGTAAAATTAGCCTTTGACACTTTCTCTACTTTATTTTTCCCCTTGGTTTATTATGTCAAGTTTTGGGCATTTCCTTATTTTCTCTCCCTTTATTTTTTTATTGGAAAATAAAGGTATTATCTCTTGATTACATCTCCTTTCAAAAAAAAATTTCTCTCCTACATTATCCTACTCTTAACGTTACCTTCAACTTTTCTCCTTTTTGTAACTCTTCTTCTCCTTCTCCTCTTTTTCTTCTTATTGTTGTTTTGGTTTTTAATTTTTTTAGGAAATCAAGAGTCTTAGTAATGGCCATCAAGTTAGGAGATTTTTCTTGTTCTATAAGAATTTTTCTTGGAGATAGGTCATCCTTATCTTTAATATGATAAGGATTTATGTTTTTAATTGTTGTGTCATGTTTTTGGTGTGTTACATGATGTATATTGTTTTTTTGAGTCCTAGAATTCAAGCATATAGAATGCTTATACCTATGGATTTTAGATCATGTTTTATAACATAAAATACAAAAATCATACAAATATACATATAAACATAAATGATCCCTAGTTTGGAGAAATATATTACTTACCAGGGTGACTCCATGCTTTATGCATAAAATAGTTCTAAAATCCTTCTTCAACCATTTGATAAGCTAAAATAATAATATCGAAATGAAATGAAGAGAATGACAAGGGTTAGAAGAGAGAAAATTTTAAAAGAGGTGAGAAAGACCTTAGGATTTTGAAAATGGGCATGGGGGAAAGCTTGGGAAAACCTTCACCAATATATAACCTTTACTCTCTTTTGCTTAACAATAAGCACCAAAGATCCAAACTTAATATTTTAGAAGTAAAAATCTAAATGAATAATGGAGAGGAGATGGAAAGTGGGGCTCGATCAAGGGAAAAACCAGGCACACAATACTCGAGGAGAGTAGGAGGAGAAAATATATGAGTGAGAAAAATTGAAATACAAAAAATTGGCTAAGTGTGAAAATGATCAAACAAGGGCAATCACCCCCTTATGGATATCAACCAAGGTAAGGGATAGAGAGATAATGATGATGGGAGCCATTATTTGCAAGGAAAAATAGTGATGGAAATGAATTGTATGGGTGAGAGAATGTAAGAAGGTTTGTGAATGGTGATAGAGGTGATTATGGTTTGATTTTTAATTAAATGACCAAGGAAGATATGGGATCTGATCATGGAGTGAGAGGAGATTAGAATTTCATGCCCCAAGAAACTCAACAATGATTAAAAAAATTAGATAAGGTAAATGGTCTAATAAATGGTTAAAAATGGAAACAGTAATCAAATAATTTTAAAAAATCATGAAAATTTTGAAAAATGTGAGGAATTAGTTTGGGAACAAATGCAATTAATAAAATCAAGAATGGTGAAAATTTCCTAGCTTCAATCAACTAGAATAGTTTAGCGATCGATTGCTTTTGGCCCTTGGTGATAGGGTTTTGGGTGTTGTTGGTTGCTAGACCAAAGGTAAGGCTTAGTTGTAATATCCCAAAATCCTAATTTCCGAAATTATGGCCAAATAAGGAATTATTAGGAAAATTAATTATATAAATTTATTTATTAAAATTTAGAGAGTTAATTAAGGTATATTAAGAGGAAAATAATAAAGAATTTAATTGGAAGAAAATTTGGGTGTTTCTCTAATTAGCATGAAGGTTAAGGAAATTTATCTAAAATAGTCTAAAATAAGCAAAAAGGAATTTATTTAATATTTCATAAATATTAAAATTAATAAACAACCCAAAAATACCCCAATTTACCCATAAGTTATTTTATTTAATTTTCCCATCCTATTTATTACCTATTTTCCCCTCTTTTTTCCCTTTTTCTCCCTCCTCTTCTTTTTTTTTCTTTCTTCTCCCCCGGCTGGGCCAGCCCACCGGCCCAAACCCCTCTCCTCTCCCCCGTCTCGCGCACGAGCCCAGGCCCTGGCCTCTCCTTCCTCCTTCCCGCCCGCGGCCCAGCGTCGCGCGACGCCAACTGCTGCGCGCCCCATACGCCGCGTTTTACCCTCATAAATGTCGAAACGCCGCGCCTCAATTAATGGCCTTATAGCCGTTGCCAAACGGGCAACGCGACGCGGCGCTTTGTCGCCCATAACGTCGAAACGCCGCGTTCGACTTGCGGACTTAATAAACCACGCCGAACCGGCCGGTTCCCCTCCTATTTTCTTTTCCCTGGACCACCGGTCCACCCTGCCATCTTCTTCTTCTTCGACCTGCCCCCCCCGACCTGCAATCGACCTGCAAGTCGATTTCGCCGACAGCCACCAACCCGATCGTCCTTCCCTGCCTCTCTCCCGTCGCTTTCTTTCTTTTTTCGGCCCGACCAAGTCCTTCTCTCCCTTTTCCGCGTGCCCTTCTCCTTCCTTTCTTCTTCCCTGTCCCCGACCCAGCCTGCCATGGCAGACCTGCACCGCCTGCCATCGGCCGGCCACCTGCACCCCTGCCCCGCGTGCCACCTCCCTCCCTTCGTCGTTTTCCTTCCCCCTGGCCTATAAATACCCCCTCCCGAACGGCCACAGCAAGTCCTCCCGTTGGACCTTGCTGAAACCCTGTTCCGCCGCCGCCGGAACAGACACCATTTCTACCGCCTCTAGCCACCGCCGAAACCACCTCTCCCCACCGTTATCATCCTTGCAACGCCCTCTACGAAACCAGACCACCAGCACCCTTTCCCTTGCCCTGCACGTGCTGCCATAGCTGTGCAAAAATCCTAACCCGAAACCACCACCTCCAGCCTTCGCCGCCCTTGCGCCGCCTCCCACCGCCAGCCCGGCCACCATCAGGGCCTCTTCCACCCTCCAAAATTCCCAGCAGACCTCCCTCTACCCTCCCCTGCCTTCGATTTCCCTTGCCTCCCTCTCCTCCTTCCTCCCCCTTCTTCCACCCCTCTCCGCCACCCCTTGCCACGCCACCACCCTCATTCCACTCCCCTTCACCTGCTGATTCTTCCCCCACCTCAAACTTCTTCTTTTCCCCTCCCATCTAACCACCACCTTGATCTTTTCCCTTCTCTTCCTCCTCCACGCGCCGCCGCCGACGCCGCCACGCGCCGCCGCCGGACCACCACCGACCCTAGGTGGTTATCCACTCATCCAAACCCTAATACCCCTTTTATATAATTGCTAATATTTTCTACTAATATTAATACTAATATACTTATTATTATTACTATTATCCTTATTATGATTCTTTTATTATTATTATTATTATTATTATTATTATTACTTTTATTATTATTATCATTTCTAATATTGTGACTTCTGATATTAAAGTTATCATTTTTACCATACAAACATCTCTTGGAACCCTAACTCCTATTATGCTCAACTTGGGTTTATTTTGTAAGTGTTAATATTAACAACCCTACTATTATTATTATTATCTCTATTACCTTACTAAGGTTATTATTATTAATACTTAACCATACTAGGTTATTGTTATTGTTATTATTATTGCTAGGGTTATTATGGTTATTATTACTATTATTATCATTATTATTAGCATTATTACTATTATCATTATCACCCTTAGGAATAATTTACTTGAAATATTGTGACCTTATAATATTATTATTTCAAACCCAACACCATTGTTAGACTTAATCTTAAAAATGCTAGAGTTCTATTACTTGAAACATAAGTGTCACTATTAGTGGTCTTATTATAATTATTATTATTATCACTATTTTACTATGACTAGTGAACACTAGTATTATAAGAATGGAACTAATGGGCTTAATAAAATAAGTGTAACAATAAGTATCATAAATAAACATATTTTTAACTACTAATATTTAGTATACTAATTCTAAAGTAAAAACCCTAGTTTTTGTATAAAACCCTTTTTAGTAATAAAAACCCTAACCTTAAACTAAAATGAGGTTTGATAGTAATTATAAGGGAAACTAATACTTAGCATTTTCCCCTTTTATAGGTAACCCCGACCAAAGCCCTAAGGAGTTAGAGGAGCGTGCTCCAAGCCCGACGTCGCCTTAGGTAAGGACAAAGCTATGGCCTTGTGCTATGTATAATATTATGTGTTGATGGGTGATGAGTATGCCATGTTGATGAATGATGAGTATGCCATGTTAATGAATGATGAGTATGCCATGTGGATGTGTATTATGCATGTATTATGAGTAACCTGTTTTGTGTAGCGCGGCATGGATCATGAGGTACGTCGTGTGTGCCTTATATTATACGTGTGTGACATGTTCCATGTTTGTTGTTGATGTTGATGACGTGACTTGTTATGGCCCTCTAGGACATGCATGCTAGGGTTTTGGGTAGCATGAAATGATAATAAAAGAACAACGGGGAGGTGGACGTTTGGGAAGTTTGCATGGGGAAACTAGACCTTACATGGGCATGATCCTTACGTGGGAAAAGTTAATTTGGGTTGTAAGTAAGAGTCTTGGAGAGTCTTAGAGTGATTGGATGCTCGGTATGAAAATAGTACGTGAGTTGGCGCATGAGAGACCTGATTAGGGTTTTGTGAGTAAGTGTGTTGGGAAGTCTGCATGGAGTATTTAAAGTCTGCATGGGAATGAATCTTACGTGAGGAAAGTTTATTTAAGAAGTAAATAAGATAATGTCAAAGTTATGGGTCCATTGGAGACTTGGGTGCAAAATTTCACGTGGGTCGATGTAAGGGTGTCTAAGGGTTTCCGATTAGGGTTTTGGGGAGGAAATGAGCAATTTGAAGGGTATAAGGGTAAAAATGATCAAGGAGGGATGGAGTATGGGGTTGAGGGTGAAAACTCACTTGTATAAAGGATGGGTGAGGGTTTCTAGATGAAAGAATATATTTTGGGGTGAAAGAGGGAGGTTACTTGTTGAAGAAGTAAAGTGCTAGGGTTGGTGCAGCCAACTAGGGTTGGCGTGGTCGATTAGGGTTTGAGTGGCCAACTAGGGTTTTGTTGGTCACATGTGAACTTGGGAGATAAAGGAATACATTTGGGGAATTTCCTAATAAAGAACGAGGTGCGAGATAGAGAATAACGTAGCGTTTGGGTAAGTAAGAAAGAGTTGGGCCACATAGGTCCAATTAGGGTATCCGAGGAGGAACCCTAGAGGGATGAGAACATGCAGAGGCGATATCATGTGTTGGGATGGCCTATATCCTTGGGGTTTGTGTCTTACTATATGTCACTCTACCTAAGTCTACGGGTAGGGCTGTTCATGTTATCCGATATCTGCTTATTTGATCCGATATCCGAAGCGATCCGATCCGAAAAAGCAAATAACCGATCCGATTTTTTTTTTCAAATCAAATATCCGATCCGGTCAACGAAAAGTCAAACAAACCAAATATCCGATCCGACAAATACAAATAATATCCGATCCGAAGAAAAATATTTATACATTTTTTTATAATTTTTTATTTTATATATAATTGTATATAAATAAATTTATATGTGTCTGTGTATAATTTTTTCTTACTTTATTTATTATTTGAGGAAAAAATTAATTTAATTGAAATTTATTTTTAATACAATCCCTTTTTAGATATTTATAAAAATAAAAATAAAAATACTTTGCATACCAATAGACTTCATTCACTCATTTCTTATTTTAGTTTTAACATTGGATATATGTTGAGTAAGTCGGATATTTGCTAAGCGAATCGGATATTTGCTCAGCATTCGCTCAACAAATCGGATAATATGAAATATATTTGTCATTTGGTAATTTTTTTATATTTGAAATTGTATTGGGTAATATCAGATATATTTGATATCCGATGATATCCGATCCGAAAATTCAAATATCCGATCTTCCGGATATCCGAAGTTTCAAATCAAATATCAAATATCATTTTTAGATATCCAAAATTTCAAATATCCGACAATCAAATATCCGAAATATCGGATATTTGAACCGTGAACAGCCCTATCTACGGGGGATGGATGTCGGGTGTGAGAAGAGGTGCGAGTCTCAAAATATGGGACGGTCCCTCTAGAGGGGAAAGAGATAGAGTATCAACCGCATGCATGCCAAGGGTGTGATGTGACTCAATAAGACACGGATAAGACATTAATTACGTAAAGCGAAAGATTGTTGAGCCGAACCCAGACCGGTCCACCGACAAATAATAGTGGCCAGGAGCCGGGGTGCCCTGGAGATCGGTCCACCGGCAAATAATAGTGGTCAGGAGCGTTCTGCCCTGAGTGTATACTTCCGGTCCACCGGCTATAATAGTGGGGGATTTCGTGCTCGACAAACCGAAGTAAGTAAGTTAAACCATGGGAAATACACTAAGCACTTACAGCGAAACATCATGTGATTCGGGGCCAGACCGGTCCACCGGCAAATAATAGTGGCCAGGAGCAATTTGCCCTGGAGACCGGTCCACCGGCAAATAATAGTGGTCAGGAGCGTTCTGCCCTGAGTATATACCTTCCGGTCCACCGGCTATAATAGTGGGGTTCCCGCAATCATATGAACTATTAAAGAATGTGTGTGGATTGAACATGCTGTTAATGAAAATAAGGAAAATACACTAAGTACTTACAGTGAAACACCATGTGAGTCGGGGCCAGACCGGTCCACCGGCAAATAATAGTGGCCAAGAGCGTTCTGCCCTGGAGACCGGTCCACCGGCAAATAATAGTGGTCAGGAGCGTTCTGCCCTGAGTGTATACTTTCCGGTCCACCGGCTATAATAGTGGGGTTCTCGCACTCACATGGACTACTAAAGAATATGCGTGAAATGGACATATTATTAATGAGGATAAAGAATAAATCATCGGTACATACTTGGGCCTTATCTTGTGTGTTATCGCATGTTGCCTACGTGAATGTGCTATGTATGCTATGTGGTATGATTGTATGCTTGGCCTTAGCGCACCTGCGTCCTTACTCAGTATTGGACCCGTACTGATACTACCTTGATTGACTGGGTCCTGTGATGATCCACCAATGGTGGGGAGCAGACCTCCTATGCAGGTTTCATCGATTACTAATTTGGGTGGAAGGCTTGACTTGAGTGAGTAGGTGATCCGGATACTAACCCTTTCTGGGAATTGCTTTGTTAGCTATATTTTGTATTACGCTTCATGTTTTAAAAGAAACAAAAATATTATGGGGTTGTAATCCTAAAGCGTATTCAAACTTCTATTAGACTTATATCTTATTAATGATTTATGATAATGACGTTTTGCGTTTTATGATACTTTGTGCTTATTGATGATCGGATTTAGCCTTAGCACTTAGTACCGGAACGGTAGAATGAACCGGTCTGGTACTAAGTGTGGCGGTAATACCCCCAAGTTTACAGTTTTAAATTCTTTCGCTTCCGCTAAAACTTTTAAGTTAAACGAAATTTTTCAGTAGTAAATTTGGGGGTGTTACATTAGTAGACTGCCAATCGGTTGAATTGAAAACTATGGTTTTGAAAGGTAGGAAGGTAAAAGGAAGGTTTGAGAGGTATGGATAACGCATCCACATAATGTTTAAGGGTTAGGAAAGGGATTGTGAGATTGATCACTCATGAATTAAGGTTGGAAAATTTTGGATTATTACATATCCTAAAAGAGAAACCCTAATGCTAAACATACATGAGCTAAAGAGCTTGGGGGTGTAGGTCACACATAATCTCCTCTAACACAAAGGTTATCTCATGAGCTCAATGGTAACTCCAAAGAATCTTCACAAGTGAGATTGAACTTGTATAGGTCTATCATACCTTGTGGTTGAGAATCTACAAGGGTACCTCCTCGCATGACAACAAATCATCAACCTCAATCTCACTAGGTCTAATCATGTGGGATGGAGCTACATTATATTTCCTCATAGGGCAATGAGTCAAACATTTAGGGGTATACAAAACATAATGAATGTGAGAGAAAAAGGAGTCGTGATCCATAAAATTAGAGAAAGTGATCATCGAATGAAAGTAAGAATTAAGAAAAGAAAATCAATGAACATAAGGGTTTTTGAGAAAAAAAAGTGGAACTAATAAAGAAAATGAATAAAAAGATAGGAATTCACAGAGCTAAGAGTTAGTGGAAGAGATGTCCTAAGGTTCCAAAGAATAGAGGGGTAATCAATGGAACAAAGGTCGAGAATATAGGTGAAGTAAATGACAAAGTAACAAAAGTGATTAATAGGGTAAATAGGGAATATGACATGGGAAAGGGTAAAGGTCAAAAAATTGGGGTAGTATCCCCTTAAAAGAGATCGTAATAATGTTAAAATGTAAGGAAATTACCATAGAGAAGAGGTAATGAAGAAAAAAGTTGGAGAGAGAGAAATCAATGTAAAAAAGGGTTAAAGCAAGGAAAAAATGGAAGTACAACAAGAGTTTCAAATAAAATATCCTAGTTCAAATGCATTTCTAAGATACGCCTAAAAAAGAAAGGTAAATGAAGCATTAATGAGTGATGTACAATTGGAGAGGAATGGGTCGAACGGAATTCTTCAACTACCTTTGTAATACCCTGAAAATTTACTTAGCCTAATCCCGTAATTAGCGCCCTAATTTGATTCTAATATCAATAAATCCTATGTTAGCCTTAACCTAACTTCTTAATCATGAAACTTTAACCAAATCTAAAACCTTGACTTTGATTAACTGTAATTCATAAACCAAAATCAAAACCTGCCAAAATCTCCACTAATCCTAATTAATTTGGCTAATCTAAAATCACCCTGAACTAAACTCCCAACCTTCTCTCTTTTCTTTTCTTTCTCCTTTTCTTTTGTTTCTTTCTTCTCCTTCTCCTGCCAACCCCAAGCTGCACATTTGAATTTGTTGTAACTTGCACTTGCAACTTACACCATCACTTTCTGCATCTATCACCCATCACCTTACTTTCTTTCCTTCTCCTCCTCCTCCTCCTCCTCCTCCTCCTCCTCCTCCTCCTCCTCCTCCTCCTCCTCCTCCTCCTCCTCCTCCTCCTCCTCCTCCTCCTCCTCCTCCTCCTCCTCCTCCTCCTCCTCCTCCTCCTCCTCCTCCTCCTCCTCCTCCTCCTCCTCCTCCTCTCTTATCCTTGCCCGACTGCATTGTGCACACCCCTTACACATACTCCACACACACTTAATTTCCCCCTCCCATGCAACACCTCCATCAACCATCACCATCCTCGCCTTGCAATTACTACCATACCCCTAACCATCCTTTGCAACTATCACCATCATCATCACCTTGCAGCTGCACCATCACCATCATCACCGTCGCACATCAGGCCCCTGTATCTACCTTCCCGACTCACACCTCTCGTGCACACATGCATGCATGTATGTATGTATGTATGTATGTATGTATGTACGTATGTATATACTTTACACTCTCCTTCTTTCACTTTGGTTTTGCCTCATTATACCTATCTTTGTGTCAAAGAGCCATTGCTGAGCTCCCTCTTCCTTCTCCTTTCCTCCTTCTCTCTCTTCTTCTTCTTCTCCTCCTTTATTCCCTGTTTTTGGCTTGCGCACCACCATTTCCACCACCACTTGCCGCCCTTTGGCTGGTGGACCAACCACCAATGTCACCTCAACCTTCCCCCTCACCTTCACCAACCATCGCTGCTGAGCACCACATCTTTTCCCTTCGTTTTTGTAACACCTCAAAATTTACAACTGAAAAACTTTGTTTACAGAGTTAAGTGTGGAAGCTAAAACAATAAAAACAAAGGGTGTTACCGCCACACTTGGTACAAGTCTGGTTTACTCTACCATTCTCATACCAAGTGCTAAGGCTAAACTCATTAATCTGCTTAAATTAATATCATGATTACAAAAATCAGGATAGAGAGAACATTAGATAAATACTACTAATTAAAAACGATATTAACAGTTTACAAAACTCGAGAGAGAAATTATAGGAGGACACGAGGGTCCAAATACAACCGGAAATAAGACAACAAAAGATATACCGGATAGTCCTACGCTCCCAAATCCGAACTATCAGCATTTGACTGAGCTCAGTAGCTGACCTGCAAAGTCCACTGCCCATTTAATAGGCAGGGGCCCATGGAAATGAACCATTCAGTACTACGGTACTGAGCAACCCTTTATACCAAACTAATATGATAAATCAGCATGGAACACATGCAAGGCATATAATTAACATGGTATAAAATATATACATATACATACGATGATTGAGATACAATAATCACTCAGATGATCACTTTCCATCAAGGTCACGTACTACTCATTTTCATTCATCTGAAATAACTAAACTTATTAAAGAACATACTAGAGATACTATTGTTCTCTGATGTAATAATTAAAACCCAACTTCAGCATAATTCATGTCTCAGCATAAATTCCCAAACAATCACGTACATCACATGTATAATTTACTAAGATTCATATCATCCCAGACATACTTACAGGTACAGTATAATAAATCCATAACGTCACAGGTAAACTTATAGATACAACATAGTAAGATCCATAATATCACAGGTATGCTCACAGACATAAAACTAACACAGGTAGGCACAAAGGTTGCTACCAAATCCATAGGTAGGCACAAAGGCTGCTACCGAAACCATAGAAAACCTCAGGTAGGCACGAAGGCTACTACCGAAACCATAGGTAGGCACGAAGGCTATTACTGAAACCACAAGTAGGCACAAAGGCTGCTATCGAAACCACAGGTAGGCACAAAGGCTCCTACCAAATAATCCAATAATCCGATAATCATTATTTCTATCAAATCATATCATTTCCATTTTTATTTACTTTCTCGAGGGGAGATCAATCAACCTGAAGATATAAAGGTACTCTAGTTATATCGGCGCAATACGACAACACAGTATCCTACCGACTATCAACCCAAGGACGCAAAGGTACCCTAGTCGCACTGGTACATGAAGGTAACACCGTACCCTACCGACAAGGACACCTAATCCATAAGTATGCATACCCTCTATTAGTCCGCAGAACAAAA
Source organism: Tamarix chinensis (assembly GCA_030549775.1). Lineage (NCBI taxonomy): Eukaryota > Viridiplantae > Streptophyta > Magnoliopsida > Caryophyllales > Tamaricaceae > Tamarix > Tamarix chinensis. The sequence continues at coordinate 13,688,941 of CM060174.1, forward strand.
TAGAGTAAGATGTAGGGCCTGACTGAGGCACTAAGACACACTAGTAAAAATCCATATCAACCGTGGGCTAAACCACATCCTTAGGGTAGTGACCCCTAGGAGCCACCATTCTCGATCTCGAGGTCTTTCACTTTAAATATTAATATTTTATTAATGTGACCAAGAAATCACATATAATACAGATAAATTCAATTCTCATACTTAACCGTTCTTACTTATTTCCAATCATCCGAGACAACAATAATCAAGGTCAAGTTCGAAGCCAACATTAAAATATACTAAGGTCATCCTAGGCTCAATTATTCACATCTGGATACTTTAAGTCAAAAGAAGACCAAAATACCCCTGAGACTAAAAATTCCTAGATTATCATCTATTTAAATACTAATTCCATTTTATTTATTCATTTGCCATAAAAATGCTAAAACACCATAATTAAATTATTCATTACACAATTTAAATTATCAGATATGTCAAATAACCATTTTTCCCTTATACATAATTTTGCACATAAAATCCTTTTTCACACCTTTAATCCATTGAAACACATATTCAAATATTCAACAACAGCTAATACATATTAGACATGATTTTCAGGATAAATATCATAATACACAAAAATGAATAAATTGCCCTTAGGGTACACATCAATAATAATTATTTTATACGTATTTCTAAGTATGCTCAACCTATTATTAGTATTATATATATATATATATAGTGCTTAAGGTGTACCCCTTAGTGATTACTCAATCTACTAGAATAGTAATAGTATTAATAAAATTTCTATAAATGGGTAAGTTAGTAAGGAAGCCCCTTATTTTTGATTCACACATTTAGTTAAACCATAGTGAATAATAAAATAGTGAAACTCAATTTGATGGCCCATAACTAGAATTAGTGGATCATTGCGCAAAAGGTGCGAACACTTGTTGAGGACTAGAAAGGCAATTAGGCTTAAAAGGGACAAAGGAACTACTCCATCCTTGTAAAAAAAAAATCATTCTACCATTAAATTTTTATGTAAAAAATAAAGTTATTTTAAAAAGTCAATGATTATTTTTTTATTTGTAATCTCACTTTTTTTCTACTATTTATGTATTAAATAATTTATTATTTTTTAATAAATAATGTAAATATAATTTTATTATTAATTTTTTAAAAGTATATAGTTTGATAGAATAATTTCAATTTTAATATCAGAGGAAGCAATTAATATAAGATATATCGGAAAGAACTAGAGAAAATGTATAAATATAAAATACTGTTGCCTTAATGATACACGTCCAAGTTTATTTAGCAATCTTAAAGTAACTTAACTAGATGCGTATTCATGTTAATCTTCCTGTACAGAGAATAACTATTAAAAAAGGAAAAAGAAGAAGACCTGCCTCTATTCTCCACACGCATAATGTCTATTAGAAGCATAGAAATCTAATTCAAACAATGAGGACCTGAGGGACTTACGCCAACCGATAAAAGTTGACCACATTCATTTAATTTAATTTAATTTATATAAAATTTAATTTAATATAATCTAATAAATTTATGAACTTAACCTAAAATTAATCAGATTATATCCTAATTCGTAACCCACTATCAATCCGTATTACTATCAATCATATCCGATTCAATAAAACCAAATTCGATATTAAACAGTTATGATAATAAAAAAAATAAATAAGTTTTATTATTTATTTAAAACCAAATCCGATTCATTCTAAATTTTATTGTGAACTTACTTATTAACCAATAATATTCTAATTTTATCATTTTTTGATGTAAAACCACAATATTAGAAAATCATAATAATAAATAGTAATTAATAATATATTACTAATCACATGCTTACATGAATTTAAACTTAATTCTTACCCATAAGGTTAATGAGTTAGATTAATTTTAGTGGTCAATGTTCAATTTGACCTAAATCCAAAGTAATTCAATCCAGGACTAGTTTAGCATGAATCTAACCTGATCCATCAAATTTTAAAAAGATCCAATTCGTCAAGTTAACACAAACCTAGCTTGTGAAATTAATTCAAATACAAAATCACCCAAATACGAGTTTGCTTGGCCCAAATCCTACCCAATAGAGATGTAAATGGAGTGGGTTCAAAGCAGGTACGCCTATACCCATGCACATACCCAATAAAAAAAATATGTATCCAAGTTTATACCCATATCTTCCTAAATGGGTATCCACTAACATATCTATATCCGTATTTGTTGGATATCTGTTACGTGATATATAATTCATTTATCCATTAATACAAATAAATCTATTACCTTACGGATCAACCCATTTAGAGCTAAACTAAATGATAATATTAACCTTAATTTATATTTTATTTATTTTAAAATTAAGGGTAAAAGGATTATTATATATTTGGTAAATGAATATAGATATAGATACATGTATAAGTATATGTAAGGATATGGATATCATTTACCTATATCCGTACTTGAATTTGAAGGAATTTTTTATTATTATCTATATTTATTTATCTATATCATTTAAGTATTTGACGGATAAAACCTATTGAATTTTTAGTATAATTTATCTTTTTTGTATTCCTAAATCCGATCTAATAAACTAATTCCAAATAATCTAAATACAACTCGACTTAAAATTAGGGCTATAAATGAGTTGAGCCAATTCGCTATTCGGCTCGGCTCGACTCGTTAAAAGCTTGGTTCGGCTTGTTCATTTAGTTAAATGAGCAGAACCCGAGTTCGAAAAAATTCAACTCGGTTCATTTTTTGGCTTTGGCTCCTAAGTTCGGCTCGTTAAAAGTTCGGTTCGGCTCGTTCGTTTAGTTAAACGAATCGCGTCCAAATATTATTTTAAACTCGTTTAATTAATTAAACTAAGTCTAAATCTAAAAATATTCGATTCGGATCGGCTCGTTTACTATCCTACTTAAAATAAAACTATCTCAATATAAATATAACACAATCTAATAATTTAATTTAATATAATTCGGATATAGAAAGAGCCGAACAGAACCGATCGTGACCCAAGCAATAAAAAAATCTGACACCCATACGAATGCCCTGCCCGAAGACTATAAATGAATGGGCTAGACCTTTAGTTTAATACTAAAACGAGTTCAAGTCGGAGCGGTAGGACCTAGCTGTACAGTAGTTCGATGCATAATCAGGTATCAAACAAAGCAACGTTAGTACGAAAATAAAAGGACACTGCTCTATTCCCATGTTGACCACAGAACAGGAAAAATGTAGAAAAGAATAGTGAACTGATGCCGGTCGGAGGCATGGTCCCCATGAGTAGTTATTTATGTTATCTGTGGATGCTACCGATATTTGTCTGTGGTCCTGTGGATAGGATATTAGGCTTTTTCCTCTCCTTCCCTTTCTAAAAGGCGAAATTTCTCGCACCTAGGATTCCCAACCGTTTGCCCGACGGTTTTATTGGAGGAGATAAATTACGGTGGTCCAGCGACTGCGCACATGGTGGTCCGAGATTTCGGACGCCCACAAAGAATCGCCCCCACAAACGAAGGGTTGAAACTTCCACACTGTAGCTTGTTTTCCGAAGGAATCGAACCGTGGACCACTCCTTTCCAACAGTCATGCCCCAACCAACTGGAAATCGAACCGACTTTTTCCTCTCCGTCGCCTGCTTTTAGATTTGGAAAAATTATTTTAAAGTTTAATTAAGTTAAAATTTTTAAAGTTAAATAATTTATTTAATATTTAGATTATTTTTAAAAATATTTAAATTTACATATATATACAAATAATATTATATATATATTTATTTATAATTAAGTATATATATTAGTATAATTATATGTACCTAATATTTTATACTTAGAATTAAATATTTTAAGACTTTATTAATTTTTATCCTATTAATTTTTTTTTATTGAACCTTAAACTAATTTTTCCGTTAGGTTATGACTAGAGATACTATTTGCCCAAGTCATCGTCTGTTGTGGAAGCAATGAGACTGAAAAAATTATTTTTTTTATTTTATATAATATATTTGAAGGTTAAAAAAAATTTCAGATAATTTTTTTTAGCTTAAGGTGTCAAACATATCGTCGGAGATCCATTAGGACTCATTTATGCAATTCATGTGCCATTAACGGCGCCATGTGTCGCACGAGGTGAAATGACGGAAATTTTGTGGAGAAAATGCTTTTTGAACGGAAATTGTAGCATGTCTACTACACATTATCCAATCGTTGGCCCACCGTAAGACCTCAGATCTTGAGAAGAACACTTGGAGATTTCTACCGACCGTGGAATTTATATTGTCGTTTTCCTCCATTTTCCCGTCCGTCTCCGTGTCTCGTCCATCCAAACCCCTCGTATCTTTCCTTAATTCATCACCGATTTCGCTGGCTAAGAAGGCGACGGTGTGGAGGGTCAACGATCAGTTTTGGAACATCAGATGATGGTGTGTGCATGTAATGTGCTTAAAGATTCTCTTTTAATAGTCCTTGTGAGCCATGAAAGCTTTGGTAGCGAGCACGAACTTAGAGTCCCAAATGGAAAGCAGATAAGGAAAATTTTCATTTTATATTTTCGGGTGTTAAATATTAGAGATGATAAAGGTCTTTGCACAAGGGGATAACTTGATCCGATTAGATACTCTCTCTCTCTCTCTCTCTCTCTCTCTCTCTCTCTCTCTCTCTCTCTTTTTAGATTCACCCATATATAGATTGTTGTATGTGTAGTTTGGTTTTTGAGTTTTTGTTGGATCAAATTATTTATTTGAGTGCCGTTGAATTTTGGTATCTTACTATACTTTAAGGTATAAATATAATAATAATAATAATAATAATTGTTTCTAAAATTAAATTACAATTCTTATAATCAATAGTCAATAGAGATGTAGCTCGAAAGGGATGGAATAGAAAATTCACTCCTTTTTATAATAATCTTAAGGTAAACGCTATTGAGAAATATTACAGGCTACTGATCCCAACATTTCAACAAGGCCCAACACTCTTGCATAATAACATGATCGAATTTATTCCTTTTACTAATCAACGATCATCAAGAAATATTGATGTTGTACTTAGTATTTATTTGGGACGTCAATGGCTTTCGGATCACATAGGCGAGTATAATGCTTAATTTATTTATTTTTAAGAAAGCATAGCCTATTATTGTAGAGCGTGACATTATTATGGAAGTAAAGTAACCGTATCATTTTGGTGTCGGAAGCACTTAACTATACTACATCATATTAAATTCCTAAAAAACCTACTAAGAGCATCATTAAATATAGGTTCATTACATGTTGTATTGTGGTTTGAAGGAACCTTATAGGGGGTTGAACATGGTTAATGGAATAGGATTGACAAATTTAGAATTTCAGCATATGAATTACCAAAATTTGGATTTGAGACTTCCTTGCATGGCATTGATGATCTTCTTACTCTTAATGACCTCTCTTGAGAATATTTTGCAACTTAGCCTAGTTTCCTTCTCTAGATACACCAATTTATCTTTCTAAGGATGTTAGACACACACAAAATCTTGTGTTTAGTTTTGAACGAGTGTTGTGGTGAGTACAAGAATTCCTCACAACTTACAAGACATAAATATGAAGAATATTGTAAAGAATAATCTTGCTATAGAATAAGAGGTTGCAAATTAATAATCACTCTAGCTTTTGGTATATGAATAATAAACATATATAATTTCTTAAGAATATTCTCAAGCATTAGAGTTGAGAATTAAATGCTTGAGAAAATTGAGAGATCAGTTTTGGAACATCAGATGATGGTGTGTGTACGTAATTTGCACAAAGATTCTCTTTCAATAGTTCTTGTGAGCTATGAAAGTTTTACCTATAAAATTGTTGGTAGCGAGGAGGAACTTAGAGTCCCAAATGGAAAGTAGATAGGGAAAATTTTCATCTTAGATTTTTAGGTGTTAAATATTAGAGATGATAAAAGTATTTGCACTACGGGATAACTTGATCCGATAAGATTCTTTTCTTTTTTATTTTTTAGATTCACCCATATATTGATTGGTGTATGTGTAATTTGGTTTTTGAGTTTTTGTTGGATCAAATTATTTATTTGAGTGCTGCTGAATTTTGGTTTCTTTCTATAATTAACGGTATAAATATAATAATAAGAATTGTTTCTAAAATTAAAATTACAATTGTTATAATCAGTAGTTAATAGAGACGTGGTTCGAAAGGGATCAAGTAGAAAATTCACTCCTTTTTATAATGGTCTTAAGGTAAACGTTGCTGAGAGATATTGCAGGCCACTGATCCCAACATTTTTAGCAAGGCCCACCACTCTTGCATGATAACAAGGTCGAATTTATTCCATTTATTAATCAGCGATCATCAAGGAATATCGATGTTGTACTTAGTATTTATTTGAGATGTCAATGGCTTCCAGACCACATGGACGAGTATAATGCTTAATTTTTTTTTAAAGAAAGTATAACCTATTACTGTTGTAACACCCCCAAATTTACTACTAAAAAATTTCGTTTAATTTCAAAAAATTTATCGGAAATAAGAGATAACACTTGTAAATTCGGGGGCGTTACCGCCACACTTAATACCAGATGGTTCACTCCTACCGTCCCGGTACTATGTGCTAAGGCTAAAACAGATTAACCAACAAATACGAGTTGTTAGCATAACCCATTCATGGGTAAAACCTAAGCAATACAGAATCAGAGTGCGGAAGTTCAAAGTACAATTCAAGATACGGTTTAAGGTTTTGCAAGTTGAAATGGCATACACTTAAGACAAATAAACTTGAAATACATAAGAAAGGTAAAGTGATAACAGAATCCGGCCACGCCACTCTCGATCCCCAAGCTAGGTCCGAACTCAGCTCTCGGTCCCGCCCAACGCCTCATAAGCATCGTAGGCATCGAATATGGAGTCACCTACCTGCACTAGATTAGTGGGACCTTCTGCTCGTTGGAATGAGCAGCACCCATGAAACGGGTGGTCAGTACGCTTCGTACTGAGCAAGGTAACCGAATAACTAAGGCCGAACAGACATAGTACATAATACAAGCATGATCATACAGGCACATAAGACAATACAAATAGTGAGGCCGATTATGTTCCAATTAGACTTATGTAACACCCCCAAATTTACTACTGAAAAATTTCGTTTAAATCAAAAGGTTTAGCGGAAGCGAAAGAATTAAAACCGTAAACTTGAGGGTATTACCGCCACACTTAGTACCAGACCGGTTCACTCCTACCGTTCCAGTACTAAGTGCTAAGGCTAAATCCGATCAACCTTTAGAACGAAGTATCAAAAAAAATGTAAGACAACATTTAAAATAAATCCTTAATGAGTGGTAAGTTAAACAGAAGTTAGAATACGATTTAGGATTACAACCCCAGAATATGTTTCTCAAAATAGGAATGTAATACAAAATACAGCTAAACAAAAACAAATCCCGAAGGATAAATATCCGGATCGCCTACTCACTCAAGTCAGGCCTTCCACCCCAACACAGTATCAACCTGCACAAGAGGTCTGCTCCCCACCATCGGTGGATCATCACAGGACCCATTCAACCAAGGTAGTATCAGTACGGGTCCAATACTGAGTAAGTCTCGCTACCCTATCATATAGGAGGGATATAACTATACATCAAGTGCATATTAAATCCGGGTACAACACGTTGATACAATATTATGCATATTCACAACCCACAACATAAATCTTACCATACACCTAGAGTAACATATAAAACATACGTAACATTCTATTTAACGTATAAGCGTGGTATAACCGAGATGTAAAGTGGCTCATACGCCTCAGGTAGGAACAATCCATATTATTAAAACTCAATACGTGGTATACTCACGTAAGCAGCATGGAGCAATACAGATAATAAAAGCTGGTCATGGTCCAATTAGACTTATTCTTTATTCTCATTAATAATATGTTCATTCCACACATATTCTTCAATAACCCATGTGAGCGCGAGAGCCCCACTATTATAGCCGGTGGACCGGAAGATATACGCACAGGGCAGAACGCCTCTGATCCACTATTATAGCCGGTGGACCGGAAAATAAACGCACGGGGCAAAACGCCTCTGATCCACTATTATAGCAGGTGGACCGGATCGCAGCCCCAACTCACATGGTGTTTCACTGTAAGTATTTAGTATTTTCCCATGGATTACTTCATTCATTTTCATTCAAAGCATTCTTCATTAATCCATGTGAGCGCGGGAGCCCCACTATTATAGCCGGTGGACCGGAAGATATCGCACAGGGCAGAACGCCTCTGATCCACTATTATAGCCGGTGGACCGGAAAATAAACGCACAGGGCAAAATGCCTCTGATCCACTATTATAGCCGGTGGACCGGAAAATAAACGCACAGGGCAAAACGCCTCTGATCCACTATTATAGCCGGTGGATCGGATCGCAGCCCCGACTCACATGGTGTTTCGCTTTAAGTACTTAGTATCTTTCCCATGGGTTAACTTATTCGTTTGGTTTGTCGAGCACGAGATCCCCCACTATTATAGCCGGTGGACCGGAAGATATCGCACAGGGCAGAACGCCTCTGATCCACTATTATAGCCGGTGGACCGGAAAATAAACGCACAAGGCAAAACGCCTCTGACCACTATTATAGCCGGTGGACCGGAACGAAACGCACAAGGCAGAACGCCTCTGACCACTATTCTAACCGGTGGACCGGACCGGGCTCGGCTCAACATCTTTCGCTTTACGTGATTAATGTCTTATCAGTGTCTTATTAAGTCACACATCACCCTTGAAAGACATGTCCTAGAGGGCCGTATCAGCACAACATAATCTCACACATAGAACATGTCATGCTCATATCATAGAAACACACACGACGTACCTCAAATTCCAAGTTGCGCTACACATGAGACAAGTTATCCATAAATCATATAACACACTTTAGCATGGTATACGCAACGATCAACACGTCACCTCACACATAACACAAGGCCATAGCTTCGTCCTTACTAAACACCCACAAGTAGAGGTAAGTAGAGACTTACCTAGATCCGAAGCTAGCTAAGCGAGATAAGGGGGAGAGAGATCACTAGCTCGTGGATCCACGAGAAAGCTTTCCTAGAACCGATAGAAATCGAAAACTAAATTAGAAACTATCTTATCAATCAATAATTCACATATTCTAATTAAATAAACACAACAACAACACAAATGATCTTTCTTAGAAAACGTGCCCAAAACTTAGAACTTAAAAGCATAGCTTTATTAAGATTTAAGGTTAAAACTAAATCAAAACAGATTAATACAATATCGCTTGGGACATCTCAACTTAATTTGGAAAGCCCGAGAAAGAATAATCGATCATAAGTTAATTTATTGAAAATAACTTATTTATTAGGTTTTATAACTAAATAGGTAACTCAACCATTTACATAGCACCAAATTCAAACCGATTAAGTTAAAACATAATTTAAATGATTTAAAACCCAAAGATAGAAATCGATTAGATAAAAGACGCATAGCAAAAATCAATTTTATAAAATCATCCCCGAAGATTAGGGTTTTTAATGCCTAAACTACGAATAAACCAAATCACTTCGATTACCTCAAATTGATAGTTTTAAAACACAATTAACTAATTTTAGATAAATCTAGATAATCAATTTCAACAAAACAATCTTCCGATTAATCAATTCTAGATAATCAATCTTCAAAATTAGGGTTTTAAAGCCCACGACACAAACTCAGGTAATTCAATTTAATTAATTCAAATCAAGGTATTAGAAGGCAATTAATACCATTTCAACCATTTCTATACATTCAATTTTAGAAAAACAACAATACAAGTAATCGATTTCATAATCTCACTTGAAATTTAGGGTTTTAGGCCCGAAAATACAATTCGTTAAAATTATATAAATTTAATCAAATTGAATGTTTAGAAATGCAATTAAACACATTTTATAACATATCAAATAATCAATTGCTCAAAACTAGTAAAATAAATACACAATTTAGCCCAATTAGGGTTTTTGAGCCCGGAAAGCAAATCCGATTAATTCTTGCCAAAACATATCAATTGACGGTTTGGAAATGTAATTAAACATATTCTAATGTAATTTATATAGTCAATTGAATAAAATAACCCGATTACATAATCCAATTTAAACCCACGGGAGTTTTGGCCTAAAAATCCAATTCTGATAAATTATGCACAGTGTTCCCAAATCAACACTTCCAATATAAAATTAAATACATTTTAAACAATATTATAAAATCAATTGAGTGGAACAGCTCAATTATACGACCCAATTTCATTACACCCAAAATTTGACCTAGGAATCAAATTCCGATAAAACCTGCATAAATTTATCAAATTGACGGTTCCAAAATGAAATTGGATACATTTTAAAACATATTGTATAATCAATTTGTCCGAAATCGCAAAAACGGATGAATCCGAAAAATTCGGGCATAACCCGGCCAAAAATCCAATTTTTCCAAAATTCCAACACAACCACACAATTAACCTATCCAAATCAACCTTACAGCATATACATACATAAACAAACAATCAATTTAGCTTTTTATGAGCTAATTCATACCCAATTAATCAAAACAAGGCTTAGGGTTTTTCGAAAATTATACCAAACGAAAACCGACAAATCGGGGCAAAGGAAGGCTGGGGAAGCTTCGTCGGGGGTCGGGGGTGGCTCGCCAGTGGTCAGCGAGGCTCGCCGGTGACCGGCGGTGGCGCACCCAGCGCAGCTCGCCGCTGCTGCTGTTGTCGCCCGCTGCTGACGCGCTGCTCCGGCTGCTGCTGCAGCGGCTGTTGCTGCGGGTTGAGGCCGACGAGGACTGGCGAGCCTGGCCGGAGCGGGGAGGAGCTTGGGGAGAAGGTGGCGGCTAGGGTTGCGAGACGGGAGCAGGGGTCGGGAAACAGGGCCACCGGGGAAAAATAGAGAAGTGAGAGAAGAGAGAAAAGGAAGAAGTGGGGGGGTTTCGACCGACGGGTGCGGGGTTCTTTTTTTTTTTGTGGAATTCACATATAGAATAAAAGACTAAATATTTAAAAATTACCATTTGACGATTTTATCTAAATTTATTAAACGAAAATTATTTTCAAAACTATCCGAACGCTTAAAATAATTAAAAAGGTTATATAAAGAATTTCAGAAACATTTTCGGAAGAATTTACTAACGAACGTAAAAATTTATATTATTTATGGAAAAACATTATAAGACCCTAAAATAATATTTAAAAACCTATAATAAAATATTTAAGTCAAATTCTAATAAATCAAGACTAATTTTAATAATTTCCGAAATCGGTTTTCCGCAAACTAAAAAGCGTAGAACGGAAGAAAATTAATTCCAAAAAGAAATTCTTAAATAAGTTCCGAAAATATTTTTAATTTAAACTTCCCAAAAATATTACATTCAATTAATTAAAACGTCGATAAAATATTACTTCCCGAAAATGATTAATTACGTTCAATTATGAATTCGAAATCGTTGATAAATCCATAAAACGAATCGAAATTAAAATAATTAAATGTTTACATCAAATTACGCTAATAAAATCATTAAACTTAATAAATCTGGATTTTAAAAATACGGGGTATTACAACTTATCCTTTCAATCTCTTATTACCATACTCAATTCCACATACTCTTTATTAATCCATGTAAGTGCGGGTGCCCCACTATTATAGCCGGTGGACCGGAGATATGTATAGGGCAAAACGCTCCTGGCCACTATTATTTGCCGGTGGCTCGGTCTCCAGGGCAAAACGCTCCTGGCCACTATTATTTGCTGGTGGACCGGTCTGGCCCCAACTCACATGGTGTTCCACTGTAAGTATTTAGTATTTTTCCCATGTCTTATTGATTTTATATTTGGTTTGATGAGCACGGTAACCCCCACTATTATAGCCGGTGGACCGGAAATATATACAGGGCAAAACGCTCCTGGCCACTATTATTCGCCGGTGGACCGGTCTGGGCCCGGCTCAGCATCTTTCTCTTTAAGTGATTAGTATTTTATGGTATCTTTTTCAACAAGTTACCGCCCTAGACATGCATGGCTAACTTCAGCTATACTCCTCCTCCCAAGAGGGCCTGTCTCATATCTTGAGACCTTTGCGCCTCCTAACTCGCCTGACACCATCCCCTTAGTTAGTTTGCTCACTTCGAAAACCCGTCTCCTAAGTGTGTGGGTCTGGGCCCACCACTTTTTACCCCAAAGTTGTAATACCCCAAAAATTTCGAAAACCTATATTTTAATAAATAACTTTACTTGAAATAAAATTTGCCTGTAAAATTATTTATTTTAATTATTTTATAGATTTTAGAGTATGTAAATTTGGATAAGAGTATTTAACAAATTAAAAATAAATATTTTGCTAATTATCATATTATTTTATTTAAACAAACTTCCAAATTAAAATTTTACTAACTTTAACCCTTTTTAAATTAATATATTAGATTATAACGAATTAAATTATTAAACTAAATAAATTATCAAGAATATTACATTTTATGATTTCATAAATTAATTTATTTTATTTTTCCCTATTTTCCATTCCCTTTTTTCCCTCCTCCCTCTTTCTCCTTTTCTTTTCCCCTTTTCCTCCTCCTTGGGCCGCCCGACCAGCCCGTCCCCTCTCCTGCGCACTGGGCCATTGGCCCATCTCCCCCCTCTCGCGCGGGCTTCCTCCCTCCTCTCCCTCGCGCGCGCCGCCCAGCACACCAGCCCAACGCTTCCTTATTTTTTTTCCCCTGGACCGGCCGACTCCCTCCTTTTTCTGCGCCGGTCCAGCCGCCCGTCCCTTTCTTCTTCTCCTTTCTTCCTCCTCCGACGCCCGACTCTTCTGCCATTGTCGAGCGTCGACTTCCACCTGCAACTTGGCCACCACCTACCTCCCTCTCCCTCTCTCTCTTCCCCCGTCATTTTCTTTCTTTCTTTTAGCCAAACCGGCCCTGGACTAGCCTCGCATGCCTCTCCCCCTTTCCTTCTCCTTCCCCTCCTTTCTCCCTGCCAATCGACAGCCCTGCCACCACTACAGCACCGCCGGCCAGCCCTGCCCCCTTTCTTCTCCCTCTTATTTTTCCTCATCTCCCCAGCCATTCATTCCCTATAAATTCGAACCCACACCCCTTCCCCCGAGCCTCTTCTCCCTTTTCTCCTCCTCCCATTCGTTCCCCATTTTTTTTTATCACCGCCAGCCTCCGCCGCCTGAACCACCAAGCCCAGCCCTGCGCCGCCTTCTGCCACCGCCTACTACCACCCTGCACCACCACACAGCCCCTTCGAGCCCTGCACTTCCTCCCTTCTCCTCCCCTTCCTTTTTCTTCCTAGTTTTTCCCCTTACCGCCGAGCCACCTGCAACCACCTCTACCGCCGCCGTCCGGCCACCTCTGCCGCCACCCAACCCACCGTTCGACACCCTGCAACCCCCTCTACAACCGCCATCCATTGGTTGGCCGAAAACAGCCCTTGAACCCCTCCATTTTTCCCTCTCCTTTTCCTTCCTTCACAACCCCTTTCCCTCGACCCTCCTCGGCAGCCAACTTCGCCGCCTTGCCGCCGCCGTCTCCGCCGCCCTATGCCGCCGTGAAACCACCCTTTGCCTCCACCTACACCCCCTCTACACTTCTGCACCATTCCCCTGCCTTAGAACCTCCCCTAACCACCTTCTTTTCTAGCCTAAAGACCCTAACCCGAAAATGATAAACCTTGCTTCCTTCACCCCCCCTTTGAACCCTTCCACCCCTTATTTTTGCATGAGACTCACGCTGCTCATGCAGCGTGAGCTCCCCTTCATTTTAAAAATTATTTGGCTAATTTTTAAGGTATAATGGTATTTTATGTTAAGTGTTTTATTAATTAAAATTTATAAAGTTTTATACTTGGATTCTTATTTCTAACATAAATATGATGGATATTATTTTTAGGTGTTGAGTTGCTAATTATGCTTGGTAAGATTTGATATTTTGTGGGATTAAGGTAACCGTTAATCCTCCCTTAAATATATGGAAAAACGCATGCTAGCACATTTAGGGTTTAGTATGATTTTATGCATGTTTTGTATGCTTAGCATGATATGTTTATGGTTTCTTATATTGTTTGTTAAAAATAAAAAGCATGATAACTTTTGTGCCATATGTAGGTATGTTAAATAAGGAAGGAGTTTGATTATGGATGGAAATGTTAAATACTTGTTTATGATGTATCATGTTGCTAATGCATGAATGATGTTATTGTTTAAAGGTATTTTATTAAGTATGCTTATGAGGTATATAAATTAATGTGTGTAGTTGCTAATGAGTATTATGTTGGAAAATGACAAGTTGGTGGACTTAGATGAAAAAAATGAAGTATTAATATCATTATTTTATGTAGTGTTAGTAAATTCATAAAAATGGTGAATAAAGGGCTTGAGTGGAAATTTTATAAGTGAAAAGGGTATTTCGGTAATTTTTGAGATAAAAGATTAATATGGAAATTTTATGATTAAATGGTTAAATGATAATTTACAAGTAAAGGATAAAATTGTAAGTTGTGAGAAAGAAGGGTAAAATGGTAATTTTGGAAGTAAGGGTAAAATAGTAATTTTGGAGGTAGAGGGGCAAAATCGTAATTTCATAAGTAAAGGGTAATATGGTAAATTTTATAAGTGAATGGCGAAGTGGAAGTTTATAAGTAAACGAGTAATATGGTAATTTGGGAAAGAAGGGCAAAATGGTAATTATGTATGGAAAGATAAAGATGGTAATCTTGGATGTGAAAGGGTAAAATAGTAATTTGTAAAGTAAAAGATGTATGGTGGTAGTTTTCATAAATAAAAGGATATATTGGTAAAATTGGATGTAAGGGGTAAAATGGTAATTTTATAAATAAAAGGATATTATGGTAAACTTGGGAGTAAGGGGTAACGTGGTAATTATGATAACGACCAAAGGTAATTTAGAAATTTAAATTATGATTGTAGAAGGGCAATTGGATAAGTATGATGCTATAGAGGGGTAATTTGGTAAATTAACCAATTAAAGGGCATTATGGTAATTTTAAATATGGAAAAGGGTAAAATTGGTAATTGTAATTATGAAGAAGGGTAAATTAATTATGAGGAAGGTTAATTTGGAATTTATGATAATTGAAAAGGGTAAATGACAATTAAAAATAATTGAGAGAGGTAAAATGGTAATTACGATAAGGAGAAGGGCAATTTGGTAATTCATCCAACTCAAGGGCAATTTAGTAATTATAACAAAGGAGAAGGGCGATTTGGTAATATAACCAACCAAAATGGAAATATGATAAGTGTAGTAATTATGAGGGGTAAATGGTGATTTAAAAAGTGTAGGAGACAATTTGGTAATCTAAAGTGGACAAGGGGTAATTTGGTAATTATGCAACCTTAAGGGTAATGTGGTAATTTATCAAGTAAGGAACGGATACTTAACAATTATATAAGTAAAGGGCAAATGAGTAATTTGTACCTAACATGTCTTTGAGATTGTGGAACATTATAATATGATTCAAATAATGCTGATTAGCCAAGTAAGAGTATTTGATAATTAGGATGACCTTAATGGTTTCTCTGTGATATTCCGGATAATCATCTGAATAAGAAACGATTAATGATATCAGAACGATTGAAAGTGAATAAGTATCGGATTATCGTGTTTTTCGTGATCACCTTAATTAAGACACTATTACTTAAAGTGAAAGACCTCGAGATCGGGAATTGTGACTCCTTAGGGGTCGCTACCCTAAGGACGTGGTTTAGTCCACGATTATTCTGGTATTTGCTGGTGTGCCTTTGTGCCCCAGCCAGGCCCTATATCTTACTCTTCCTAGCTCTACGGACCTAGTTAGGGGGTATGCATACTTATGGATTAGGTGTCCTTGTCGGTAGGGTACTGAGTTAGCTTTATGCACCAGTACGACCAGGGTACCTTTGCGTCCTTGGGTTCATGGTTGAAGGGTACTGAGTAGCTGATATGCACCGGTACGACCGGTGTACCTTTGTGTCCCGGGTTATCGATCTCCCATTCGAGGCAAATAAATATGATTGATGTGCTGATTAAATAAAGGAAAGATACTATTATTGAAAGTGGAATATTAATGAGCCGGGCCCAGATGATTATGATATTGAGTACCGGTCCACCGGTTATAATAGTGGTCCAAGAGCGTGTTGCCCTGGTATGTGATATTGAGTACCGGTCCACCGGATATAATAGTGGTCCAGGAGCGTGTTGCCCTGGTATGTGATTATGAGTACTGGTCCACCGGTTATAATAGTGGCCAGGAGCGTTGTGCCCTGGATGATGATTACATATATATTCCGGTCCACCGGCTAAAATAGTGGGGGTCCCGAGCTCAATAAAATCAGTTATGTATGTGAATAAGGTTATGGAAAAAATACTAATCACTTATAGTGGAACATCATGTGAGTCGAGGCCAGACCGGTCCACCGGCAAATAATAGTGGTCAGGTGCGTTCTGCCCTGTGTGTTTATCTTTCGGTCCACCGGCAATAATAGTGGTCAGAGGCGTTCTGTCCTGAGTGTATACTTTCCCGTCCACCGGCTATAATAGTGGGGTTCTCGCACTCACATGGATATAAAATATGATATTGCTTGAATGATGAC
Source organism: Tamarix chinensis (assembly GCA_030549775.1). Taxonomy (NCBI): domain Eukaryota; kingdom Viridiplantae; phylum Streptophyta; class Magnoliopsida; order Caryophyllales; family Tamaricaceae; genus Tamarix; species Tamarix chinensis. Next base: position 13,705,580 of record CM060174.1, read on the forward strand.
GGAATAATGGCTTAAGGCCAGAATGTACTGATCTTACACTATGACATGGCTTAAGGCCCAAAGTATCGATCGTGACTTATAAAGTATTATGTTTGTCATTGTTATGTATGCATCTCTCATTATTTATATGTGTGGGGCTTGCATTATGTGTCGTATGCGGGCATATCTTTAAGTGTGGTATTAAAGGGTTACTCAGTACCGTAGTACTGAAGGGATTCCCTTTATGGGGCCCCTGCCTATTCAATTGGCAGTGCCCTTGCAGGTTTTTCAGGTGCTACTCAAGTGGGCTACGGGAAAGAGAGTAAGGAATTTTCCGGTACCATGGCTTTTTCTCTTTCTCATTTAAATTCTCGGTTTTAAATGTTAACGTTGTTAAAGTAACCACCATCGGTGGATTTTATTTCTGAAAACGATTTGATGCGCTACTCTGATTTAAATATGTTGAAGCTTGCAATTTACTCTGATTTATGCATGTTGAATGTCTTTCGAATTGTATTTCATTTTCTTAGCCTTAGCACTTGGTACTGGAACGGTATGAGTGAACCGGTCTGGTACTAAGTGTGGCGGTAATACTCCCAAAGTTCACATTTTAATTATCTGCTTCCGCCAATTATCTTTTAATAAAACGAAATTTTTCAGTAGTGAATTTTGGGGTGTTACAAAAGTCCACTCACTACCTTCCCTTAGGGTTTTCTCCAAAAACCCTAACTTGGGCCTATGTGGCCCACCCTTTCCTACCTCGTGCGTCCAGAACCCTCCTAGCACCCTCATTTTGGTCCACGTACTATTTTTCACTCGGAGCCCCCAAACACCCAGACAACACCTCTCTTACCTTCCACACACCTCGAGGCACTTTTCTATACGTAAGGTTTGCCCCCGTGCAGACCGTGACCACCCTATGCAACCCTTATTTCTCCCATCCCTGCTCTAACCGACTTATTTCCCCTTTTTGTTATTTTCTTTTCACTCTTCTCTGTCATTTTCCCAAAATACGTCACCAGACCAAATTCCCTAGCATGCATGTCCTAAGGCCACAACACATCATAAATTGAAGCACATTCACATTAAACATAACACGGGTAATCACACAGACGTACCTGGATCCATGCTGCGCTACACGTAAGGCATATAAGATAGTGACATTTAAAGCATAACACATAAGTACACCACATGAGCATATAAGACATCCACAACCAGTAGTTCACATATCACACAAGTGGCCTTAGTTAGACCCTTACCTAGATCGGCACCGGGCTTGGAGCACGCTCCTACGCCTCCTGAAGGTTCTCACTCAATTCACCTATAAGAGGGAAATACTATAAGTTAATCTCCCTCTATCGGAATTACCAAAATTCCTATCTTACCCCTATCATGGCCTAATACTAAGGCTAATATAATAACTAGTAGTTTATAAATAAAAAGGTAGGGTTATTATTGTTCTTAAGATAGTTAATCGACTCCCCACTAATCAAAGTAAGTTTTAATAATACTCATAGTATTAAAGTAAGGGTGTCAGTTTTACTACTACTACTAATAATAATAATAGTAATAGTAATAATAATAATAAGAATACTAATAATAATACTAATAGTTATAAGACTCCTAAGAATAATAACACTAATAATAATAATAATAATAATGATAATAATAATAATAATAATAATAATAATAATAATAATAATAATAATAATAATAACAACAACAACAACCATGCCCATGATAGTAATACTAATAATAATGATAATGATAATAGTAATAACACCCTTAGTAACAAGGATACTAAAATTAATAATAATAGTAGAGGTAAAGACAATGATAATGACGGTTAGAATAATAAACATAAACATAGACATAATAATAATAATAATAATAATAATAATAATAATAATAATAATAATAGAACAACCATAATAATGATAATAATAATAATAATCATAATAATACTAATAGTAATAATTATCAATATTAAAATTATTAAACTTTCATTAGTCAGGGTTTAGGGTCCAAGGAGGTGGAAGGGAACCTGGCGGTGTGGTGGTGTCGGCGGCGGCGGCAGTGGAAGGAAGGAAGAAATGGGAGAGGTGGATGTGGAGGATAGGGGAGAGAGAATTAGGGGAAAATGGAGGTGAAGGGTGGTAGGGTAGGATCTCTTGGTGGTTTTGGGGGTGGTGATGGTGGCGCAGGGCTGGAAGGGGTCGATTTTGGGGAGAGGTTTTCGCACGGCCAAGGCGGCACGTGCGGCGCGAGGCAGGAAAGTTAAGGGGGTTGGTTGTGTAGAGGGGGGTGCAGGGAAGATGTTGGTGGCGCGGGCAGGCGGCAACGGTGGCCGAAGGCGGAGGAAAGGGCGGCTGAAGGTGGGGCGGCGTGCATTGGAGCTTTCTCTGGGTTCCAGATTTGTGAACTTGATTAAGGCGGTGGCGAGGGCTATTTATAGGCCAATTTGAGAGGAAAACGACAAGCTTCGAGGGGGAGGTTAGGGGTTAGGGTTAGGGTAGGTCGTCCGGCGTAGCTGGCCAGCGCATGGTCTGAAATTTTTCAGACCATGATTCGTCTGCATAGGGGCTTACGTGCGGGAGAAGGGTTGCGATGATTGGTCATGTCCACAGGGAAGTCAACGGGGAGAAGAGGGACGAAATGACCGATGCTAATGGCGTGGCGTTGAAGCTTCCTTTTCCGGCGAAAATTTTGGGTTGCAGGCGGCAGAGGACGACGGCGTCGTGAGGAAGAAGAAGAGGAAGCGGCTGGACCGGCGGTCCAGCAGAAAAGAAAAGAAAGAAAGAAAAGGGGGCGGGCCGAACCGGCCGGGAGAAAAGGGGAAGGAGGGCACGGGGCTGGGCCGCGAGAGAGAGGGGGGAGGGGATTAGGCCTAGCAGGTCGGCCCAGGCCGGGGAAGAAGAAGAGAAATAAAGGAAAGAAAAGGAAAAATGAGGGAAAAGAAAAGAGGAAAGAAAAAGAAAAAGAAGGAAAATTAGTGGTTGGATTAATTAGCATGATTTGAAGTAATTTTGGATTTTTAATAAAATAATTATATTAGAACAATAATTAAATTCCAATTTAGGGAGTTTTGAAGAAATTTTCTTGAATTCCACTTTAATTAGTCGAAACCCTTAAATTTTCTTCAACTAAATTATCTATAAATTTTATGTTAATTATAAACCATTTTATCCTTATTAATTAAAACAAAGTAATTTATTTAATTAATCTCCTAATAATCCCTTATTTGGCCATGATCTCCTAATTTAGGGTTTTGGGGTATTTCAACTGTAGAGCATGATATTATTATGGAAATAAAGTAATTGTATCATTTTGGTGTCGGAAGTACTTAACTATACTACATCATATTAAATTCCTAAAAAAATCTACTAAGAGCAGCATTGAATATAGTCTCATTACATGTTGTATTGTGGTTTGAAAGAACCCTAGAGGGGGTTGAACATGGTTAATGGAATGGGATTGAAAAATTTAGAATTTTGGCATATGACTTATAGTAGTTTAAGACAACCTATTCTATTTTTCCATATAAATACTACCAAAAGTTGGATTTGAGACTTCCTTGTTTGGTGTTGATGATCTTCTCACTCTCAACGACCTCTCTTCATAATGTTTTGCAACTTAGACTAGTTTCCTTCTCTAGATACACTAATTTATCTTTCTAAGGATGTTAGACACACATAACATCTTATAATTGGTTTTGAAAGAGTGTTGTGGCGAGTACAATAATTCCTCACAATTTACAGGATATGAAAATGAAGAATATTATAAAGAATAATCTTGCTAGAGAATAAGAGGATTACAAATTAATAATCACTCTAGCTTTTGGTTTATGAACAATAAACATATAGAATTTCTTAAGAATATTCTCAAATATTAAAGTTGATAATTAAATGCTTGAGAAAATTGAGACGGCAGAGAGTATTAATTGACTGTAATAAATGAGATCAAAGAAGTTGTGATTAATTCTATTCAAAATCTATTTTGTATGTGCCTCGAGCTTCGGAGCTAGTGGAAAACAATTAATGCATGAGAGGACAACCCAACACATAGAATTTTTAAAATCATGTATGGCCAGTCAATTGGTTTATTAAAATCAATTGATTGGTTTTCTGTTTTCCCTATTACAAATTATTGTTGTTGTAAAGAAATAATTTGTTACATAATAACCAATTGAGTGGTTAAGAGGAACTAGTTGAATGGTTAGGAAAACTAACCTATTGAGGTAAAAAGGTTAGAAACAAATAGTTTTTTTAGCAATAAATAACTAATTAACTAATTTTCCAAAATTAGTTAACTAGTTAAGTAATAAAAAGTTGATGGGTTTATAGGTCAAAGCTATGTTTTTTCTAAGGCTTCTATCACGTTGATTTGGTTTTCTAAAAGTAGTTGAGTAGTTTGGTATAAAAACAATTGAATGGTTCTCCAATCCTTAAGACCATTGGATTCCTAGTTTTCACCAATAACCAATTGATTGGTTTTTCCAAAATAAGTTTACTAGAATTGGCTGAAAACCAATACTTATTCTAACACTTATGAGATTTATTTTCCATAATAAATCAACTTAAAAACCTTTTAGAGAAGATTTTTTAAGAGATTTTAAAACCTTATGTTTAAATGACTTTCATGATTGTTCAAGGATTACACAACCACACAATTCATCCTTAAAAGAATTAGAAAATTCTACAATAAGCATAAGTCTTGAATAGTGAACTTTTATTTTCCTGCTAAATTCTTGATTGATCTTGATATCATCAGCACTTGATGTCTTGATATAGTGTGTTTATAATTATTTTGAAGTGTATAAAACTTCTACACTAAATTGAACAAGTTAAACCTTAAGACAAGATTTGTTATCATCAAAATAAGAATCAATGAGCCTAATTGATCTATAAGGTCAATGCGGTTTATGAAATTCTTTTAAAGGTTCTTACCAATAGATTGATATGCGTATTCAGTGGGATGGTGAAATACAATCAATTAGCTTTTGCACCAAATAGATGGAATGGAGTCAATATTTTCACTATCAAGGAATTATTGAAGAAATACAAAAGAAAAGGGATGAGCCCAAGAATGATCATGAAAGTTGGCCTTAAAAGAGCTTTTGACTCACTTAGATAACGCATCATACATGATATCTTGCTATATTCAAGGTTTCCTAATGAATTTTTGAGCCTCATTATGCAATGCATCACAATAGTAAGCTTTTCCATATGCCTTCAAGGTACCCTTGTGAGTCTATCAAGGAGAAATAGCAATGGAATACTTCAATAGAATACTAAAGTCTTTATGGAAAGTTTAAAAGACATCTAGATTACAAACCCAATCAATTCATTATCATGTATTCTATTAACGGTCTATTACTATTGTGCAAGGAAAATATCAACCCATCTATGCTCCTCAAAGAACAATTTCAACTATTTGTAGCAACCTCAAACTTATCAACCAGCACTTAGAAGAGTAATTTTTATTTTGGTGGGTTTCCTGCTCATATAAAAATATAGATTCTAACTCGGCTAGGATTTTAAGAGGGCGAGTTTCCTTTAATATATATAAGATTTTTTCATACAACTTGTCTTTATCTATCATATAATACCAACCTCTTATTGATAAAATCGGTGCTAGGGTGAAGTCTTGGTTAATGAATAACTTGAGCCATGCTAGTAAAATTTAACCCCTTAATCAATGATATTTGGCATTACTAACTTTTGGTTTCAAAATTTCCTTTTAGCACAAATAGCAATCCATCAACAAGAGGATTTATGTAGACTTTTTATTCTTTTTGTGGAACAATGTATACCTAAATAAGGAAAAGCTCCTATTCCATTGTCAAGAATCTATCTTCCAAAACTAGAAGGTGGATTGGGGATCGACAATCAACAACTTGGAACAAGTTATGTATTTACTGTGGAAGTTAATTATGCATAAAGAGCGTATTTTCGTAAAAAGAAAAATGATACATGAATGGTATCTCAACTATTCTACAATCTAAAATATCCCTATATATAAAAGCTAATTTCTCTTCAATGTTAAAACGTATTCTCAAAGATAGAAGTATTGGTGTTGATGCCATTGAGTCTTGCTATATTAGCAATGAATTAAAGGTGAAAAAAGTCTATAAACTTTTATGACACTACTCTTCTATTATGGCATAGCATATACTTGTATATGGCCATCTAGGCATGCCAAAACACAATTTGACCCACTAAATGACCTTCCAATTAGATAAACTTGTCAAGGATATAGCTTGGAAGATAATTGATACAATAATATGCAAAAGTTAGGCGTGAGAGAGAAAGATATGGATCACCTTTTGGCCTCAAGCTATATTACTAAGATGGTATGGAATGGGAAATTGAATTGGTTGATGTTACCTCATTTTTTTATATTCCTATTTGACTTGCTTTAGTGGGTAGTGCAAACTACTAGAGATAAAAAGAAAAAAAGGAAGTGTCTAGTATGGAGACTAGCATTTTTAGTTGTCATTTACCATATTTGGTGTAGCAAAAATAAAGTCATATACCAAATGACACAAGAGATTCCAAGACATAATATTGTTAAAGAAGTGCTCATCTATTTCAGTAATAAGAATAAAGGTAGAATTCACAAATATTTATATAGCATCGATCATTGGAACATGTGAAGAGGTTGGGAAACAAGGGTTTTATGTTATATTTTGTGTTGGTTTTGAGTATATTGGCATTAACACCTCTATTTTGGGGGTTGTTTGAAAATTGATAATTTTGTCAATAATCTAAATAGTTACCAAAATTTTTTGGCTTGATATATATGAAAATGTAGTTGGTATTAAAAAATAATAGAAGAGCTTTATCTTTCATTACAATGAGCATGTTCATATATTTTTCTTAAAAATATTTTTTATTCAGAAACATTTTCACGAAACCATATTATATATCACTAAGTTAACAAAAATATCACCAATTGAAAGTGTTATTTTGATATGAACCCAAAAAACAAAACAACTTGAGATAAATGAATTTATACATTTATTAAAAATTAGAAAACAATGAAATGGATGTAATCGCAAAAGAACTAATTATATGTCTAATCATCCTAGGTAGGACCAACAATTACACAGGATGGAGTCACAATGATATCATTTGGGTAAAATAATATATGATATGAATATGATCTAAAGTAATAATATGCGAAGTGATAATATGATAGTGTTTGGTGAACACAAATTATTTGCATATGAATATAGCTGACATGATAATAGTGTTTGGTAACTTATTTGAAATTAAATTATTGATATAAGATGATAATTTTAAATATGTGGGTTGAGTTAGTGAGGTTTAATTAATGATGATATATTATAATAAAGATAAATAGTATAAGTTCTACTTGGTGTTTAGTTGACATATTGAGAACTACTTATAAAGTAATAACAAGTTATAAATAAATGGTAGCTAATAATATTATAAGAATTTATAAATAATAATAAGGTAAAATAAATCACTTGAATTATATATATTATTAAATAATGAGGAGATAATAAGTTTACAAAATGGTGTCATCATATGTAGGAAGATGATATTAGTAGTGATCATAGTATTTAAAACCGGATCCATCGATCATACCAATTAATTGAAAAACTCACAAAATCACTAATGTGGTCTCATGTAATGGTTCTTAAATTAATAAAAATAATTCAAAAAATAGTTAGACCAACCGATGAACATCTCAAAAATTGGTAAACAAAAAAAAAGGAAATTGATTGGATATGTATGAAGTTTAATTTTTTTTTACATATTTTAACCTAATATGTACCACTAATATGACTAGACTAAATCACTAGGCTAACCATTAAACTAGTAAATCAGTAAATTCACTAATGATATTAATTTGATGATAAATTTGGTTTGTATAATTATGATAGAGAAAGATATAGTTCATTAGTAATTACCCATATATAGATGCTTGGGCCACATGTGGTAGCAATGTATGTCACCAACACCTTTGTTAAACAAAGAATTATCATTTGCATATAGCACAAGCAATAGGGATGAATGGGGAGAAGAGAGAAGGGGCCTAAAGTGAGTTAGACGGTAAGGCTACTTTAATTCTAGTAAGAAGAAACTCATAATATTCTCTCTCTCCTTTCAAGGCATTCATTCAAATGTTGCTTCCTAGTGGCTACCATAACATAAATAACAACTCCAAAAACTAGTGAATCAAGCTAAACATGAACATATCAGCATCGAGCAAAGAAGACTTATATAGTCGCATCACTATACTTAGGACCCACTAGGGGGATTCAATAGGGGTATTTGCAAGAAGTACGGGGGTGAAAAATAGTTTGTCTAAAAAAATTTGGGATCTATGAGATGGCCTTCAAGTTGTAAAAATTTTAGGCTTAATAGCCTATTTGTTTTGGGGTAAAACGGGGTTAATAGGATTGAATCAATTGATTCACCTAGTTTAAAAAAAAAGTATTAACCTTGATGGGGTGAATCGGATGTTTCACCTTTGTTCACCCCGATTAGAATAATTTTATTTACCCCCCAATTTTGGGGGTAATAAAGGTGAAGATTAATATTTAAGTAATTTTTTTTTTGCATAGTCGAATGAAATACCACCAACAATTATAAACCTGCATAACTTCCCATACTCACCCATTTTCAAGCCCCCTCGAAACTGCACCCAGTTCCCTACTCCCTTTTGCCTTAGTCTCCTCCTACTTCGTTAACATCCTAGCAGTGGCGGCTCCAAGCTCAATGGCCAAGTTTGCAATGTCGACGACTAATCTCCTCTCCCCCCGTGTCATTTATTCTCCTGATTTGTTCCATAATTTGAATTGTTTTCCTTTTCTACATTTGACAACTAGGTATAATTTCAATCAAATTTTTTCCCATTCTTCTAGTCAAAATAACCATGTATTAATTTGGTAGAATATTGACATATTGATTTGTGTTGTTCATGAGATCTATTCTTAATTACCATAGTCACACAACAACATATGTTCCCTTATTTTTTTTGTTTTACTTGATTGATACTACTTGGTTAACATCCTATTACACCCAATCCTTTGCTCCCTTTTGCCTTAGCCTCCTCCTACTTCGTTAACATCCTAGTAGCTGCAGCTCCAAGCTCAATGACCAGAGTTGTAGTGCCGACGACTAATCTCCTCTCCTCTCCTGACATCTATTCTCCTTATTCGTTCCACAGTTTGAATTGTTTTCCTTTTCTGAATTCGATGACTAGGTACAATTTTGGTCAAATTTTTTTTTTCCTTTTTTCTAGTCGAAATAATCATGTATTGATCTAGTAGAATATTAGCATATTGATTTGTGTTGTTCATGAGATCTAGTCAAAACTACCATAGTCGCACAACAACATCTGTTCCCTTATTTTTTTTGTTTTACTCAATTGATACTACTTGGTTTGATTAAATTTTTTGAGATATTTTGGTGTGATGTTGTTTGTTTTGCGTGATTGATGCTGCATGATTTAATTGATTTTTTTTTTGTGTTTTGCTATGATTTTGTTTGTTTTGCTTGATTTTTGCTGAGAGAACCTATTGTTGCACTACAATGTAATGGAGTTCAGTATCCTCCATTCGTGCAGCCAATTTGCATTTTTTTTTCTTGAATTGTATTCTGATTGCAATTGGAGACCAAGACCAATCTAGTCAAACAAATGCAATTGCCTTATTAGTAGATCAATTCCCTTCTCCATGCCTTATTTTGTTTGTTTTGCCTCCTACAAATTTTTGGCTCCCTTGTTTTGTTTGTTTTTCTCAAATATTATTGCATTGTTTTGTTTGAATTTTTAGATGGAATATTGTTAACTTGTTTGATTGCATTTAGCAAATCATGATTCAAATAACATTTTATACTGCAATTGTTTTGTATTAATTTGTACATATTCCAATTTTGTAAACAAGTTAATATATATATATATATATATATATATATATATATATATGCACATAGAGTTTTTCTTGATGTTGATTCTAAACCTGTTTAATTGTTCAGGCTCCCATTAGTTAATCTTTATATGGGATTATTCTAAACCTATAGTTGTTTTGGCTTCATTTTCCATTTTATTGTTTGAGGCTTGGTTTGAGTGAGTTTTTTATCTCTAAAAATAGATCTTCAATGCACATTCGAAGCTACTAATATAAAAATTTGTTTTTTTCCTCTTATTTGAACTGTTTTGTGCAATTTAGTGGAGTAAGGATGCTATTATTTGCTTTTTAATCACGTCAAAGTGTTTTGGTGGATAGATTGTTTTCTACCATTAATAGGGGTTTGTATTGGAGGTAGGAAGATATCTTCAAAGTTTATGATGTGTGATGTTTATAGTTTTTTGAATCGTATACTAGAAGTCCATATGTTTGTTTTATTAATTTTAGATGTTATGCACTAGCCATATTTTTTTTATTTAATAATAATGGAATTCTTATTTCTATATCATAATAATGATAATGATATTTATGTTTTGATAGATGGATAATGGTGATGGTATTCTTACTATGTTTTACTTTACAATACTTAATTGGTTTACCATGGCGGCGACAACTTATTGGTATTTGGATGACAGTAATATATTAGATGATGATGATATTCATAAAGAATCTAGAGAAGTAAGATTTTTGGTAAGAGAGGTAATGAAAAATAGATTCATATGTTGAGATATGATTCGTATGGGTCTTGTGGCATTTTATAAATTTTGTGGATTATTAGTAAATCATGATGGCTTACAATAAATGACATGGGTTGATGTCAAAGAGCAAGTAGCTTTATTTTTGTACATTTTGGGACATGCGACAACAAATAGGGAGGTACAAAGAGTGTTTGGTAGGGCTGGAGAAGTTATTAGTCATTATTTCCACAATGTCTTAAGAGTTTTTATAGAATTAGATGAGATGTTTATTATACAACCAGATGGATCATCAACACCAATAGAGATTCAAGACAATCCCAAGTTCTATCTTTATTTTAAGATGCTTGTTATGAAATTTTCTTTCTTTTTAGTTAATAAATAATTTAGTTGGATTCTTAATAATGTAGTAGTTAATTTTAGGATTGTGTAGGAGCAATTGATAGAACCCATGTCCGAGTAAAAGTTTCTTCATCGGATGCTTCTAAATACCGAGGAAGAAAAGATTACACCATAAAAATCTACTAGTAGCTTGTACATTTGACCTAAAATTTACCTATGTCCTAGCTGGTTGGGAAGGAATGACATTTGAGGCTCGCATGTTAAAAGATGCATTAAGGTGACAATATGGCCTCAATATTCTACATGGTAACTATATAACCATACTTGAAAAATACCTTTTACTTAATTTATTAAAATTTGTCTAACATTTTAGCTTTTTTATAGGTAAATATTATCCTGGTGATGTTGGGTTTCCTATGATGAGTGACTTGATTCCAGCTTATAGAGGAGAGTAGTATCATCTAAAAGAGTACTCACATAATCCACCAAGGACTCCTCAGGAGCTATTTAACTTGAATGAATTTTTTGTGTTGTAAGAAAGTGTTTTCCAGTTATGGAAAGTGTAAATGAACCTCATTATGATGTATATAAATATACAAGGATTATATTAGCATGTTGTTTTGTGTATACCTTTTTAATGGGTGTTGATCCAGATGAAGCTATAATTAGAGAGGTAAATCAAGAACTTGGTAATGACGATGATGGAGAGTGGGAAAATAATTTTTATGAACTTACAAATGAAGGAGATATTGGTAGAGGAGAGTTTATAAGGAATTCAACAGCGATAGTGATGTGGAGAGATTATAATACATAAGCATATATTTTGGACCATGAAATTTGAACTTATGTATTGTTTTGTGTAAACGTTGGCTGATTAGCTGCAATATGTTGTATTTTACATTAAACATGTGCACTAAATTGTGAGAACATGTATTTTGAATATGTGTACATTGAACACGCCTTGAAATACATCTTTTTTCTTCTTCTTTTTTGCATACCTATTGTATTTGCCATCATTTTTCTTTATAGTTTCAACCATGCCTCCTCATTAAGTTAAGAGAAATATTTGGATACGCGAAATGGATGGAATTCTTTTTGATGATTTGTTACATCATATGCGCATAGGTAATCATCTCGGTGGTATGTTTACCAAGGTGGCTTACAATTACGTGGTAAAATAACTTGAAGAGAAGTTTCCTATCTCCTCATGGAACAAGGACTAATTGCGCAATAGGATAAAACATCTAAAGGAAAAGTTTTTTTTTTAATGTTATGACATATTTAGGAATGTTTCACAAAGTGGTTGGGGTTTTAATCCTACTACTCAAATGTGGAATCTCAAAGATGAAGTATGGAATCAACTAATTGAGGTGTGTGTACTGGCAATTTGATGAAATCGTAATTTGTTTTGTTTGTTTGATTTCATTTACTTTGTTTGTTTATTTGTCATAGAACAATTGAAAGGTTGCAGAATGGAAGTGTAAAACAATTCCCTTCTATGAAAAATAGGAAGAGGTTTTTTCTAAGGATAAGGCAGCCGGGGATAATAAGAGAAAAGAGAAGATCAGCTACAAGGCATCATGGAGAATTCGGTAGCATGATTCATGGCATTAATAATATGGTCTCACAAGATGAAGTTCACATAGAGGGGTTTAGTTCATTCGGTATTTATTCTAGGACTCCACCTCCTTCTCAACAAGACTATGTTTCATATGCTAGTAATATAAGTATTCCACAAGTAGGTGTGAGTCATGAAAAATACATCAAGGGTAAGAGAAAAATAGATGCATTTATCACATCATGTTCTGATAAGCCAAGTGAACAAGTAGAGAAGTTTGTCACAATTATGGACAAACGCTCACATGTTGATCCCGTGGAGGCTATAAATTGTGTTGAGGAGCTTGACTTTGATTCTATGTACAAGATGTAGGATGTTTTCTATCTTTCAAAGAATCATGCAAATTATAATATGCTAAATGTGTATCCATTGGAACAATGTCGGTCTGCATTATGGATTATATTGGTGCAATCACATGTCATTGGCAAATCAGAATATTCTCCTTATATGTAGTTTCACATTTTGTTGACTGTGAAACATTTTTGAACTTTTTGAGTTTATGTTGTAGATGATGGTAGACATCTTTTATTTTGAATGTAGGAGGATGGATGAATTTTAATTTAAGTTTATTTTTAATGAAGGATGATGGGTGTCTTTCTTCAATGTATTATATATGAATTATTATGTTTGTATATTTTTGTGTTTATCTTTGAACTAGTTATATAAATAGATATTGCAGTGAAAAAAGTATTTGCCTTAAAAAAAATTGATAGTGGTTATGATAGAGAATGATGAGACCAAGGAGGAGTTGGTTATGGATGAAGGTGGTGGAGACATAATGTAGTTGGTGGTGGTAATGAGTTTGTTGTTATGAAGGAGGTGGCGGAGTTAGCGGTTTTTGTGATGGTGGTGATGGGGTTGTTATGGTGGGGGAGATTATGGTTGTTGTGATGGTAGTGGCAGTGATGGTGGAGGATGAGTTGTTGTGATGGTTGTGGTAGAGGAAGAGAAATTAGTTATGGTGGAGGAGGAAGAAGAGAAGTTGGTTGTAGTGGTGGTGGTGATGATGGAGGTAGCGGTAGAGATGCTAGATAAATTATTTTAAAAGAGACTTATCATCTTAATATAATAATATAAATGTCATTTTTTTAACCTTAATTTACCTCAATTCAAACAAAATTTTTAAACTGTTCACCTCAATTTACTAAAGTTACACTAATATTATCCTAACAACGTTTAAAAATATTTATCTTGATTCACCTCCGTTCCTTTCATCTAAATTAATTTTTAATATTTACTTTTACCTCAATCCAAATAGACCATAAGAATAATACCTATAGAATGTAATGTTTTTTCTAGGCTTCATCTTTAACAAAATTGCCTCTCCTCTCAATTGTGTTTTGATGTTATTTTACATTGCAGTGCCCCTTCCGCAGGATTTTATTGTCTTTTTTGTATGGTTGGATTTTACTAACTCTAGAGTGAACCACATTTTTAGGGGAACGAACTCGAGAACCGATTAAATCGACATCTTTTGGATAACGGATGACTAATGATTTCCGTGACATGAAAGACCAAGTATACAAACAGTTATAATAGAATGAGCGAGCTTGGTGTTACATGGCAGTGACATAGTTCCCAGCCGGGCAAGTGCGAAGTCATTTATCTTTATCTTTGTCATCGCACAGGCCGGCATTCGTACAAGCTCATGAACAACCTGCTGTTTCTTGTTGATGTTGACTCCAATCAATACCCCCCAGGCTCACCGCACCGCCAACCTGTAAAATGATGAAATAGAAAAGGGGGCAGTAAGCAAAGCATCCCATCTTCATTCCATCTATTTTCGTACCAACACCCGGAGTGAGATACTAGGTGGAGCATGTTATGTATATATCTGTGTAGCATTGATACAAAAAATTGACATGCCAAAATCTGAAAACGGAAATTTCAACTCCCGTTTTTCATCAGAAAGAAACTAAATCCACTGCTCAGCAACCAGGCTGCCAGCCAAAGATTAAATGGACATTAGGAAGGCCGCCATCCTCTCCGATATCCCGAGTGCCTTGACTCATTAGCTGACCATATTCCATCAAAAAATCCCTACCCTTGCGCGGGTGATCTACCCGACTTCTTTAAAGAATTTAAACTACCTAAAATCCCGTCAATCAACTTGTCTTTATTATTCTCACCGTCGGCATTGGAAACAAATGTGATTGTTTTTCCTCGCCTTTGTTTATTTGCATCGGCCGCAGCTGAATTGTCTGCTACTACACTGACCAGAGATGACCTAGAAGGCCGCTTTTGAGTCCCTTTGGGATAATCGGCCATACTGAGGTCATTGTCGGAGAGATTTTTCTCGTCGGCTTCCTCCTGGCTAGTGTACCATGAATCCAGTACCCGTAACAAGGAGCTATCAACCTCATTTTCTGCACTTGGCTTGGCAGCACCTGACTCCTCTTCTGGATCGGACAGCCCATCATCATCTGATGCTGCAGATTCATAGCCATCATACTTGTCCTCCATCTCGCTTGAGCCCGAACCAGTAGCTGCTTCATAATTTCTGAGCTCTGAGGTTGCAACGGGCCCTAGTTCCTCCCATGGGGACCCTGTTTCGCTATCCTTTCTTCGACTGACATCTGTACTCTCATGCTTCTGAACTACGGTGCTTGCAGGGATGATATAATTTGACTCTACTTTCACTCCAGACATTGTTTCTACGAGAAGCACTAATTTAGAGAACCCCAGCTTTTGGTAATCTAGTGCATAACCATACCTCTGAAGAAATGCTTGTTTGAATCGACCAATATTCAATCCTTCAGGATGCTCCTCCAAAAGTGAGTCCAAAAGATTCTGACAGTCCACCATCATATCACGCCTGGACTCCGTAGAAGACTTCCTGCACATGGAGGAAACTGAAACTCCTGAATGTGGTAGGTTGGGGTACTTCCTGTCACTGTTTTCTTCTTGCAATTGTTCCATGTCAGCATGAGAAGGTTTTCTCGTGAAGATGGAACTTAGTCCATTTAAATTGTGAGGTTGAGCTGACGTGGAACTTGTAGAAAGGAGGACTCTGAAAGAAGGATTTTCAGAAGGGCACTCCTCAATCCATTTTTTCTCAGAAACTAGCATATCGACAAGGTGAAGGAGATCAGCTTGTTTGAGAGATCTGAGCGAAACAGGCCCATCCTTCTGGAAATTTTCTACAATCTGATCCCTGAACCAAAAACGAAAGTAAAGGATATATCAGAAGGAATTAAGAAGGCATAGAATTTCTTGATATCTGATGTGCAATTCAAAGTATGCCCAGAAATTTACATAGAATACGAAAGCACTTTGTTAATCCAACCTCAAAAGGCTTTTAGTGTCATAATCTACACTAATCAGAAGGGATACTGGCCATATGCAACTTCAGAAACGAAAATTGCTTGAAATAGCTTTCGAGTCAACCTTTAAATTTCCTGGATAAATATATTTTTTTGTAAATAAAACAAAAGTAAGAAAGTAAAAAATCTATGGATCCTATATAGTCACCACAAATTATGCATACAAGCAGAAGACAAAAATACAGATATATAAGGGTGCCTCACATAAGAAAACACCCTAATTCCCAGAGGATTACAGGAGCAAATCAGGGATGTTGAATTTGAAGACAAAGGCCATAAGCAAAACGAAAAAATTCATGAATTTTTATGTGCTAATATAATCTTTAATGTCCTAATCTCATCCAATCATTTTATAACTAGCCATTGCAATTTATTCCTCCTTACCTCTTAATACAAGGTTTGGAAGAACTAAAAGCACTGTGGTATTATAAACACGTTGCCTTAATACAAGAAATGAACAAAGTTTCTTTTTTCTTGGGAGGAAATGCATATTTACTAGAATTTTGGAGAACGCGAAAAAAGACAAAAAAGAAAAAAAAGGAGTCGAATATTGATGTAGTATTGAAACTAGTTGTTTGATGAAAACGTTGCCATTGAAGCTGACTTGGGAGACTACTCCTGCCACTATAGCTTGATTACATTGAAGCTAAAGTCAAATAGATAATCTACAAAATGATTCAGCATTTTTTAGCCTTGCAAATGCTTATTCTTTTTCACTAAATCATAAAAGGCATTCTCATGCATCTGGTGACATTAGCTTTAGAATTCACTCAGCAGGGAGACCACAGCATGACATATATGTAGCAGACCAAGTTTTCAACAACTGAAAATCAGCCAAATTTCTCAGGAGACACATCTCTTGAACTTTTTGAACCATAATCTGAGGCAGCTTGCCCTATGTTGCTCTTCTTGTTTACTGCATGTCATCAGAAGTCTTGGGGCCTAATGATTATTATTAGCTCGGTAATTTTACAAAAGAATACAGTCCGCTATTGCTGACTGTGTCAGGAAACTCTTATCCAGGAGATGTGGAAGAGCACTCGAACATGGTTTGCAATGTGCTGTAGGAGTGTACTCATTGTTTCTATCCATGTTTGAGACAGTATTTTATGTACTGACAAGAAACTCACAGCAATTTTTCCATCCAATTCACTCATTTTAACTCTGCACAATGTACAGCAATCTATTTTGAAGATTAATAAAGGGGACATCATGAAAAGGAATGAAAAATATGGTACTGAATCAGGCAAAATGGATATTGTTTATTTGCCATTAGGTAATCTTTCTTCACCTTAGCCAACAGCAGATGCTTATCATGTTGTGTCATACCGAAGAATGAAGTGATCCCTGACCTAAACCTGACTCGCAACCCATCATGTCAATTTGCCAATCCATAACCCCACCCATTTATTATCTCGTTGGATTCATATCAATCCACAAACCTATTAAGTTCTTTTTAACATTGTTTTTTACGCACATTTTCTAGCAATCTATTTTGAAGATTAATAAAGGGGACATCATGAAAAGGAATGAAAAATATGGTACTGAATCAGGCAAAATGGATATTGTTTATTTGCCATTAGGTAATCTTTCTTCACCTTAGCCAACAGCAGATGCTTATCATGTTGTGTCATACCGAAGAATGAAGTGATCCCTGACCTAAACCTGACTCGCAACCCATCATGTCAATTTGCCAATCCATAACCCCACCCATTTATTATCTCGTTGGATTCATATCAATCCACAAACCTATTAAGTTCTTTTTAACATTGTTTTTTACGCACATTTTCTAGCATGGATTCTAGGTGTACAACAAAAGTTATGTTAAATCCATGTCAGGATAGATATATTCCAACACAAACTTCACATACAGCCACAGACAATGAGCCTGGACAAAGAATAGTAGCCATAGTATATTTTTCAACAACCTATTGTTGCTACAGTTCCATAGAACTCGATCAGAAGTAAATTACATGTACAATACAATAAGAAATTCAAAATCAAACAAAAAACAAATGCACATCATCTCTAGTCAAGAAATCTGTATATTTCAAATTTGTTCCAAAGTTGATTGTTCAAAATGCATATTCCTTCAAGGCCTCAACCTTTAATAAGATTAAAAAAAAAAAAAAAAACTGACTCGCTACCTAAAACCCAACTGATTTTAAGAGCCTAGAACCGCTTTTGCATGGCCCAAACTTCACTTGATGAGTCTATGATCTATGTTACAAACCAAGCATATCATACCAGTATTACTATGTAGATGGTTTCTAGAGTTCAATATGAAAAGATGTGAGGAAGCACGAAGGGGATTAATAATGATAATCAACCAAAAGAAATGGAAGAAGTGTTGAGCCAAACATATTCATTATTGAGATGAGTGCTGCTGGAGATAGTGATGTGAATAAGAATCTTGTATCAGAGCAGAGCTAGGAAACTAGAATTCACTAATACATGTGGTAGATTATTATGCTAAAATGGGTGCAGTAAGTTGTGGAACTCATCCCATTATAGCAATTGTGGAAGCTTAATCTGTCTCCATCTCTCTAGTTTACCATGCCATTATTTGCTTTTCCAATTTGAGTTAAAAGATGTAAACTAACTTTATATGCCTCAAAAAATGAGATATGTAAGCAAAATATTGATGCTTTAACATGTACATTGATAAATTAATGAGTGAGGAAGTGCCAAGAACAGTTCCCTTTTTATTACTCTCCAGAATCCAAACTCACCATTTTGCAGTCCTGTGCTTCCTCATATGACATCGTATTATACCTGAAATCCACTCCCCTCGTCTTTGATGATCTCAAATGCAGCATTTCTCATAAAGAAGGATCCAACCTCTACCTACCAACCAAAAGAGATTACAAATTCTTTCCTATAATAACTGATGTAAATTCCAGATGCATGTTATAAGGGTTAAGAATTAGTTGATTCTTGATAAAAATAAGAGAGCTGAAAATGTATACATACGGGAAGAAGAAAGGTTTTAAAGTTCAGAAAATGTCTATCAGTCCTGTATAAAATGACAGCCTCCAGTCATATATAGATATCGGAGGAAAGGAAGACCTTTCGGGGTTGAGTATAGGTAGTGAGGTTGAAGCACATTTTCCAAGATTCATACAATCTCTTTCCACTGCCACCTTCTATCCTCAATTCCCACCCACCCAAAACTGAGCCCTCTCTGCAAAAGATGATTTTGACATCAGAAGATTTGGAAATTATGATGCATGTTTTGAAAGAGACTAAAAGTGAAAAATAATAATGATGCGAACAGAAACCTTAGGATAATTTATTAATCTAACTCACTCTGGGGCTCTTAAATCTGCAAAAAATATTTTTGGAAAAATTATAGTAATGACAGTGATAAACAAAGCATAGAAAAGATACCGCTGTAATATTAAATTTCCAGAGCCTCAATAAATTTGCCTAGGGGAATATGTCTACACAACCTGATCCTGAAGGGAAATTCAAAGTTTAGCAACTCATATACATACCCAAATATAAAACTAAGCCCACACCCACAGGTTTCTGTACTCTCCCATGCCTATATCATGCCCTATCTACACTATCATTTCTCTTCACTCCAGAGTATATTCAAACCAACCAAAACAAGCTTTTCGAACACTAGGCACAGTCGCCAGCACAAATGTTAGGTACCCATTCTGATGTTAGGTAATCAGACTTCTAGTTTTTTTTTTTTTTTTTGGTCGTCAAATATCTCCAAACTGCAACTTCTCACAACGGCCTTATGTTGGATTTCTTATGTATAACAACTTCTGCATATCACAATTCCCTCTCTCAAATTAGAGTTTTGCATAATGAATCTCCTTTTATATGGCACCATATCATATCTCTTCTTCCAACTACTGCACCTCCTCTCCACTTGTCACCATTCCTTCCTTTCAAATTACGGTGTTGCATACCTAATCCTCTTTTATAACGCACCAGCTGTGCCACACCATTTTAATATCCCCATTTTTGCAACAGCTACTTATTGAATATCCCAACAACTCACTGCAAAAACTCAAAACCCCAAGAGGTATAGATGTGGTCCAAATTGCAAAATTGTACTTCCCTTTGACTTAACTAAATTTTCCACACAAAATGAGACCAAATAATATTGGTATCTAGAGATGAAACTAATTACTTTAACGTGAGTAGAAACTCAACATAAGCCACATAAGTAACTGCTTCATACAATAATAATTTACTTTCACTTAGACCATGGTGAAATAAGAATGATATAATATAGGATAGAGAAGGTAGGTAACTTGACAAACAGCACAAACACACACCAAACAAAGTGGAAGATTTAGGGGGATGGAGAGAAGGGGTAATGGGTCACATAATAGAACCCATAATTTAAATTAAACTGCAAATTAATGAAGCAGATACCTGGTCCTTGAACTAAGGATAATTTTTAGTCCTTTGTGTGTTTTGATAAATGCTTCCATCTCAGCCCAAAAAGAATCCTTCAGGAATAACTCAAATTCAATTGGGCTAGTTATTGATCCTGGCTCTTCAGAGCGCTGTCCACTAAAAGCATTTTTGCACCAGCCCACCACTTTAGAAAAAAATCCAGGATGGTCATTAGGTTTATCACTAGGGTCCGGAGAGTTTTTGTCACCTTTGGCATCTACGCCTCTTTCCAATTGGAAAGAAAGGGAACGATTGGGAACAGAAACAAAATGTTGGGCAGAAGACTCATGGTTTCTTCCTTCAGAATCTGAATTGCCAATGCTATCACTTGATGCATGCATTTTATCTGAAATGGCATGGATTTTCGTCATTCTTCCATCAGAATCTGAGTTGCCAGTGCTATCACTTGTGGAATGAGCTTGCTGTGGAATAGCATGATTCTTCTTCTCAGAATCACCATCACAATGTTGAAACCATTTACTCCACATACCTCGGAAAATTCCCATTTGTGCTGCAGAATCTTTCTCCTGAGCAATATCCACATGAGCATTAGTTATCTCTGCATCTAATCCAATTTCTCCATCGGATTGTCTTACAGTATAATCATGGGCATCAGGCACATGAAAATTCTTCGGCTCTCTCTCCAACAACTTTCCTATGCCTTCCTTATGTTTATCAGCATCAGAAGCTGGTAACGGAGACTTTGAATTCACTAGCTTCTTGGTGGAGTCAGCTTCACAATCTGCACCTGATGTTATGGATGACTCTTGGTTTTCACCATTAATAATTAAGCCTCGAGAAGTGCCTGCATCAATCACAACTGATTCTTGATCTTTGAAGGGCACAGCGTGCAACATGTATATACCATCATTCATATACTTAACCTTTACAATATCCGGCATAGATAATAGGAGTTGTGAAAACTTTTTGTACCCGAAGAAGTCTTTGTCCAAGTTCACAATCTCCTTCAATGATTCACGAAGTTCTGTGATTGAAACTCCTTGTGGATATGAAGACACTATCTTATGGATACCCTTCTTGACTGAATTAGGTACTGATCGGATCTTAGAATCTGTTGAAACCTCATCATCAGATGAATTATCAGCTCTCAAACTTCTTGGTTTCTTTCTCACTGCAAATGGATCTTCAAGAGTACCTCTATAGTGGCCATACCAGGAGTTATATGGACCATCTGGGGGTTGATTAAAATGCCTACCAGTCAAGTTTTCCCCTTTGACCAATTCAGTCCAGTGCCACATGACACTTGCCGCACTACACAGAACACTGGGAGTACCTTCTCGACTAGCAAGCAATATATTGTAGTTGCTCATTCTCAATCTATGCAAAATACCAGCAAAATCTCTGTCTCCAGATATTAAGAAGAGATGTGCAGGTGGAGGATTCTGCGATACCCAACACATAAGATCCAGTAATAGAGATCTATCGGCACTATTCTTTCCACCTGTAGCCATGATTTCAAATGGTAAGAGAATCAGCATAACTAGACTAACAATAAAACAAGCAGCCTGTACTGAAAATACAACACATTCACAATTCTCAAAAAAATTCTGCTCAATCTTTGAAGCAGATACAGTGGGAAGTTATCAATCGGAAATCAACCACTAGAATAATCTAGAGTGCATAACAGAATGGAAGAAGACCAAAAAAAGAGAAAAAAAAAACTAGATATCATCCAGTGGGACATTGATACCAACAACTTCATCATAGCCCCTACCATCGTATACACCTTGTATCCATCCCTTCCAGAACATGATGAATGAAGAATATGCAGGATGAAGGAGAATGTATTATTAGGCGAATAAAGGTGAGCTGCTAAAATGGATAAACCAAGGTGAATGCTCAAAAATCTATTTTAGAAATGGACAGTAAAAGTAACGCTCGGGTAACCCAGAATGACATGACTTAGGGCCTATTCTCATTTTCAGATGTGATCATATTGGCAAAGTTTTGATTATAATGAGAATAATATAAAATTAATGATAATAACTAGAAAATAATGATAGTAATGGTAAAATATTTTAATAATAGTAATACAACAAATGATTTTTGGTAAAATATTAATAATAACACATTCTCAAAAAGAACAATCCTTGCTACTTTGTGAAAAATTTACAAACTATCTTTTCATCACAATTTAATTCTGCACACAAGTACAAAGTTAGAGTAAATACTTGAAAACATTAATATACATTGTTTCATGCCATCTTTAGTTCAGCAAAATATTATTCTAAAATGAGACGACAACCAAAATATGAGTGAAACTTCACTTTGAACCTATTTCCTTCGTTATCGGGTGAGGTGAGTAAAGACCTCCTTCAAAAACAATTCCATTTATTATTACGGACCCAGCCCCATTAAGGACCAAAGGAAAATCTGATATTAGTTTCTTTAGTAGTCCATTACCTTAGTAATATTTTTCTATTTCCCTAAAATCATCTTTCTTAGATGCTTCATATCCAAGAATTCTGTTAGGATATTGTTTTGCTGAGTCACCTCATCTATTGAGGCAGGTATTCTATTTCTGAATTATTTATTGGCATTATTCGCCTCACCAGGTCTATATTAAAGGGTAATGAGAAGTTGCTAAGAAGAAAATATTGTATACTCATCCTCCTCTAAAGTCCTTCTCCCTTCTCCCTCTCTATTTCTCTGTTCTTCCTCCACAATTCTCTGTTCTTGGAGCTTGACCACTGCTCAAAAATGGCCACTATCCTTCTCCAAAAATCAACCTCAAACATTGGTGCTTTCATTGATTATCCCCATGGCTCAAGCTTAAATTTATTATGAGATAAGGTAATTGTGTCTTAAGCTACAAGCATCAATCGAAAAAACCTACAGAAGACATTGCAATAAGACTAGAAGATGGTGCAAGAGTCAACAAAAAAAAATTGTGTGAATTGAGAACATAAAGGCAAGATAAAATAGAGAAGCTCCACTTACCTCTACACAACCATGAAGAAATTAAAAACCTACCCTCACAATTGTGACCAGCACTATCGGAGTCATTTCCCCACATCCCTCAAACCATAGAACCATTTGGACCACTTCCCACTTAACTCAGCAATTTCTATCTAAGCAACCCAACTAGCCAAAAAATTCCAGTCACTGTCTGCAAATCATCCAGCTCACAAATATCGATCAATGAGAACCATTTGAATTGCTTGAGAATATAGTTACAAAACAACTAACTCCCTTCAATCCATTTTTTCAGTTTTACAAGATGCTTGAGTCCCAAACCTATAAACCAGCACATACCGACAGGGCTGATGAAATAAAATCCTCCAGATTTGGGAGACAATAACAAGAAAATGTTGGTTGAGGTTGATGCTTGTCTGAAATTTGAATTCGCATCCATTCATGTTAAGTTGACAACCTACAGGTCCAATTATCCACTTTGCCAGTTTTGAACAACAAAGATATTTAGCTTCATTAATCTACAATTTGTTGAAGAAACGTGGAGTATATAAATTTTCTAAGCGTGGGACTGTTGTTGGTTATGTTATTGCTCAACGGATTATTGATTGGTCTATTGAGCTCAACAAGCATGGCTGCTGAGGATTTAGATACCTGGTCTCCATGTTGGATTTCATGTTTTTCACAAGGCTCAATCAGGATGCTGCTAAATGTTGGACACAGAATAATGACTTACTGAGAGATAGTGTTGGACACAGAGTAGGCAACATACAGAGAGATGGTTTGAGGTAATTAACCTATTGTATTCTGAGTCTGAATGCCTTGAGTATTTATGGTTAAAGTTGAAAGGGAAGCCCATCCTTGATAGTTATTTGGATGTGTTTTAATCGAAGCCTGTAATGTGTTTTGATAAATTGACTGGAAGGCATATTGCCATGTTGTATGCTATTACTGTTGGGTATACAGATTGGTGTTTGTATATTGATCTTAATTGGCAAGATCAATTGTTGGCAGCTGATATTTCTGATGGGTGTGCGCATAATGTCACCATCCTTGAGAGTCCTGGCCACCTTCACGACTTTGAGATTCAACATTATAAATTCCGTTCTAGTCATCCATTCTTCTCTAGATTTTAATCAAGGGCACCCTACACCTCACTTGTTGAAATATTGGATATATTTGGTGAGTCGATTTCCTATGCTCAATATGAACCAAGGTTAGCCATTAATTATTTCCTATCTATATACTCAGTACTAGTGGATGAACTGAATGCCGATGGGAAGGGAAATGACAGGTATGATTTAAATTCAAATATGGTATTGCCTATTACTTGTGACTGGAAGGTGTTTGAGGAAATGCCCAAGGAAATATTGGTTTATTTGAGTGGGATGCTTATTAGGTATTGTGTGAGGAATGTATTATTAATGGATATTCAAAAGGTTTGCCTCAAATTTCGGTCACCAGGACAAGCTCTGTTAATTGAAAACAAAATATGCATTTTTGAATGATGCGGTGGAATGTGTTTTGGTGTGGGTGTCATTGCTGTGTAGCACTTGCAAAGGCTATTTTATTTCCTTCGAGCTGTTATGAAAGAGTCTGAAGTGGGATTTGCTAAGCATAGCAAACAAGGAGATAAACTACTTGCTTTTGGACATTACATGAGTGCTTGCAAGGATCAATACTTTACAAGGATGGATTCAACTTCCAGATTGTACAGTGACTATTTTGCCAAGTTCCTATGGGTTAGGGAGTGCAATAGACAGCTAGATGGTTCTGATATGAGGCTGGTTTTATTTGGTGTTTGAACCAATCATATAATTACTTCAACCTTGAGGACAAGGCTGCTTTGAAGGATGGGACAATTTTATGGACCCAGCCACATTGAGGGCCAAAGGAAAAATCTGATATTAGTTTCTTTAATAGTCCATTCGCTTAGTAATATTTTTCTATTTCCCTAAAATCATCTCTTAGATGTTCCGTATCCTAGCATTTATCCTAGCATTCTGTTAGGATATATTTTTTTTGTTTTGCTTAGTCACCTCATCTGTTGAGGCAGTTATTCTATTTCTGAATTATGAGTTGGCATTATTTGCCTCACCGGGTCTATATTAACGGGTAATTAGAAGACGTAGCTAAGCAGAAAATTGAATGCTCGTCCCCCTCTAAAGTCCTTCTCCCTCTCCAATTATCTGTTCTTCCTCCATAATTCTCTATTCTTGATAGCTTGACCACTGCTCGAAAGTGGCGCCACTATCCTTCTCCAAAAAATCAAGCCTGGAACATTTACCTCCTTCACCAACTTCCCATACTTCGCTTTAGCACCTATGAACTACTGCACGAGCCCTCAAAAGCAACACCGGGAGGGAAAATGAACTCTTATGTCAGTTTTAAGATACCATAGTGTCAAGGACAAGGTCACATTAGATAAACGACTACAGTATGAAATGTTATGAGTTTTATCCGAAAGCAACATAGTTCGCTTTGCGGAGCTACAGAAGAATTAGATCAGACAACAAAAAAGGGTAATAGAAATAAAATTATAAGGTCGAAGCCAGATAAGACTAAAGAAAAAGGAACAAAGATCAATCAAACAAACCAGAAACAAATGAATCATACCTTGAGGAATGTGGGTGAGATTGACGCCAGTAGACGACAACGCTTCTTGATGAGCCCTCGACATATGAAAAACGTCCCCAAAAGCAGTAATTTGAATCGGACCCTTGATACCACAAGCCCTAACTGCAGTGGTAATGGAATGGGCAACCTTGAAAACATTAACCCCAGATGGAATTGAACAATTCTCAAAATCCCACCAAACAGAAACCCTTACATTCCGACTATCTTCTTCGTGACGCCTTGATACAGAAGAAGAAGATGATGATGATGAATATAATGCGATGGAGGAAAGAGATGATACAGATGATGTGGAGTAGAGTGAAATGCGAAGGAGAAGTCGAGAGGAAGAAGAAGAAAGAAGACGTGTTAAGGGTTTTTGAGCAAGGGAATTCATGATGTATTTCGGTAAGAGAGACAGGGTAAGGTGTTTTTAGGGGGTTTGGAGATGGAGGAAAGGCGGATTGGGGATTTAAGCCATTCCCAGGAAAGGACCGGAAGAGAGAAACGAAATACAGAGGACTGGTGTGGGGTTTTAGGGAAGGCAGGGAATGAACGTGGATGGGCAGCTTAAACCCTATTTCTCGTTGTTTCGCAACAGATTGATATTTTATTTCGACAGTTCCACAGGTTCATCACTTACACCAGATGTGTGCGCCAACGTATATACCGGGTACATCGCGCATGGTCGTAGGATGGTGTCATAGCATAAAGATCATAAAGCATGGCTCTTGTTATATAAAAATTGATTCTTTACTAAATAAAAAATAAATTGCAACGGTTTAAATATATTACTCATTACTTTATTTAAAATACATAATCTCTACTCTCCAATTTTATCTGCATTTGTCTCTCGTTCACTGCCTCTCCTCCCTTATTATTATTTTATATCTTAGATTTAACCTTAACTTACCCAAAAAAATACAATCTAACTATGAAGATGAGCTAGAAGACGGCGATGGAAGTTACCAACGCCAAGACACTAAGTGGAATCATAGTTGTGAGGTATATTCATCATTTTATTTGCATAGATTTAAAATTGTTGAATACTACATAGTTAGAAATGTGATATGTTCAGCCTATGTTCGAGTACCAGCATCCAAACCTCACATTGCGTCACACCCCAAGTGTGCAACCCACCCCCAACGTGTGACCCTCACACTACATCCTACCCCCAACATGAGATGCTAACGATGCAATCCACCCATAACGTGAAATGATCACACTACACCCCTATCCCAACATGATATTCTCACAATACACCTCCACCCCTAGTAGGATATTTTTCATGCATATTTTCATATGTATGACAGTTATAATTACCTATTATGATGTTTATAATTTTTAATATTTTGTTGCCTATTTTTATATTTGCAGGATCGATTTACGAGTTATAATTATTCAATAATTTTCATGACAAGTCGAGTATTTTCTTAATGTGATGATCTTGTAACATGTGTATGTGATATTGGTCAAATTCCTATGATAGTTTTAATCATAAAAGGTTCAATGAAAGGAAATGGTAGAGGAATTGATAGGGTATTAGTTAAATGCAAAATAGAGGGTACATATATGCGTATTAGATCTATGGAGGGGTATAATATACGAAATATATTTTTGAAAAAATTAATAATTGCCATTTTCAAGGTTATTGATGTTGAGAATACATATGGAGGATGGGAAGTAGTTGTCAATAATAGATCACACAATTATGATTTGACAAATACTCTTGAAGGGCATGCTTTTGTAGAAAAATTGAAAGAAGAAGAGGTAAAGTTTGTTAGCAATTTACTAAAAGTCGTGTCAAGCAGTAACACATCCAGTTGCTTCTTTTAAAAGAGTTTGTGGAAATGTGAACATAAAAAAAACATATATATAATGCTCAATAGAAAATTAGATTGGATGTAATGAATGACCAAACAACCTTACAACACATCATGAGTATATTTGTGGGGAATCATTATTTTTTGTTGCATCGAAGTAAGCCAGATTCAAATATTCAAGGTGAGCTTCTATTTGTGCAGCCAATATCTATTACTATTTTATGAGCATTTCCTTTTTATGCTAGTAATGGATTGCAAGTATAAAACAAATAGGTGTGGGATGCATTTACTTGAGATTGTTTATCACCAATACATGTAAATTTTAACATTGTGGTAGCTTATAGGTCATTTGAAAAGAAAGAAAATTGTACGTGGGTAATTGAGAAGTTGAAGACGGTGATGGATTCTGCAATGCTTTCGACTACCATTCTCATAGATCAAGAACTTGGGCTTATTTCTATAATGGAAAATATGTTTCCTACCTCAGAGTATCTACTTTGTAGATTTCATATAAAAAAATGCACAGGAGAAGTACAAGAAAGTTATTTTAATGCAGAAGATCTCTTCAAAATCAAAGTGGATATTAGACTCCTCGAAGGCTACTTAAGCCACTAGAATGCAAACCAGAAGAATTGTGGAAGCCATCGAAGGCTTTCCACAAATTGATATTTGGTTGAAGCATTCACATATGGTTTTATGCCTCAATGGAAAAACATAATAAACGCCAAAGATGAGGAAACTTATGAAGAGTGGATCTTATCATTAGAGATTGATTATAGAAACATGCATGGCTTGCTTTCTTATTGATTATAGAGATTGATTAGTTTTGTTCCAATTATTATTTTGAGTTAGGTGAATATAGAACTCCTTTATGAAATTATTGAGCAATAGGTGATCATGGAGTTATTTACTCCAAGTTATTGTGCAATTGGTGATCATAGAATTACTTACCCCAAGTTAATGAGCAATAGTTGGGATTATTCCCTATGATCTATCTATACCATGGAAGTAAAACCAAATAATTGGACATAAAGTCCTGGCTCATGCTTAAGCAACCTAGTGGGCTATACCTTTTAGTATCGATACCCCATAGTACATAATCAATGTTTAGAGTATGAAAGGAACCAGGATCAATGAGGGTCCCAGCATCAACTAGCATCCCTCCAGAAGACACCTGAAGGTAAAACACCCAAAGGCAGACTAACCCTTGGTAACTAATTGAGGATTGAATAATCTAGAACTATCATGATGTATATTCTACTTTAATTAATTAATATCTTATTGGATTAGGATGTCATATGACATAAAGACCCAAAAATAATATCACACCAAATAACAAGCCATTTTAATTCATTGTGCCCATATAAGGTTCTCACATCATTATGTGTTCCCAATTGGGGTATCTTCAAGTGATCATTCCATTACATGATCAATTATGCCAAGAGGTAGAATTATATAATGTTAACATCTTCCATAAATGTCCAAGCCAAAATTAAATTTCCATATATTCCCTTTTGTTCGCGATTCAAACCTAGGTTAAAGCTAGGGCTAAGTTCAGAGCCATAGTTAATTTCTTAACCATAGTCTTGCCATTCAGTAAAGGGTGTTCCTAGTTAATTCCCTAAGGGCGAAGATGAAGTTTCAATTAGAGTTCAACTAGATTCCAACCCTAAACTCATGGTTATTTGTCGGTTTATTTCAATATAAGTCATTGTTTATAGATAAGGTCAACTTAAGGCCACCATATATGTCTATTTTATTTTCTTCTATTCTTGCTAAGTCATTTAACTTACAAGGTTTCACATTTTAAGGCTTTGATATAAGTCATTAGAGTTATATTATCCATCATTTTGAGTCATTACATAAATACTAACCATAAGAATAGTCCATTTTTATCCATATAACCATATACTCATGTTATGGTCAAGAGAAAGGCCCAAATGATAAATTAAGGTCAACATTAGTCAAGTTGAATAAAATTTCTGTTCACTAACTTTAATCCATTATTTAAAATTTAAGCTTCCTACCACATCTTTCATTCATTCCATATTAATAAGTTTAGACACATTTTCATCTCTAACATTAAGGTTATTACATACTCATAGAACATACACTATACTTACCCATACCATTTTCTATAAAAATAGGGAAGATAATGGTTTACCTCAAAAGAGCTGAACAATACACCAAATAGAGCAAACGTCTTTGAAAATCCAAACCCCTTTCCCACACCGAAATACCTTTCAAGAAAGCATGATTAAAAATAAGTAAAACCTTTGAAATCATTCAAAGAAGATTTAGTAAAATTGGAGATCTAGGAGAGAAAATTATAGAAAACCTACCTTCTAAAGGAGAAAACAGGGAACACCAGAGATGAAAGCTAAAACCTCACTCTTTTTCCAAATCTAACCCTATCTTACTTAAGATCAAAATAATAAGGACCTATAGAAAGGAAAAGAAGAGGAGAGAAAGATCAAAAATGAAACTCAAGGAGAGTAAATGTGGCAAAGCAAGTATGAAGGAAAATAGGGCAGTTCAGAGGTTAGGGAAGAAGGGAGAAAATGAAGCCTATGGGTTTGAATTACTAAGGGTTTCTACTGAAAGAAGAAGGTTAAGGGAGTGTGCAAATTGAGCCCCCAAACCCTAGCCTCAATCTAAGTTTCAAAGTGCATGTTTTAAACATTCAAAGTTGACATTTCTGCCTTTGAGCTCAATTGGTAAAACTGTAATGTTCTAGGTAATGTGCTTTAGAAATTTTTAATATAAAGGAAGGAATAGTGACAATAAGGGAAGGGAATCAAATTTTAGCAATCTACAAAGGCTGTAGGAGCAATTAATTTGCTCAAGAATCTCACAAAAGAGAGAAAATAATAAAGAAGAAGAAGAAGAAGAAGACAAACAAGCTGAAGTCATGAAAGTGACTTCTCATAAATTCCTTCTTTGTGAATCTATTGCAAATCAATAAATTAGGTTAGACATGCTCAAAAGCCTTGAAAATAAAATAAACCTCTCAAAACATAATCACGATGTTGGAAATATTTTGAGAAAAGATTCATAGTGAAAATCGAGTTAGAAGGACAACCGATTCAGTTAAACTAAGTGATTGGTACATCAGACCAATCGATCGGTTCATTGATTTCAAAAATTGAATTTAATGAACAAACTAGCTGATCTGTACCTCCAACTAGATTATAAGTTTTTTGATAAAACTAATTATCTTCCAAAATCCAAACAGACCTCATCCAAAACCATACCAATCATAAACACACCTTTAAAACAAGATCAAAAACACACAAATCACAATCAAGTGCATAGGTTATTACACATTATAGACTCTAAAAAGTGGGGTACTACATGTATTCCATCACTTTGGGAGGTTCGCCCATATCTTGGAAGTCAAAAAAGCAAACCGTCATCTTTTTATCCTTAGACAAAGAGTAGTGTGGATCATTGTAACAGGGTACATCCAAACTATATTGGTTGACACATCTACTTTATGATCTCTCCATCTATGATATACCTCTTGTTCTTATTCAATGTGACAATTAGGTTGCCATACACTTTGCTAGAAAACCTATGTTCCATAAGCACACCAAACACATCAAATTATATAGTCATTATGTTCACGAATAAGTCCTTACTGGCTTGATTAATCCCTATCACGTTTGCACACAAGATAAATTTGCTGACTTGCTAACCTAACCATTACCTAGGTATGCTTATGATCGACATTTGTCCTAGTTGGTCATGACCAACCTTGTTCCAGCTTGTGGGGGTGTTAGAGTGCACGGGTTGTAGCTCAAACTCATCTAGCAAGGATGTAAAAGAATGTTTAATATTTTTTGGATGTTGAGAATCTTTACCTGATATTTAGCTAGAGTTTTACAATTATTTTTGCTCTATCATGATTTAGCCCATTTTTATTATTTTTATTTATGTACATTACCAAGATAATTAGTCAATAATTAATCCTAAGAATTAGGAGGCTAGACATACGTATGCATGAGTGCATGTATTATATAATAATGTAACCTTCATCCATAAAAAAATGACTCCTACTTCCCAAATAATTTGATCTCTATACTATGACATAAGGGAGTACCAACACTGTGAAAATGATAGTTGATTAAAGGAATTACGTGTGTAAAGAAGAGAGAAAGGTGAGGTTGTAATGGCATGAAGAACGTGATCAACTAAGAAAATTGGTATGAACACTTGCGAACCAAGAGACTTTCGCCGATGGGTTATTAGATGATAATTTTTCTACTAATTTAGGTTCATTTTTCACATTTTATACCTACGTAATGTAAAGCGACCAACGAATGGAATTAGGGGATGCAATTGAATCGGCAAAATTAAAGTGCCATTAAAATTGATGGTTTCGGTCGGCAAGTGCAGTGCAATCACTTTAGATGCATCGAAATGATGGTGAGCTGGTAAAAGTGGGAAACTAGGAGGAATTCATTCCATTCCATTCCATTCATTGTTTGCCATTCACTGCATTCGTTTGTTTCCCTTCATTGTCGTAGTTGCCTTTTGGTTATTTGTCTTCTAATGGTTCGTTTCTCTTTTAGTTTGCACGCTTATGATTTTCCTTCTTCCAACGTTTTCGCGTAAGGCCATTATCTATGTCGTTAATTATACTTTCATACTAAGGATGGGGGGTTAACAGGTGTAAAAGAATTTTTCCTCCTGCTATTTTATGTATTTTACATTAAATATTTTAAAATAATAATAATAATTTTTTTAAAAATATACATTTTAAAATAAAATGAGATTTAAAATGTGTGTTCAATTAAAAAAAAGAATCATTTTATTTTAAAAGAGTATATAAGATATGTAAAATATAGAGATAATTTTTCTACCTATAATACTCCGTACTAAATGAGCACCGAAGATATCAACATAAGCACAACACTAAACTTTCGATCGGTAAAGTTGTTGGTGCTAGTTGTTTGATGTTACGATTATACTATATTTAGAGTATAAAATTATTAAAATTAGTATATAATTTTTAAATATATATATATAGTTAAAACATTATAATTTAAGATTAAAATAACGCCAAAAAACCGATAAGCATACCCCTATAAACATGACATTTATGGGCTTGAGCGACTTTTAGAATTTTGTAGTATATAAAATAAAATTGATTACAAAAATGTAAAATATAAAATATGAAAATGGCATCAGAAAAATATATATATTTTATGCGCACACACACAAAAAAAAAAAAGTAAATCCATTTGTATTCATTATCATACAGTAAAAATAACAAGAGTTTTAAAATGACAGTACAGCAAAAAGGAAAAGTGACAAAACAATCATAGATATAATAAACTGGACGACAAATAATAATAGCGGACGGGGAACTAACATATGTGCTGTGCTGCCTATTCATTTTTTTTTACCCTTTTATTCGGAAGCCATTTTTGAAATACAATAGTGATATGATGGAATAAACACGACTACAACAACCACAGATGGATCATTACAACTAAAAAAAGAAATTGAAACGTTTCAGTTTCTATGAGTACTGTGCACGATCCTCACAAAAGATAATAAAAAAAAATAAAAACAAAAATTGTACATGAATATCTATTATATTTAGTATATTATACAATCATTAGGCCGGCAACGGGAAAGAAATAGTAAGGGCGAGAATACGGGCGACGAATAACGACATGCATAGGCACGGCCAACTCACACGACCTAGAAAAGGCTAGTAATAAAATACAAAAAAAAAAAAAATTAAAGAAAATAAGGTTCTTAAATTTAGCACATACAGATACAGGGGGGGAGGCGATAGGTTTCATTCCATGATTCGAGCGATAGTGTTCGAAAAGAGAATATCCATTCCAAATCAGGAGTACAGCCTGGTTTCCTACTGCTCCTACTACTACTGTATCATGCCTGCACAGCTAGCTGTAAGCCTGTAACCATTTTGATCCTTTCCAAATGCATAAAGAACACGTCTTAAATAAAAAATATTTTACCTTAATTAAATAGTCATTTAATATTTTTTTTTTTCGAAAAATAAAAATAAAAATACTCCATTCAGTTTATAAGGAAAATTTTTTATATAAAAAATTATTTAAAAAGAATAAAATATTTATAGATTAGTTACTGTTTATTTGTTATTCTTATATATATTATTTTTCAATTAAAGATGTAATTAATTATAATAATATTAAAGTAATATGTAAATTGATAAAAATATTTTTCCTTTTAAAAAAAAAAAAAACGGTGGGAGGGAGTGAGTATCCAAAATACCTCGATCTCTTGCGCCATAGAATAAATGTCGGACCAAGAGGAACGGAACAGCTATCCCCACAAGCCTCATCAACTTCTTACCTTCCCTCGTTTCTTCTTCCTTACGGCCTCCTCTAGCTTCCCCGGCCTATTAATTACTCTCCGACCCCGGCCGCTCTCTTCCTCTCATCCTTAAAACGAGAAAAAACATAATTTGATATCGAGGGGGAAGGGGCCGGGATACGTACGTACGTCCGATTCCGAATATACGCCTTCTCATTGAATTCGATTCCGGTACCAGCTAGAAGAAAAAGGATCGATATGGGAAACTGTGCGAACAAGCCCCTGACGAACGAAGCCGAGAGGGAGGCGCCGGCGCCGGAGCCTGCGCCGGATGCAGGCGGAGCTGGGGAGGTGAAAGATAGGGACTTTGTGTTTGATGGAACTAAGGTATGTCCGTGAATTATGTAGCGAATGGATCTTCGTGATCCGTTCGAATGTAGATACCCGTGTGCAAGTACATGATTTTCTCGTTCATTTTTTATTTATTTAATGATTTATGAATTACGATCGAACTTCCTTTTCTTTTTTTAATTTGTTAACTATATATTTTTTTTTTATGAACATATATAAAAATGGTGATTATTAATATTATGTGAATTCTTTTACACTGGGTATGTTGTTGAGGAGACATTATGATTAAAGCCAAACCGTTTGCAATTATTAATATTCCTCTTTCCAAAACACGGTCGAATTCTGGTAAATTAATAAAGGATTCCTATGGAAATGTCGGTTTGTCGTGAGTTTTTTTTACATCGTTAAGGATGCTACCGGTGCCGGCTTGCGTGATACAGGCGGTGGTGGTGTTTAGCCTGAGAAAAAGAAAGGAAAAGAAAAAAGTAAATTGTTAGGATGTTCAAAGTGTCTTGGTCTTTTTTGTCTTTTTCTCGTTTCTTTTCTTTTCGTAATGCAGTAAATTATTATATGATACATACCTAATTTATATTTAGTTTTCTTTTTCCAAGTTGATTACCGCGTTTTTTATTTCTTGTATCATCTCATGTGCCCGTGTTAAAGATTATTATCGGGGAAAG
Source organism: Tamarix chinensis (assembly GCA_030549775.1). Classification (NCBI taxonomy): domain Eukaryota; kingdom Viridiplantae; phylum Streptophyta; class Magnoliopsida; order Caryophyllales; family Tamaricaceae; genus Tamarix; species Tamarix chinensis. Next base: position 13,740,618 of record CM060174.1, read on the forward strand.
TAGCAAAATTGATACAAGGGGAAAGTAGCAAAATTAACCTTCTTTATCCTGCGGAAACATTATCATCCCTTCTGGCAAGGAATTGTCGTATACTCTTTTTATTTTTATTTTTAATACATATGTATATAAATGGACTCATTTAGAGCTAAGACGTTTCTCTTTCTTTTTTCCCTTATTTGGGATTGATTGATTATATATATTATTAAAAACAAAAAGATGGAATTTTGATGCTATGTTTATATATATCAGGGACGTTAATTAGTCGTACATAATGGGCATTCCCTGTTAATTAGTTTGGAATCCTGTTCTTCATACATAATTATACTTCAACCCTTTGAGCATTACAAACCAGCCTAGCCAAGCCTACTATTTATTATTATTTTTTTATTCACAAGTAATTTTATTTATTTATCTGCATATGCATTTAGTATACTATATTCTTTCCAATGGGCTGGAAACGGGCGGACTATGAAGTTGATAAATTCCTCCAAGCCAGCTACGACACGAAGCAAATTTTTAAATTACTTTTTTTTTTTGACCTCGGCCCTTGTCGTTTGATTGGAGCCAACAAGAAGCCACGCCGCTTTCATCTCCAATTTCTTTTTATCTTTACCGAGTCGCCTTCAATCAATTCTTTGAATCCGTCCCCGCTTTACCTGCTCCTACTGGTCTTCTACCGCTCGCTTTTGGCTTTCTCAACCGGGGACGGGCGGGATATTAAAGCAAAAATTGCTATGAATTTTAATTTTTAAGAACGAAATTAAAATCCAAATTTATCTAAACGTATCTGTATTAGTGCACTAATTTTATTTTAGTTTTTAGTGATAATTAGATAATATAACCTAAAACCGATACTAAATGAAATAAAGTTATGACACACAAAAAAAAAAAAAGGTATAAAGAAAATTAGTATTATAATAGTAACCACCATAATGATGATGATGATGCCAGTAAATTTACTCTTGATATGCTAATAACGAAGCTAGGTTAGATATATGAAAATGAAATGACGTTTATTTACTCTTGGCTTCAATTAACCGCCACAATAATAACATTATCGGTGTCATTATTTTAAATTTTCAAGCGAGGGGACTTTGCCTTCTCATCTGGAGTTGTCGGACCTCACAGATCTCTAGACATGGGATGGTGGAATCCACCACCACCAACAACTACAAAAAAAAAAAAAAAATCATAAAAATTATTGTAATTCTAATTTGGTACTTATTTTTCTACCTACTTTAAACCGACAATTAAAAATCTCCTATATTTTAAACTCGAATAGAAAAGTAGTTAATCATTATATGTTGAAATTAATTTTTACTTAATATCGTTATCATATATCATCACCATCTATTATTACCCAGTGAATTTATATCTTTGTTGTAATAGTAACTAAATATTGGATCATTGTCATTTGTATTGATTCTTACTCTTGATCTAACAACCTCGGACCAATACTTGTCAGATGTTCACGCCATACCCGGTTGTGGTTCAAATAATGTCCTTATCGAGTACTACAAGCTTATTGCTATTTCATCATCATCATCATTATTATTATTATTGGGGTATAATTGACTATCTATGTTGAGAGAAGGATTTGAATTTATAGCCTGTATAACACAATACATGGTTTCGAACTTTATTTTTATGTTAAGGTTTGATCGATTATGGTTGTTGCTTGTTTTTTTATATAGAAAAAGGTAGACTTACTAAATTAATACCAACTTTACAAAATTATGGATTTGGGAAAAGAAAAAAGAGAAACAAGAAAAAAGAAATAGAGAGTCTAAATGTAAACATGTGGGGATACATGTAGTGAGAACTGAGAACTTTCCCTTTGGGTAACAATTAATATAATATATGAATATAGTTCTTGTGATTCAAAATGGGTGCACGTATATGGTTGTAGATAAATATCATTTGATCATGCGACTTTTATTATTTAAAAAAAAAAAGAAAAGAAATAGTTATTGCATTTGTATGCCCTACGTTATTTATTAATTTAAATTTGTCCTATTTCAGTGACTAAATTAGAAATTTTGAATTACATAATATTGATTAAACTTTAAAAGTTAGAGTGGCCAAAATAAGACATATATAAAGTTTAGGGACGAACTTACAAAAATACACAATAACTAAATTTGAAAAAAAATAATAATATTTGTCTTTCATGGTTGAGAATCGCACATAAGAATGTCTTATTTATAAAATTATCATCGATTTTTTTTTTTCTTCGTTCTTATTTGATGATGCCACTGTTATTTACCCCGATATGTACAAAACTGTAGTTGTTTTTCTGGGACCTATGTATAATACATTTTTTCAACTACATACAATAGCATATTGCTTATAAGATGTCCATCAAATAGTTTATAAGTTAGCTTATTGACCAACAAATAAACTTTTATAAAGGGGAAAAAAAAACTCAAAATTTTTAGCTTCTTGAGCTAACTTTTAATTAGTTGTGTCAAACAAGCCATGACTTTTATACATTAGTTCTTTGAATTGCATGCGGTAGGTTTTGATATGACGCCTTTGTTTATAATAATCTAATAACAATCTACGTTATAAAATATTCAAATTCTTTCTAATTACATGATACAACTGACACTATTTGGCCCTTATAGACCGAAGAAGAAAAGCCCGCAGAAAGCGGAGCAGCTTCAGAGCCAGCAAAGAAAGCTGAAGTGACATCGACATCTGAAACTTCGGTCGATAAATCAAAGGAGGTCGAAGCAAAGGCGGCGGAAGAAGTGGCGGCAAGTGCCAAGGAATCCGTTGAATTAGGTAATAAAGAGGAGACACCAAAAACCGAGAAAGCCGCAGTTGAAGCTCCTGCTCCTCAAGAATCATCAGAGAAGAAAGTCGAGGCTCAAAAGCCAGTTGAAGAGAAGAAGGCTGAGCCAGCAGAGAAAAAACCTGAAGAGAAGAAGCCTGAAGAGATCAAGAAACCTGATGAAGAGAAGAAGCCTGAAGAGACCAATAAACCTGCCGACGAGAAGAAGCCCGAAGAGAAGAAGCCTGAGGCTAAGTGAGCGCAATTAAGTAATAGTGATTAAATTGTGGGATGCATACCATGGTTTAATTATTGATTGTGAATGTGTGAGTAGAAGTGCTTGGCATGAGATATTTTCCTATTAAAAAACGGGCAAAAAAACAAGATAGGTCGGGTGAAAAATGGGGTTGAATAAGCTTTATGAATTGTAATGGATCACTCTTATGGATCATTTTTTTTAGTCGGTGTTCAATTTATTTGAATATTATTGTTATTATTATGTATTTTGTATAATGGACGGCAGTCTTACAAAGCATTTTATCTAATATTTTTTTAGGTTTCTGGTATTTTTAACGCTTTTACTTAGATGCATTTATGTTTTAATTTAGTTACATTTAAGTACGTACTTAAATAGAATTAATAATGTGGTTTATTTTTTCAATCTACATATCCAATACTGTTAAATTAAAATATAAAAGTACTAATATAAAATTCTTTCAACACGCGAGGTATTTAAAAAAAATACTATGTCAGATGTCAAAACATATAAATAAAATTTATCATTCATTTTATCATTGATTATACAAAAGTAATAGAAACATTTTGTAATGATGGGCCTTTTACTCATCAAAAGTGTCGAGCATAAATTAAGTACATTTATCAAATGACTAGAAAATAAGAAATATAATTTTATTTTGTATTTTCTTTTACCTTTTATAGATATCTCATGTTTAGAATAAATAAAAAATAATATTTTGTTTAGTAAAACCTATGTAGATAGCAATCTTATACATTTCAAAGATATTTAAATGCACATGCTAGTTGAACTTACTTTACCACTTGTCGTTAAATTTTTTTATTTTATCTTATCACTTGTCAGGAATAATACGTCATATAATTGCCTTATATAATCCTTTTTGTTGTAAATATTCTATTTACATATTATGGATGTATATGTATTGTATTAAATTATAGATTTAATAATCTCATTAGTACTATCAATTGCAATAGCTTTTACCATTATATTTCCAACCCCTTAACTCTATGAATTGTAATGGATCACTCTTATGGATCATTCTTTTATTCGGTATTCAATTTTTTTGAATATTATTGTTATTATTATGTATTTTGTATAATGGACGGCAGTCTTAAAAAGCATTTTATCTAATATTTTTTTAGGTTTTCGGTATTTTTAACACTTTTACTTAGATACATTTATGTTTTAATTTAGTTTCATTTAGGTATGTACTTAAATAGAATTAATAATGTGGTTTATTTTTTCCATCTAGATATCCAAGTACTGTTAAATTAAAATATAAAAGTATTTATGTAAAATTATTTAAACACGCAATTAGGTATTTAAAAAATACTATGTTAGATGTAAAAAAAATATAAATAAAATTTATCATTCATTTTATCATTAATTATACAAAAGTAATAGAAACATTTTGTAATGATGGGCCTTTTACTCATCAAAAGTGTTGAGCATAAATTATGAACATTTATCAAATGACTAGAAAATAAGAAATATAATTTTAGTTTGCAACCTTTTTTTACCTTTTATAGATATCTCATGTTTAGAATAAATAAAAATAATATTTTGTTATGTAAAACCTATGTAGATTGCAATCTTATACATTTCAAAGATATTTAAAGGCACATGCTAGTTGAACTTACTTTACCACTTGTCATTAATTTTTTTTTATCTTATCACTTGTTAGGAATAATACATCATATAATTGCCTTATATAACCCTTGTTATTGTAAATATTTTATTTACATATTATGGATATATATGTATTGTATTAAATCATAGATTTAATAATCTCATTAGTACTATTAATTGTAATAGCTTTTACTATTATAATTCCAACCCCTTAACTCTACATATCCTCCATACTCTTTTATATTATCTAACTCCTTCTCATAATGGATGTAATAAATATGTGTATTAGATATATATATGAGATAGTGTGAATTGTAAGTGTAAGAGAGAACTTGCACGTACCAATGAAAATCAAACGTCACATTCTCTCTTCATCTCTATATTATTATGTTATATCTCTTTAAGTTTATCAATATTACAACATGTTATCAAGATAATTATGCTCTAAATGATATATATATATATATATATATATATATATATATATATATATATGATTATGTGTTAATTTTGTTCGAAATGTTGACAAATAATTATAGAATTGATGTAAAGTTCGATCAGTACTTGATAAAAGAGAGTGTTCTATATTCATATTCATTATTCTATATGAATATAATTATTATATTTTCACATAGGATTAATCTATCCTTTTTATTTCTTATGTGATATCTCAATTTTTGCAGGTATATGAAAGGTCACATATGTGACATATCTTGCAATCAAGTAAATTTCAAGAACATCGACCCCCTATTTAGTTTCAATTGATTAAGAGTTTTAAGGAGGATATAGTATGATCCTAAAATTGATTCAAGATAAAAAAAAAATTAATTTTTTATCTCCCCTTTGCTTTATTCTTATGCTAATTGATATTTTTATTAGTTTTAATTGTATATATTGGCAATATATAATTTAATTTGATTTTATGTGTAATGATGTCCCTTCCAATTATAAGATGGAGGGTAAATATAGATGATGGTAGAAGGCTAAAAGTCTCATGTTTAACAAACTCTAATTGGATCTAATATGAACAATTCAATGATCCAAAGTGATAGATTGGCAACTGCATCTCTTATCACCATATGTAGATTTCCATCACTTAAAGATGATGGAAATCCATCTAAAGTGGCAACATTTAGAAAGATACTTAAATTTAAACGTGATTGATTGAGGGTCTCATCGGCCATCACTACATATATATCTCAACACTTGAAGTTGATTGGAGAATATAGTGCAAGCCTCCATTATCCTAAGTTAATGGAGGGCTACCAAAAATGGATAATTTTGTTTTCACATACCTAAAGTATGGATGGCTGATTGCACAAATGTTGGTAGAAACATGAAGCTCCCAACCAATTATATTATTTACACATATGTGCCTAAGGTACAAAGGAAAATGATACAATTGAGGTGAAAGCCAAAAGCTTTTCCTAATGATTAAATGATCATTAATACCTTGTGCATAATTTGATCATGAAGATCGAATGATTAAAAGGTGATTAATACCTTATGTGCAACTTGATCAAAGAGATAAAATAGTTGAAAGTCTTTTAAGACTTACGTAATACTAGTAAAGAAGATCAGATGGTATTAAATATCTCAATCGCTTTTTGATCCAAATGATCTAACTATTTTGTGGTTTATAGAACCCACACTAATTTTATTTTTGCATTTTCTAGTTATGCAATTTTAATTCTTTCATTTTGTTTATGTAATTTCAATATTTTCAATATTTAAAGTATTTTTTCTAATCATGGAGTAGTGATGATCGCCTTGTACATAGTTTGGCAACTATTTAATCATGAAACTATGCACTTATTTTGTTATTGTTAGTGCTCAAAACCTACCATAATCAAGTCTCCTCCACCACCACAGTGGTTGAAGTATTTATAATGGTCTTCCCATTATGTTATAGTTTTAGTGGGTTGAGATATTTTAATAGTTGAAGCCTAAAGCTTCCTATCTAATAAGAAGTTTGATGGTTGAAGCTTGAAGCTTCTCATTTACTTATTAGTGCAATGGTTGAAACATGAAGTTTTCCATTTAATATAAGTAATTTAATGGCAGATGCTAAATGCTTTCCATGTCATAGACTTAAATAAAATCTAGAAGATCAATTTATTCAATTGAAATGCCCCGTATATTCTATTTTAATGATAAAGCATTTTATAAGCTTATAATTGACAAGAAAGTACAAGTTCATGTGTTGTGATAAACTTATCAAATAGTTTCCTTATTTAACAATTGGATAATAAAATTGTGCATGATATTGATATTGTACATAAGCTCCTAGAGAACTTACTATAAGCTATGAGTATTTGATGGTATTATTACCATCAATATCGGCTAGAAGTAAGCCCGAGATAAATGCACAATATATATATTTGGTATATTTGAAAACTAAAAGGTTTCACTAACCATGAGTTAGTAGACCATAAAAAAAATATCTCTGTGGCATGAGAAGTGAGATCGTATTAGTGCAGCAATGATAGGAAAGATCATTGAAACATGCACGAGCACCCGCTTAGAATCTTGAAGATTCTTTTTAACTGGCAATCTCCTATGAACAACATATTATTCATGGAAAATTTATAGTCATAATAATGTAAGAAAATAAAAAATCTCCTACGTCATTGATAGAATTCAAGTTGACACATGTGAACTATTTAAATTTATCATGGTATATAGTGATGCATCAATTTAAGGTAACATGTTATAATTTGAAACTAATATTATTGCATTAGAAAAAAGGTGAATAGCTATCCAATTAGGGTAGAAATGCAATCAATGCTTTAAGTTGGAAGCAAAATGACACATAAGAGTCATTGATTATGTATTTAATTTGGAGACCCTTTTTATTGAAGTATAGAAGTGATATGTCAATATGCATGTAGTGATTTTTAGTACGTACCAATTTCATATCACGTTATCCATTAAGCTAGGTCAATTGGAATGAACCTAATACTTATTTAAAAAAAATGGATGAGTCCTATGTGTGCCTACACTTTACCATGGAGGCTAGGAATGTTTGTTTCATCTACCTCAGGGGGAGATAATAGGAGATTGAGATTATAAAGCAAACATTTAGAAGAAATATTCCATGAGATATGGACCCAAAGGAAAATCAAAGTGCACTTGATTATGTTTATACTTGCTAGATGTAGCTTAGCTACAATTTACAATTCTTATGGCCAAGATATTATAAAACCAACATGTGTTTTGACTAAAGTTCCAAATCATATAGAAGTCATTGTAGTGACCTCAAATAAGTTCATGATAAGTATGATACAAATATGCTATAACCATATAATATGGGTCTAAATAGATAAACCCTCATAAGAGGATTTATAATTCTTAAAAATGATAGAAAACTTACCACAATGAGTTGATATGTCCATATGGATAGTATCTGAGAATAAATTTCACGGGCTATTAAAATATCCATTAACTATCCTTACATTGGTGTAAGATAGTATGAGGTAGATATTGGTGATATCTTTACCTAAACAACTAAAACTCATAATGGATAAAAGTGATAATTATTCTCAATTCATTATGCAATATCATTGGATAAATTATTATTGAGTTAGAATAGTCAAATGTATCTGCTTAATGAGTGTTATTTATATGGACAAGAAGATAAATATTTGAAGGTGTCATACCAATTGACTATAGTAGATGTTTGTAAATAAATAATTTAAAAGTCAATTTGGTGACACATGTCTTTGTACAAAAGCTAAATTTTTATCCTTGATAGAGTTTTTACTAGTGAGGTTTTCAAATTTAAGCACTATTAAAGTATGCTTGTACATATAAATAGAATTATACATAATATGACATATAAAAGAGACATACTAAGTTGAGAGGAGAAAACTGTACTATTATCCTTAGCTATGGTTTCGTCCAACTGGGTTTTCTTGGCAAGATTTTTAATGAGGCAGTATTTTAGAGATGTACTCTTAAGGGGAAGTGTTGTAAATATCATAAGATTTACACCGAAGGGAGATTGTTGTAGATATTCTATTTACATATTATGGATGTACACATTATGAATTTGTATTGTATTAAATCATAGGTTTAATACTCCTATTACTACCATCAATTGTAATAGCTTTCGCCATTATAATTGCAACCCCTCAACTCTACGTATCCTCCACATTATTTTATATTCTCTAACTCCTTCTCATAATGGATGCAATAAGAATGTGGATTATGTATGTGGGATATTGTGAATTATAATTGTAAGAGAGAACTCACATGTATCAATGAGAATCGGAAGTCACATTATCTCATTATCTCTATGTTGTTATATTTTTTCTCTTTGAGTTTATTAATATTACAACACTTATTGATTTTTTTAATTCACCATATAACCTGTGTTTAGGAAAAACTATACCATAGAACTCTATCATTAGCTTTGGGAGTTAGCTTAGTTGAAATTGGAATTAACTTTTGATAAATGTGACCAAAAGGTCATTTGTTAAAACTACAAATATAAGAAAGTAGATTTCCTATGATGAAAAATATTGTTATCAATGATATTTTCTTGCAACAAGATAGTATCTTTCACATCAATGACCCATGGTAAAGGCATTCACGGGTTCTACATGAAACCCTGTGTAGGTTGTGTGAGAAAGGCAAGGGTGGGGAGTGCGGGGGTGCACGACAATGCACCTCAACAAAGGCGAAATAGGGCATAATGAGGATAGAGAAAAAGAAACGACTTGAGGTGGTGATGGTTGGGTGACAACGGTGGATAATAATGGGGTGGTAGTGGCAGTTAGTTTTTCAAGGAAACAATAGTGTTTGGTGGTTGGTGGTGGTGAGTGGCGTTAATGGTGGACGACAACAATGAATAGAGCAAGAAAGGAAGGAGACGAGGCAGGGGTGATCGGGGCTGTAATGCTTAACGAACATAGAGGGAGTGAGGGAGTTAGTTGAGGAAAAAATTGAAATAGCACTTTGGGTGAGGCATATATACACATGGTGCCATGGATGAGGAATGACACATAAGGTAAGGCAGGGGCACACACATGGGATGGGGGAGCACAATCAGGGGAAGTGTTTAGAAACTTTTTCAACTAGACATATCCTATGGGTTGAGGGAGGGGATGGTAGAGTCATACTTTGGTAAGTTTCAAGGACAAAGAAGAAGAACATGCAAGGTAGAAAAAGAAGGAAGGAGAGTCGAATGGAAGAGAAAAATTAAAATGACTAGGATAAAAAAAAGGGAAATAAGGAAAAATAAGTCTGGGATTTTATAGTTAGGACTAGGTTAAAAATTGTAATTAACAAAATTAGGTATGATAAAAATATTAATCATTAGGGATTAAGGTTAGGTTAAAATATATATTACCCAAATAAAAATTATGATTCAAATAAGCTATTAATTACTCAGGATTAAGATTAGGTAAATTCAGAGGTATTATAGTCCACTAGACCAAATATTGCTCATATTGTTGTGGTGGTTAATAAGTCTATGTTTAAACCTGGAAAGACTTATTAGGAGGTGATTACGTGGTTCTTGAAGTATCTAAAGGGTACTTTAGATAAAGCTCTTGTGTTTGGTAAGGGTGATTTTAAACTATAAATATTTGTAGATACTAATTTTAGTGGGGATGTGGATATTAGTAATAGTAATATTGGCTCTATCTTTACTGTATGCATTACTCCATTTAGTTGTATGTCTAAGCTCCAAAAGTGTATTTATTTTTCTACAATAGAAGTTAAGTATGTGGTTATATTAAAGGCTGGTAAGGAGATGGTGTGGTTATCCACATTTCTGGAGGAGATTGGCTAGAAGTAGAACAATATCGTTCTTTACTATGATAGTCATAATGTGATTCACCTTGTGCGAAATATAATTTTTCATGTGAAAACAAAGCATATAAAGAGAATATATCACTTCATTGATAATCTTATGAATGATGAAAAGCTGATACTGTATAACATATTAGATTTGAGAAATCCTATTACTATATTTACTAAGTGCATTAACACTTGTAAATTGAGGTTGTGTATGACCTTAGTTGGTCTCTTTGTTTGGGTTATGTTGGTGTGAGGGCTTGTGAATAGGTTTGATGATGTGTTTTGTTGTCTCTTGTTATTTAGCTTCCAAGTGGTAGATTTTTGTATGGTGGAGCCTGAAAAACAAGCTTCTAGGTATGTGAAGTTTGTGGAGGTTCCCCATGTGTGTGTACTAGATGATAGTTGAGTTTGGTGTAAAGTAGGGACTCTAGGAGGAAACATAGTTGTCTTGTGTTAATTAACACAAGGCGTATTTTAGCTTCTATTTTATTTCATTTTTTTGTTCCACGAGAGGCTGAATGTTAGGAAAAAAAAACACCAGGAGAAGTTGGGGCATGTTTCAAAACATAGCTCGTGTTTTTTATTTATTTTTCAACCTTAGTATGGTCTTTCGTGTGTTATTTAGTTGTGTTATAAATAACACTATTCTATGAGCCCTGAGAAAAATGCTCCACACAAAGAGTGAGAGAGAGAGAGAAGAGGGGGATTAGAGTTGGAGATTAAATTCATCTTATAATTTCTTGAATTTCTCTTGTATTCATCTTAATTTCATCAACACAATTCTTATTTCAAGCCAAATTTTATTTCCATTTTCATTCTCTATATGTGTCCTTCCTATTCATTGCTTAGTGATTTCAATACTAGAGAACAAAGCTTTAACACCGATCAATTTTTATATTAGATAATGGCACCAATCCTTTATCGTCTTTGGGGTTATCTATTGTTTAATAATGGTGCAAAAATCATCGTCTAAAGTATAATAAACATACTTATGTTGTGATTTTAGATGTTGATTCTTGATAAGAATCGTTATCTAAGGTCTTGATATAAGCGTTATACAGTAAAAAAATTATTCAAATTTAGATTACAATTCTTGATAGAACTGTTATCTAAAGTATCAAATAATAATAATAATAATAATTCAAACGACACACTTTAGATAATAGTTTTAGAGAATAACCATAGCCTTTTTCTCCTTTTTCTTGTTTTTTGTTTGTTTAATTTGTTCTAAACCACATACTCAATTGTATGTTATCATGCATCACCCCAAATCCACAATATCAAAATTTGACAGATATCCAATATCAAACAAACATCCAAATTCTTCATTAATACCTCAACCAAAATACTACTCATCGACAACATAACTAACACCACCAAACTTTCACACGTCTATAATTCTCACTAAAATAAATGTATTTAAAACCTAAACCTAATTATCCAATAAGAAATAAATATCATCATATTTTGACAACATCAAATTCCAAATATTTAAAATCACAAACCTACATTTTTGGTAATAAAAGAGTTGTTCATCTGTTACAAAATATATATGACATCCACTATCAATAATCATAACCTACACATCAGTCACAAAACATAAACTATCTAAACCTAGTCCAAAAATACTAAGTGAGTGTTACTTACCTCAATTAAAACCTACATATAAGCTAGACACCTATGTATGTACATACAAATTTATCCCATTGATCTCTTACTTCATTAATCTCTTCCGATGTGTAATCCCTCATATAAGATCCATGAGGATATAAATTCAAATCATATTAATTTAATTATTTGATCAGTAAGTAAATTATAAAATGTCATTATTTATTATTTAAAACTAATTAAATACGAGATATACATTTTCTAGATCTATATCTAAGCACTTTTTTTTTACATGAATCCATACATGTAGTATCAACAATTAATGTTATTTTTCTGCTTAGGAACTTGGCAAAACAAAGAAAGCATTGAAATTGCAAGCTCAAAATATTTATTGTTACTTAGAGATAGTAATTAAAATTGAGACAAAATATAGTATTAAGAAATATGGACCTTGACAAGATCATATTAAAAGCCACTTCTTGAGCTATTCCACCTTCATCGTAACTTTCATCTATGGTGCCCTAATAGAAATGATAAATAACCTTAATATTTCAAAAATGGAATGCATAAAAATAAGAAAATAAATATAAGAAATATACTAACATGTTAATTAAATGTTTCCTTTAGGCCAAGCTTGATCAAAAGTTATTATGTTTGGAATTTGTGTTTAGACATAATACCTTCTCACTATGTATAAAAGAGGAAATAACCACTAGGTCTTATTATCTAGATTATTTATAACACTTAAACTTAACCTAATTTAACCACTTGGGCAACAAAAAAAACACATCAACAACTAACCAATATTTATTGATCTAAATAATGAACATATACAAAATAAAAATAAAAATAGGCAACATATAATTATTTTAGTTCCAAAACCACTAGCATAACCTAAAAACAAAAATCAAACAAAATTAAAATTGAAATTAAATAGCAAGGAAACGTAAAGTTTACACTTTCAAGCAACAATTAAGCAATAATTTTCATTCAATAAACTACAAGCTTATATTGAAGTTTTACAAGTATTTTCATTAAAACAAAGAAAGAAGCTACACAATCATGTTACTCAATAATAAAATTATAATAACTAGAAATTATACACCAACAAACAACTCAACCTCAAACCAACATAAAATAGCACAAGTACTATATAAACAACAATATCTCTAAATCATGAGCATTTACGTCAAATATTATCTACACTACTCAAGGATTTACATACTAAACAACATCAATTTAAAGTAAAGGAATTAGAATCGAACATTTGTCAAGCACAAAGTTGACTAGAGCGACACCAACCAAAATCAGGAGGCTAAAACAACAAAGGAACAAACCAAAAATGTACTGCTACTTGAATTTAACCAACCAACCACCAACAACAAAAAGAAAACTTCAAATTGCATGACAATTTGAAAATAAAAAATTATAAATTAAAATCTGAACCTAAAATAGTGAAGAATGAAGCTTACCTAGCTAAATACAGACAAAAATTAATAAAAATGATGAGGAGAAGATAGGTGACAAGACCATAACAAGCACAACCTAAGTTGTTCATTGAGGAGATAGAGATAGAGAGAGAGAGAAGGTATATAAGCCATTGAAAATTAAAATCGAAACAAAAAGAAAGAAGAACAAAGCATACCAAAACATTATGGTGGTAAAAACCGATGAGGAAAATGAAGAGGGTTGGAGAAGAAAAGAGACGAGCTAACCACAGGAAAAACTAACATAGAGGGCTAGAGAATAGCCATTGGATACCACCATAAGCACCACTTCGACAATAGTAGAGTGAACGTTGATGAGAACAATGTTATCCTAAGTTGGTAATGGATGAAGGAGATAGAGACAAGAGAAAAGGTGTGTGTGATAGAGAAAAAGTCTATCTTAAATAAAGTTATACATTTTTACAGAAAGAGACGACATGGTTGAAGGCGTTTTGTAAAGTGTGTAGTTTAGATGACAAATTTTAGATAAAATTGTTATCTTAAGTGTTGCGTTGTACAACTTTAGATGATGGTTTTACCTTAAAATCACCATTTAAATCCTACTAAGAAAATATTAAGGTTTAGATAACTATTTTAGAATAATCATTATGTAAAGTGCATCATTCTAACACTTTTAGATTATGGTTTCCCTAAGAACAATTATCTAATACGAAATTTAGCACTTTTCAGTGCCACCTGAATTCTGCTCTCTAAAAATAGACTTTTGGTGTCATTTTTTAAGTAACTGCCATCTATGAGGGATCATTAAAATAAGGTTTTGTAGTAGTGTTTGGTGATTGAATTGTAACATGACAGTATGAGTGGTGTCGTCATTTATGGCCTCTAATTTTAGAGGGGCCTTGGATCTTAGGTTTTCTCTAGCATATATTAAATAATAATAAATGTATAAATGAACATTTAAGTTGGCACCTACTGTTAGGTAGTCCTTTTGCTACTTAGCAACAAGAGTGTGAATCTTAAACATGTCATAGTTTGAAAATTTTGTATTCTGATTGCTCTACTTACATGGCTTCATTTGTATTCTCCATTTATCTTACTTTTTTTTTCTTTTAAAAATAACAGAAAGCTAAAATTCTAAAACATGTAGGGGCTGATGAAAGTTGAAAAGTGTAGTAGCTTTTCACAACTTACTTTTAGTTTACTTTGGGTGTTCCTTTTTTTAAAAAAAAAGAAATAGAAATTCTGAAACATAATATTAGCAAACAAAACTTGGAAAGTGAAATATCTTTTTATTTTCTTTTTTAAACCAACCCTAATAACTTAGGCAGAACAAATGACAAAAAAAATTCCAAACCATAATAGAAGTATTTTAGATCATTTTAGAGTGATGGCACTAAAGGACTGGAATTCCACTTCAGAGTAGTGGAAGGCTCCTTAACAGAATTTTAGGAGGGAGAAGGGATACTCGACAGAGGTAGAGGACTATTTGTAATTCTTCTAGCTGGCTTCTTCATTAATTCCCAACCACATTTATATACAATGTTCAGATAAAAAACGTCATTATCAGGCCACTAACATCAGGCTAGATTATTCCAATGAAAATAAAAGATGCTAAAAGAATGGAAAGATATGCTAATGAGGAAATCATCCAAATTAAAGTAACTGTAACTGTAACTACAACTTCTAGAAACCTCATAGCTGGAATCAACTGTAATGAGCTCAAATGTAATCCTGGAGCCACTTGGGCTTGGAAATCCTCCATTTGGGCCTAGGACTGATTATAGAAGGATGATCATTGGGTTGGCTCGTATCAGTACCTCCTTCTAGGAAACAAGCCTTTTTCTCAAGGCTAAAATCAGGGAAACTAGACTAAAAGAGATGGAGATCCTCCCAAGTTGCTTCCTTTGGTGTGGTGTTTGTCCATTGAATCAATAGCTATTTTTTTAAACTAGCTCCATGCCTAATTTTCTTGGTAGCCAAGTGTTTCAGTGGGTGAAAGGCAAACCCAGTGTCTAATATCTCATCTAGCAGAGGTGAGGGCTTTGCTACTGTTGGATCAAGACACTTCTTAAGCACTAAAATGTGAATTCCAGGTGAATTTTTGCGTGATGAGGGAGTTGCAATCAATATGTCACCATTCCAACTTGTTCAATAATTTAAAAAGGATCATAGTAGTGCTTTGTTATTTTTTTAGGCTCGTTGGGCTATAGATTGCTGCCTGTATGGTTTTAACCTTGATAAACACCCAATCTGATATAGAGAATTCTTTATCCTTACGATGTTGATTAGCTTGGCTCTTCATTCGTTCCTGGGCCCTTTATACATTCACCTTGAGACAGCTTAGCAGTTCATCTCGTTGTGCAAGGTCTAAACTCATATATTCCACATTCTTCGAGCCACTCACATAATCAACCAAGACAGGTGGTAGACAACCATAAACAACTTGAAATGGAGACATGCCAATGGAACTATGGGGGCATTTATTGTACTAGTGTTTAGCCCAATACAATAAATGTGCCCACTTTCTTGTTTCATCACTTGCAAAAGCATGTAAATAGGTCTCCAAGCACCTATTCACTACCTCCGTTTACCCATCAGACTACAGATGTTATGCACTTCTCCTACATAATTCAGTCCCCTACAAGCAAAAAATCTCCTTCTAGAAATTACTATAAAATAATGGGTCACAATCAAAGATAATATAGTGGAGAAAACTATATAAGCACATCATTTCTCCGGCAAAGTATTCAACAAGCTTGCTGGTTGTGATTTTAGAGGGTAACCTACAAAAATGAGCATAGTTGGATAAACGATCTCCAATTACTCTCTTTTCCATATAAAAGGGGCATAAAAGTAATAAAATCCATAGAAATGTCCTCCCAAATGCTATTAGGAAAGGTTAGAGGATTCAACAACCCCTTGGGTGCGGCATTTTTAGGCTTCACCTGTGAACATACAGTGTGGCTATGAATAAATTTTTTGACATCAACACTTATACTAGCCATTAAAAATTTGTAGAAGCCCTAGCAAGGGTCTTTGCAATTCTCAAATGTCCGTCGAGCACAAACCCATGAAAAATGCTGAAAATCTGTAATTTCAACTCAGGGATGATAGGTATCCAAATTTGACGTTTATATAAAATCAAGCCATTGTGTACCTCATAATTATTGTAAGTAGTAGGATTGCTATACTCAATTTGTTGAATTAACTCATGAGCCTCCGAATCAGTTGCAGTTGTCTCTCTAATTTAACCTAATAGGTTGTGCTTTGGTATTGAGATAGCAGCCATTTCACCTTGAGCGGCAGCGGAATAGCACGAAAGTGCATCAACAGCCTAATTTGAAGCTCTTGATTTGTACTGGATGGTGAATTCAAATCCTAGAAGCTTGGTTAACCATTGTTGTTGTTCTGGTGTTTGTATTGTCTGGCTCATTAGCTTATTTAGGCTCTGGTGATCTGTAAGGATTGTGAAAGGAGCCCCTAGCAAATACTGCCTCCATTTATGTTCTACCGATGTAATTGCGTACATTTCTCAGCTATAGGTGGAGGTATTTTACAGCCATTGACTCAACCGCTTACTAAAAAATGATAGAGGGTGTCATTGTTGGGATAGGACCGTTCTAACAAATATATTTAATGCATTCGTTTCAACACAAAAGGAAAGCCCAAAGTTAGGCAAGCCCAACATAAGTACATTGTTCATAGCTTTTTTAAGCTGCTCAAAAGCAAGTTGGGCTGTTTCTCCCCAATTGAAGGCATTATTCTTTAACAAGTCTGTTAAAGGGCTAGTTATGGCAACATAGCCTTTAATAAACCTTCGGTAATATCCAGTGAGACCTAAAAAGCCTCGAACTACTACAACTGAGTTTGGAACTGGCTAATCCACCATTGCTTCAATTTTTAAGTATCCACCCTAATTCCCTAGGAAGATATGATATGGCCTAAATATTTAATTTCACCTTGGCCGAAGGAGCACTTAGCAAGTTTAGCATACAATTAAATCATTGCAATACATTATAGCACTACCTCAATATGTCACTAATGAGAGTCCATGGTGGGACTATATAAAATAATGTCATCAAAAAATGCGAGCGTAAACTTTTGGATATATGGCTGAAATGCCTCATTCATGGTGGCTTGAAAAGTACAGCTTGCATTTGATATCCTAAAGGGCATAACAAGAAACTCATAATGCCTCTCGTGAGTTTGGAAAGCTGTTTTGTGAATATCTGGAGGGTAAATGCGAATTTGAAAATACCTGCTCCATAAGTCAATCTTAGAGAAAACAGTAGCTCCATTAAGCTCATCTAATAATTTATCCACCATAGGTATCAAAAATCTATCTTTGATTGTGATGGCATTCAAGGCTCGATAGTCAACGTAAAACCTCCATGTACCATCCTTCTTGCAAACTAGCAATATTAGTGACGAATAGGGGCCGGTAGACATCCGGATTATTTTATTATCAAGCATTTCCCAAACTTGCTTTCCTATCTCCTCCTTTTGATAATGTGGGTAGTGATAGGGGCAAATGTTAACGGGCTGAGTTGGCTCCTATAAGTTAATATAATGGTCAATGGCTTGTTTAGGGTGTAGATTGTTTGGGGCCATAAAGACCCGCTCGTACTAGGTTATCAAGGTTTCAAGTGCTGGAGGAATTTGTGGGTTTTGTGGTTTGGTGATGTAAAGTGGGTTAAGGACATAGGTGCAAGCTAAAATATAATAATAGGCTAAGTAGGAGGACGTGAGATGAGCTCATTTTAATTGTTTTAATGTCATTGGGCCTAAATATGGACTATTTTTTTCCTATAAGCTTCACCAGTTGACCTTGGTATATGAATTCCATAACAAGATTCTTGTGGTATGTTATAACTAGGCCCAGCCCTTGTAACCATTGTATCCCAAAAATGGTGTTTGCCCCTACTATGACTAGTAATTGGAATTCAACCATAAACATGATGCCTTGAATTGAGATTGCAATGTCTACACAATGTCCCTCACTCCTTAATTTCTCAACGTTTCCCACAATAACAGTCAGCTCAAGGCATTTGTTGATTTGTAGCCTCAAGTATTTCATGATTTGAGGTTGAAGATAATTTTAGGTACTCCCTATATCCACAAGGACATCCACTAAGTGCTTATTAATCTTAGCAATGAGCCTATAATTATAAGGGTTTGAAGCACTTGTGAGGACATGGAGCAAAACTTCAGGAGTAGTTCCTTTTGTTTTATGATCGTCCGGATCCCAATCTCCTGAGTTTTCATCACTGTCATTTTCTAGTCCCATTTAATCTACCATTAGAAGAAGAAAAGGCCTGTATTGTTCATCACAATTGTAGCAAAGCCCTTGAGCTTTGTAAGTGTTCATCTCAGTTGGGGTAAGCTTGCGATTAGGTAAGGTTGCGTGTGGATTGGTACGAGATGGGATTGGTGGTAGCAAAAGAAGGGGAGGTTTTGGTGAGTGTGGGAATAAAGCTGTTTAGGTGGCCTTATGGGGAGAAGGCCAATTGAAGGGAGCACGAGGTTCTTGAAGTTTTTCTTCAATAAGTTTAGCTATTGAAAGAGCAAATGAGATGGTGGAAGGCTTTGAAATGGCTATCTCTTGCTAGATCGGTGGCATTAACCGGGAAATGAAGCAAGTAAGGATAGCATTTGGGGCCAAATTGGTAACCCGGTTGCACAAGTTTTCAAAATTTGCTTGATATTCTACAACTGTTCTTGTCTGAACGAGCTTGAATAAAGTAACTTGGTGATTAGCAAAGGTAGAGGATTCGAATCTTTGTTCCATAGCTTATGTGAGGGATGACCAGGATGCTAACTATCAGTTTTGGTGCATCCATTGAAACTAGCTAAGTGATTGAACAACCTTATAGAAGCTGGATATGTTGATCCTCTGTTCATATGGAATGGAGTAAAAGGTAAAGTACCTCTCAGCTTGGAATATCCAATCTAAAGGGTTACTTTCGTCAAACTACAAGAGCTCACATTTTAGGTTACATTGAACAATTTGGTTGGAGTTTGGGTCTGCTAGAATTAAGGGTAGTGCTAGGAGTTATATTAACGATAGAATTTAGAGCGATGGGGGTGGAAGACATACCAAGTAAGGTAGGTGGGTGGCTAGTTGTGATGATGGATGGTTGTAACCGAGATAGTATCTCATTTAGGGTGTTTTATGTGGTTATTTGAGAGTAGCGAATTTCTTCAATGGTAGCTTGTTGCGCATTGTAATCTTCCCGCAGCTTTTGTATATTCTCTTTTGTACTTTTTTCTCTCGTTTGCATTTCGTCTATCATATTGAGTTCAACTTTCAATGAAAGCACCGCATGATGGCACTATAGGAATAGAATTCCGCTTTAGAGTAGTGGAAGGCTCCAGAACATAATTTTAAGAGGGAGAAGGGATACTCGGCATAGGGAGAGGAATGTTTGTAATTCTTCTAGCTACCTTCTTCATTAATTTCTAGCCATATTTATATACAAATTTCAAATAATAAACATCATTATCAAGCCACTAACATCATGCTACGTGTCTAACTATAGCTAGATTATTCCAACGAAAATAAAAGATGCTAATAGAATGGAAAGATATGCTAATGAAGGAAATTTTCCAAATTACAGTAACTGTGACAGCGACTTCTAGAAACCTTATAGCTGGAATTGGCTGCAATGAGCTCAAATGTAATCCTAAAGCCACTTGGGCTTGGAAATCCATCGGCTGGGCCTAGGACTGACTGTAGCAGGTTGGTCATTGGAATGGCTTGTATCATAGAGTCTTAGTTAGCTGAAGAAGATCGATTTTCATTCTTCCATCCTCTTTGAATTGTTTTTTTTTTCTATCTGGGAAATTTGTCCAGTTGTAATCCTAAGTTTCCTGTCATCACCTTCAACCTTGTTTATATAAGAGACATAACTATTTCTCGTTGACTGTTTTAAAGTTCTTTTATAAATTTTTGATAATTTTGATTATTTGACTATCTACTATGAATATTGATTTGTTACTCTAATTATGGTCACATAAACCATCTTTATGAGGGAAAGAGACTTAGTAAGATTCCACACTCTGATAATCGTTGGCAATTAGTGTAGATTTTTGTTTGAAAAAATTTAATATGTGTCATGTACTCTATTGCAGATAACTAGTTGATTTGAAATTGAATAAATTTGCTTTTGTTTCATTGTTCAGTGCAAGAAATATAGATGATTCAGATTTATACTAATTCTATGTAAAATTTTACTTTTGGGCTTAGTATGAATTTTGATTAGATTTTTATTTTATGTTAAAGTGCTCACACCTATCTAAGACTGGACAATTATAATTGAATTGAATCTTTATTCAGTTAAACATGAAGGAGCTTGAAAATATTAATGCTCCTAATAATTTATTCATTCAATGTATAATCTTGTGAACCATACATAATGTACGTTTTGATTGTTGTTGTTGCTGTTGATGATGATGATGTTTGATTTTGGCACACAAACTCCAATTACTCATGACCGGCCCTTGACACAAGGATACGAAAGTGGAGAAGCAATAAAAAGGAAAAAAGAAGGAAAGGTATGGCTAAGATGAAGGGAATAAGTAGAAGAGAAACCAAAATTAGAAAGAACTATGAGAGAGCATCACAAAAGTTTGGAGAGAGATATAAGAGAACAACTATAAGGGGGTAAAGGGACCTAGAGAAGAGTAAAAAGAGAAGATACTTAAATGGGATGAATAAATAAGTTAGGGTAAGAAAAGGGCATACATTCTTCCCAAGGGGTAGGATAAAGAGGAAATATGATGAAATAAATGAGTTGCGTATATGATTGCGGTCATGAGCCAATTAGAGGAATGGCCCAATGATAAAAGGGAGGTGAGTTTTGGGGCTAAATTTAGGGATCACAATTCTCCTATTGTACTTGGAACTTCATTGAGAATTTCTACTTTGGATACAAGAGGAGATTTTAGGGATCAAATTTAGGAATTTTAGTGAAAATTTTCCACATTAGTCCCATATATATAATTTTTTTTCATATATAATCTAAATTAAAAATATGTTGTGAAAAAAAAATAAGACCATATCAAAGATGAGGTTGGATTTCAAGGATAGTGTTGAATTTCAAATCTCAAAAATAAATCGGAGATAAAGAATGTATCAAGGATCAAGTTAGATATAAAGATTTGATCCTTGCAGAGATCGGTCAGATATTTTTTAATAAAAAAATAAAAAAAATCAATATAGGTCCAAATATTATTTTACTTAATAGACTTAGATACGGAGATGGATCTCCGTTTGCAACCATCATCCTCCACTAATTTCAGAAGGAATCACAATTGGGTAAGCAATTATTAAGCCCAATTTGACCGGTGGCTGGGCCCAACACCTTCATTCCAAATCTCAATTACTGAAGTCAGGTCAAATATATAGACAGGGAAAACTGGGATTATCATGATTAATCTAAGACCCAACAACTTTTGTTGCTAGCTAAAATTCCTAAAATAAAATATATAATTTACTATTTAATTTTGGCTTCAATCCATGCAATTCAGCCTCGGCGGCCAAGCTTAATTAATTCACCATCATTATCAAATCATGCATAAAAACGATAAACATTATATAAATTAATATATTAATAATCAAAACTTATAAATTGTAAAAGATGCAAGGGTGTGATAAACACATCACTGCCTAACAATTTTAGGTTAGTAGAAGGAAGACTTGAGTTGCTTTCAATTTTCGTATGTTTGGAGTGGATGGAACAAATACCGCTTTGTTTATCGACACTGTTTTGTTTGTTTGTTTGTTTGTTTTTTTAATAAAAGAAAATTCTATGTATATAAACCGAAACCAAAGAATATATTTTTTCCCATCAAAGGTTGCACTGAACAAACATAAAGCTTACATTTATTTTTTGGCATTATTAACATATGATCAAACGCATTAAACTTTTCTACGCAATTTAACAATTAATTGCACATGGTTAAAGTTTCTAAGTTCCAATAATATACACCTTCTGTAATGAAAATATTGTAGCTACTTATTTTGAAAATAAATTTTAATTATTAATATCTTTTAATATATATTAATATAAAATATTATAAAAATAATTTTTCAATACCGATATAATAATTATATTTTTCTAGCATAATATCTTATACTTAAAAAAATTAATAGTTAAATTTTATTATCTATATATGCAATGGCATTTTTTTTAATACGGAGGTAGTATGTGATAAATCACATTTTTTTCATTAAACCATTAATAAATAATACAGCTAGTTAAATTAATTTCCTTTTTTTTTCTGAGTTTATGATTTAATAAAACTTGAGACTTTGATTCTGGCTTAAAGTCATGATTGTCGTTCAACATAAGATTTTTTTTTGTTCTATAGCTTATTCACGAGTTACGAAACTTTTTTAGGGTAGGAATATCTTAACTTTTCATGTTGCTCAAACAAAATAAATATGTTTCTTTCATCGGGTGTTTGAATATATGGAACTTTGTAGAACGAATAGATCTAAACATTATACTTTATTACCGAGGTAATTTTGATTGCAATCACTATGGGTTTCACTTAGCTTTATCATAATTATTTTCATTACGTGTGATGTAAACTTTATTTACATGTGTAAATTTTACCTTATTCAATTGAATAGTACCCCCAACAAATGCCTTTTATCAGTTAAATATCAGAACTTTATAATTTTCTTATTACATATTTGACTACACGGTATGAACACCTTGCACGGAAGTAGTTATTTTATTACACAATTTTTTACATGTGTAAACTTTATATATATATATATATATATATATAGTGAATGGCTCATGTGCGAACTTATTTATTTGGTACAAATGTAGGAACAGATGCTGACCGTCGGATCTAAATTAGATCCAACCGTCGAAAGCATGATATCACATGATTTGCCTTCCCTGTCGCCGAGCCTCCACGTGTTTCTGCCCTGCCCCGTTCTGTTTCGAAATTCTACCGCACGCAGAGCAGCCGACCTTCGCACCTGCCTCTCCATCTCCATCGCACCTCTCTCCATCTCCATCACTTGCTCTCCTTCGCCAGATTTAGCTCTGCACATCTCCATCGCTGTCGATCTATCACTCCGTGTCTGGTTCATTCGTGCCGTTCCGAAGCCCACCGTCTTCCCCCTGCTCGTGTTTCTATTGTTCATCACTCCGTCGATGCTCGCGCTGCGCCGTCTGCCTCGCTCTTTTCGTTCGTCGTCACTTGCTCTCCTTCTCCAGATTTAGCTCTGCACATCTCCATCGCTGTCGATCTATCACTCGGAGCCGCATATCAGCATCTCCGTTCCTCCTCCTCTCTTTATCCATCCCAATCTCTCCCTGTCCATCGCCAGTTGTCGCTGTACATAAATCCATGGTTCCTTCTCCTTCGGCATATCTCTTTCGCTTCCTTCCATTGTCTTCAAATTGCCTTGCCTTTTCTCTCTACGCCGCCTATATCTGTGCGTCACTGTTCCTGTATCCATTGTCGTGCGAAGAAATTTTGCGTTGCGTGCGAACAGATCTGGTAGACAACGACAATAGCGGTAAGTGAATTTCTTATTTTTGTGCCGGTGTTCATTTTTGTTTTCTGCTTGTTCTATCGATGTGCAGCAGCAAAGGGACGGGTTGACCTTCAGCTGGATTCGACATGGATCAGCATATTAAGGTTTGTGAATTTTGATTCTGTTTTTTGGTTTTTATATGTTTTTTGTAATCAATTTTTTGATGGCAATGTTGATACTCTAGATTCTCTGTGTCGGGAATGTTGTATTCTGTTGTGGATGGATTAATTATTAATGCTGATTGTTTGGTGGCTGTAGGTTAGTCTGATTAATCATATGGATGGATTAATGCTACTGTGATTAGTAATAATGATTGTAATATTACTAAAATTAGTCTGTAATTAATGAAATTTCAGGCTTTGAATCTGGCCTGGAGGATAAGAAAATCATAAGCAAATGCACTGAAGATTTGTGGTGATGGTGGTGCAGGGCAGGGCAGGGGTGTCCTATTTTGGGAGAGAGGGTTAGGGATGTTAGTTTGAGGCAAGCAAATTTTGCAGGTTAGTTTGAGATGGCTGGAACCACTTTTTTTTTTTAATTCCTTACATCAAATTGTAACTAATGTCAATTTTTTATATTTGAATGACAGATTTTGGAATGAAAGATTGGAGTTGGATGTAATTTTTTGTTCAACTTCATGAAGGTATTGGTTAATGATGATTTTCATTGTAGTTTAGATGATAGTGAAATGTTTTATTTCAAACTTGTGTAAGGTTCAATTTAAGGAATTGTCAGATTTCAAATCATGGAGGATTTTTTTTTCATTCTCATATTGTATAACTAAATTAATGTATATTTGATTAGTATGTTTTTTTTCTTTTGTTGAAACATGCATGCCTTTAGATGGAAATTAGATGGTTTAGGGTTTAGTAGTTTTAGGTTTATAGGGTTTAGGGTTTAGGGTTTAGGGTTTAAGGTTTAGGGTTTAGGGTTTAGAGGGTTTAGGGTTTAGCGTTTAGGGTTTAAAGGGTTTAGAGGGTTTAGGGTTTAGTGTTTAGGGTTTATAGGGTTTAGGGTTTAGGGTTTAGGGTTTAGAGGTTTAGAGGGTTTAGGGTTTAGGGTTTAGAGGGTTTAGGGTTAGGGTTTGGGGTTTAGGGTTTAGGGTTTAGAGGGTTTAGGGTTTAGGGTTTAGGGTTTAGAGGGTTTAGGGTTAGGGTTAGGGTTTAGGGTTTAGCGGGTTTAGGGTTAGGGTTTAGAGGGTTTAGGGTTTAGGGTTTAGAGGGTTTAGAGGGTTTAGGGTTTAGGGTTTAGAGGGTTTAAGGTTAGGGTTTAGAGGTTTGGATATAGGTTTGGGTTAGTTTTTTGGTTTGGTATTAATAAAATCTTGAATGTTGATTTAATTTTGATCTAATGGTTGAGATTGGTTCTTATGTTTGTATATTAATTAAAGTTTGCATGTGAACCTCACCCTATATATATATATATATTACACATGTAGATAATGAACCCAAGCGTCTCTTCCATACATACATACATACATATATGAGATAATACAAATATGGGATGCATAATCCTAATTTTTTCTCCCACAAAAATTAATTCCTTAAATTAAAAAAAAAAACTAAAAAAAACTGAACCTTTTCTTTTCCACTCTCCAAATAATCCATTCTCCACCCCGTTCTTACCTTCGTAATAATTTTTCTCCTAATAATATAAAGAATAACTCAAGTTCTCATTCAAATAAATAAATAAATATCCTAATATCTATAGGTATCAAATTTTATGTTTATTTAAGTATACATAAAATTTATTTATTATATTTTTGATAATTAATTTATCTATGTATCATTGGGATAAATCTAGTTTTTCTTGCAAGAAAAGAGAAGCTCAAATGTGCATAAGAAGCATCTACGATTAGTCCAACATGGTACCCACGAGGCTAGTACCCACATATCTCCTTCATCCATATGGTTAGAGGGGGCAAACAGATTATACAAATCAGATTTGGATTGGGTTAATTTGAATTCGGGTATCATTCGGGTTCAAATTGAGGTAACAATAATTTGAGTCAGGTCTAGATTTAACCCATCGAATTTTCATGTTCAGTTTCAATTTTGATCTACAAACTCCAAGTTAGATCAAATTAGGATGAGATGGATTAAGTTCTATAAACTCTAGATCGTATAGGGTTTGATCCAAATTATTAATTTAAAGTTTATATTGACATTGATTGTTATCAATTTAATATAATTAATAAATTGAATTTTGTGATTTCTTATTATTGTTATGCTTATCATAGTAATTTGTATCATGATATATGTAATGATAATAATTATAGTTATCATAAAATATATAATAATAATAATAATACATTATTATCATCATTAGTATTATTATTATAGTTATTGTTATAAATACAATTATAAAAATTATTATACACACAAGTATAATGACTGTCATAATAATTATAATTATTATGTTATTTATAATAAGTATTATTATTATTATTGTTGTTGTTATCATATTTAGAAATATAATAATCATTATTATTAGTATAAATACAAATATAAATTTTACTATTGTTATTATAATGATATATATTATAATTATTATATTTAAAATTATAATTTTTAGGTTTATAACAATTATAATTATTATACTAATAAAAAAATTTATGATATAATATGATTGATGCTAATATGATGTTAAACCAGAGTAAAGAGAACATATTATTACTTGTTTTGTTGCATTTGTTGTTATCTGGGTTGCATATTTTTATTTACCTAAATTTTTATTAATAAGATAGTTTATTGATATTAATGTATCAATTTTATGAGATAAAATGCTAATTTTATAAATCAAGTTTGATTTTAGTTTGAATTAAATTTAGAATTATATCCGGACATCGGTCAAGTTCTAGTAGGGCTATTTTGGATTGGATAAGTTATGATCTGTTCAGTATTAGATTTTTGTCTAGGTATGAGTTGGGTTCTTTTTGACTTGAGTTCTTTTGGTTTGAATAATTTATGATATAGGTTATTATCGAGTTAGTTAATTTTGGATCGAATTTAGATTAATTTGGGTTGTTTTGATTTTTTTTTTTGTTGAGATTGGATTTAATTTTTCAGAATTAGATCAAGTTGCAGATCAAATTATTTTGATCAAATCGGGTCTGCTTTGCTAAATCTACCTATCATTGTATGCCTCGAAGGAGGAGGGGAAAAAAACTAGTACATGGCAGCAACCTTCGTAGATTCATTTCTGGGAGTGATTACCCAATAATTAGCTATAGTTACATCGGTTCATGTCCTTACGTCCTTTAGAAGAACAATATGACAATCTGGTTGGTGATTTAAAAAAATATTAAAATATAACCAGAAGCTGAGATTGTTGACGTTAATTAAACGTGATCAACAACTGCGTGCAGGAATTAATTAATAATGAAAAATTCAATCAATGTTAGAATTGATGCAATGAATCCAGAACTCAGGGGACTGTTTATTACAAGAAAATTCTGGTGTTCATTGACTAATGGCTCTACGTCTAGTGTCACTGACCTACATGTGCTCGGATCGGATGCACTGACGATGAACCTGAAAATCCTACGTACGCACCCTTTGGCGGTCACAGTTGCTAATCAATGGAGGGAGTTATTAGCAAGGCCTTGTGCAGTGAGTTCAAACGTAAGATGAGGAAGTTAATCTTCTGAGACAGCTATCTAAGGGTCGTTGTAGTGTTGCGTTGTTCTCGGGGTCGACCGGATGAGGAAGTTACTCAATTATTGCCATTAAATTTAGACCGAAAAATAATGTTACTAATTGACAACATGATTGAATCAGACAGGACGAATAATAAGGAACAACAAACCAAATAATTAAGAAGATGAAGGAGTAGACTATAATATAAAAGTAATTAAGTATTATGCATGATGGTTGAAATTAATTATAATAAAAGTAGTTAGTATATTCAATTAATCTTTTCGTTACGAAATTGCCTCATCAGGCATGTGATTAAGGCCATCATTTGCACTTGTGTGAACTACATCGTAATAACCCAAGTTATATGGTATAAGATGGTGAGTTAAAATGACTGATATCACTATCCATATCAATAAAATAGACATTTGTTTTAGAAACTTATTATTAGAAAATTTTATAGTTAAGTGCGTTTGACATAAAATCACTAAAAAATAAGTGATATCTTATAATATTATTTTTTTTTCAAAATAAGTACGAGTTGATAATATATATATATATATATATACACACACACTAAAAAAATTCATGTTAATTTATAGGATAAGTTATGAAATTCTAGTATCCAAACTTAGTAAACTTAAAGTTAAGAAATTTGACTCACTTCAAATAAGAGCAATCTTGTCTAAATTACCTCCTAGTTGAAAATAACTACGTGAGGAAAATTTTACATTCTCTTGATCAAATTGCGGTCATAGAATAATTTCAAATGCACCACCAAATTTGAGGCAAAATTTTGTTCACAAGGAGTATTGTTTTTCAATTTCAAGGTAAATTGGGTTAGTGAGAATCATAATGGTAAGTCTCAAAATGGCTAACAGTAAAAGTCTAATGAGATGAAGAAAAGTATGCATTATCATTGTAACAAAAAGAAAGTGCATTATAGTTGTGAATGCAGGTTTAATAAAAAGGCAAATGCTATATGAAAAGAAGACTAACATTATTGAAAGTTAAATTAAAGAAATTATAGAAAAGGTATATACAATAAAAATTGGTATGGTAATTGAACTTCACATGGCTAGTGCGAGTAAGTCGTTAGACTAATGACTTCATTCAAGTGTAATGGTTTATGTGTGAAACAACAAAGCATTATTCAAGTAAAATGAAGAACTACAAAATTAAGAGGCGGTCTTATTGTGAAACAATATTTTTTGAGGTTTTAGGTTGTTGTCTTAGATTTTACTTTAGGACTAAAATTGAATTTGACTAATATGTTCGTGTTCCCTATATAAGAGGGAAAAAATGTTGCATCTAAAACTTTTTTATATGGCAAACGCTCCAAATGTGCACTTGAGTTCAATAAGATCAAAGTCACAAAGAATACTTTGTTTGGTATGAAAAAGGTACACTTATGATGGAATTCTTGAGCTCAAAATAACAAATAAAGTGAATTATTCATCTATTTACTCTATTGAGTATTCTTCTTATTAATGGCATACTAAATATTAGGATATGTTAGTGTTTGTTCTTTGAATTACATGCAAAAATATGGATATGTTTCTTTTACGCATAAACAAACTGAAAATGTGAAATTTGAATTTAAGCAAGAATGACTACTAAACCATTTCCTAAGGTTAAACGAAATACACAAACTTTAGATCTTGTGCATATTGATATAAGTTAATTGAATGACATATTAGCTAAAAGAGAAAAACAATGTTTTGTAACTTCTATCAATGATAGTTTATGTTTTACTTATGTATATTTAATTAGAATTAAGAATTAGAATTTAAATAAATTTAAAGAGTATAAAATAACAATCGAAAATTAAAAAGTGAGACAAATTATGATTCTTCATAATGATAGAGGATATGAATATTTCTCTATGGAATTATCTACGTATTGTGTAAAAAAACGTATTATACATCAATCATCATCTCTTTATACTCCTCAACAAAATGGTTTGTCAAAGATGAACAGTAGAACATTAGTGGTTATGGTTAATGATATGCTCACGAATGTTAAGTTACCTTTTAAATTATGCAGTAAAGCACTTGAAACTGCATGTTGTATTTCATAATAGGATTTTTTTTCCAATAAATTCAATGTTAGTTCTTATTAAATTTAGAATAATAGAAAATTGAATTATTTTTAAGTGTGGGTATGTGTTTTAGTTATAGGGTTTTAATCCTCATAAAAGTAAATTAGGACCAAGAGGTATTAAAATTATTTTTGTTGGTTATTCATAGAATCCTAAAGCATATAGACTTTTAAATTTAAGTTCAAATGTGATTGTTGAAATCATACATGTTGAATTTCTTGGAATTAAATTTATTAATGAATCTATGTCAAGTGAAAATGAGGATATCAATGTTCCTGGTATTCGAAGTAAAAAAGGAAGCAAACTGAGGAGATAACAAAACCTCAAAGAAGTGAAAGGACAAGAATAGAGAAATATTTGGATCTAGACTTTGTTTAAACTAAGTAAATAGTTTTTTTTTGGTTAAGGGAACTAGAACCAAAGTGTTGAATAATATACCCAAGACATTTAATGTTGAATAAATCTTTTAGTGAAACAATGGAATCTAGAGATGTGACCTTTTGTAAATAAGATATAAATAATAATATGGACTCAATATTATCTAATAATACTTGAGTTTTATTATATTTTCCACCAGGGTCAAAACCTAGTGGATGTAAATGGGTGTTTTGTTAAAAAAAAATTATAATATCAATGGCCATATACGAACCCTTAAGTAGTAGCACAATTGGAATATGCTAGTGCAATTGGAAGTCTTATGTGTGACATGCATTGTATAAGACCAACTATTGCATTTTCTATATGAAATTTTGTAAGGTATACAATTATTCAATGAGTATTGAAAAGAAATAAGTAATACTTCCAAAAAACCAACAAAGTTAATGTTAAATTATTTTTCTTTTCTTAATATAGTAGAAGGTTAATTAGATTCTAGTTGGATGACAAGTGTGAATGATCATAAATCTATAACAAGATGGATTTTTTATTATTTTAGTAGGAGATATTATTAGTTGGGACTCAAAGAAATGCACATGTATCACATTAAACTACGAAGATGGAGTTTGTATCCCTTGCAATCGTGGACAAGGAAGTGGAATGGATGAACAATTTATTAACAAAAATAAAATTGTAGCCACAACCTATGCCAACCATTTAATTAATTGTGATAGTGAAGCAACTATTTTTAAAGCATATAGTCGTGTTTATAATGAATAATCTAGGCACATAAGCATAAGACATGAATATATAAAAGAATTGATATGATTAATATTATATATGTTAAAATAAACAATAATTTAGTAAATCTTTTTACAAAAATACCTTCAAGATATATGGTAAGAAAAACAACTAGAGATTCAAATTCTATGAAAGCACTATTGATAGGGACTTAACCTTAGTGGGTGAATCTAACCAAAGATTTAAAGGGTAATAACAATTTATTGATAAGTGTTTCATGAAACACTAAGCTAGTGTTTGTACATGTTTGTAGTTATATTTATGATGAGTTATATGTCTTAATGAAGAAATATTGTAATACATATGTCTATAAGAAAAATACTTCAATAACTCCACCTATTTGAAAATAAAAGCGGTGTCACTTTAATAAGAGGTTTGAAAAGTTTAAATCTTATTAATATTCATGAGATGGGTTAGCACATGACCATGATAGTACTACAATACTTTGGGACCTCTTACAAAATGGAATGATTATTTCTATAGTAATTTTGATTTTGATGTAAAGAGTTTTGGTTTAAATCATAAGATACCTCTTCTTAAGTATAATTTCATGTTAAATAGGCAAGTTTATAGTATAATCTAGTAGGGAATTGAACAATTAAGCCTTATGATTTTTCAAATTTAAATTATTAAAAGTATTTAGTATATTTAATTAATCTTTACGTTTTAAAGTCTTCATTTATAAAAAAAAAACTACAAAATGGTATGCATTTTGATTTTAAATCAAAACATGATATGACATAGAGATGAAGTGATATCATGCTTGATGAAGAGAGAAATCATGTTAAATGTCAACTTGAACTAAAGTGTTTGGATGCCGAAGAGTTACGATAACTAAATTAATTTTAATAATTATTTCATCAAAGGAGGGAAATCTAGAAAATAGATATTTTAATTTTGTTCTTCCATTATCTATAAATAGCTTGCAAGCTAAAAAATTAAGCAATTAATTTTTCCAATTTCAGTCTATTATTGTAATTATTTGAGAGTCTTATAAGTACTTTGTTGCATCCTAAGAATAAATTATTTTAACAATATTAACTTTAACATAATATCTTATAAACAAAATTTAAAGTATGAATGGTCAAACTGGGTGCTATGTTGATGCGATTATGAAATCAACATTTTTTTAAATTTAGATATTTGTTAGTAGGATTACCAGAAAAATAAGAAATTATACCATCAAATTTATGAGATTTTCTTTATAAATAACTATTGATATAATTTTGGAAAAAAACTTATGGTGAAATATCTATACAACTTGATGAAATATCATGAAGTTAATTTTGTGTAAAACAATGATGAATGTTTTCATAAAATAACAATGAAAGATATATGTCATTGTAATACTTTCAATATTTATAAACCTAATTGTTATGAAATTAGACTCGTAATCCACTTCAAAAAT
The DNA here is from genome assembly GCA_030549775.1 of Tamarix chinensis. Classification (NCBI taxonomy): domain Eukaryota; kingdom Viridiplantae; phylum Streptophyta; class Magnoliopsida; order Caryophyllales; family Tamaricaceae; genus Tamarix; species Tamarix chinensis. Next base: position 13,773,021 of record CM060174.1, read on the forward strand.
AACTATCACGTCTTTCCAAACTATTTGCATGAAAATTGAGTTTTCCAACATTTATTTTATTCATTTGTGAAAAATCGTAGTTTTGCGCTAATTCTTCTATCAAGTTATTTTCACTCATTTTGATTCATTATAAACTTATAACTCATTATGAAAATTATTTCCAAGCTTATTATTTTATTTTAATACTTTCCACATCATTTTCAAATGTTCTACTAATTATTTATTTGCTTAAGAAATTTTTTTTGTCACTTATGGAAAATCGCAATATATGTGAACGTCTATTCTAAATCGTTTATTGCTCATTTAAGCTCATCCAAAAACTCTTTTTATTTAAAATAATATTCTAATCTTAGATGAGAGTCTCAAGTATTTTTAACTTTGTTCATTTCTTTCCAATTGTAAAGTCGCAAAATTTTTTGTTTTTTGTCACAAAATATTTTTAACGATTTCTCTATTTTATTTCATTTGAGGTTCGAAAAAATTCTGAAGTCAAATATTTTTACATATTTTACTTTTTAAAATTATTTCACATTTATCCATACTTATTTAGACCCTTTGTTAATTGTTTCGAATGTTTGCAAAAAAAAAAGTGTTTCCGTAGATTATTTGATTTTGTCATTTTTGCTCATTTTTCATTCGTTAAGCTTCAAGCCAACTTCAATACCAAATTTTTTTATTTATTTGTGTTTATATAATTATTTTGCAACTTACCACGTATTTTTTTAATCTTTGGAGACCTTTTGCTATTTTATTTCTACAATCACCTATTTTTGGGCATTCTCCACATTTTAAATCATTAATCAAATTTAACCAAATTTCTAACCTTTTAGTTGGATCCTAAATAGAATATAACTAGAATAAAAATCTAATTCACTATATTTGACATTGATTAACCAAAAACCAAACTATATGTACATAATCACCATCTTTGTGACTAGGGCTGTAAATGAGCTGAGCCAGTTCGGTATTCGGCTCGGCTCGGCTCGTTAAAAGCTCGGTTCGGCTCGTTCGTTTAATTAAACGAGCCTCAAAATGAGGCTCGGGCTCGGCTCATTTATTAAACGAGCCGAGCTCAAACAGGAAAAAGCTCGGCTCGGTTCATTTTTTGGCTTTGGCTCGTGAGCTCGGCTCGGTTCGGCTCGTTAAAAGCTCGGTTCGGCTCGTTCGTTTAGTTAAACGAGCCGAGCCCAAACAACATTTTAGGCTCGTTTAGTTAAATGAGCCGAACCCAAACCTGGGGGTATTCGGCTCGGCTCGGCTCGTTTACAGCCCTATTTGTGACAAAAGTTAAACCTACACTTCAACCATTCATTCAAGTGTCAAGCAAGAAACTTGATGTCAACTTTAACCTACTATTTTTAGACTTATTTTGGCATCAAGAATCAAACCCAGTAGTTCCATTAACCCCAAACAAATCCCCATAGTTTCTTCCTTCCACTGCAAGATAAACCCCACTATTAACAACCCTCGTTTCCCCTACCAAATGTGCCTCCTAGGTTGAAATGATGACATTCTCTATAGTTTCCTCTATGAATTTTCATGGATACCCTCCTAACTTCCCATTTTATCTTGGTACATCTGGGTTATCATTTCATGACTTTTGGTGATTGTTTTCCCTCACTTTTTCAACCAACAACAATAATGTTGTGGCTAATTGAGTTACCTACTTCCAACACCTCTCAAAATTTTGTTTCTCATCCATTCCCCCTCATTTTTGTTGCATTGGATTCATTGTAATGCATAATCTTTGAACCAACCAACTTTAATAAAGAATGCTAACCTTTCCTCCTCTTTTAGCCTAAACTTTCCCCTAATTTTATTATTTCATGTTGTAGCTGTTGAGCAAGCTGATTGGGTTGGCTACTTGTGATGCTTCCAACAGCTTTATTTCTCAACTATTTCTATTTATTTTTTTTGGGTTGAAATATTTTCATTTCATCCTACAAGAACCACCTAACCTTGTTCTTTAAACTATGGCTTCATCTCCTATTTTGGTGCCAACTTTCCCCTTACAACCACAACTCTTATTACATTATGTTCACTAGTGTTGTTCATGGATATCTCTAGTGCTAGTTCGTGGTTGTTTCCATCTTCTTCCTCCATATTTTTTCTTTCTTTTCATACCTCAATATTCCCCCATCATTACCCAACCTTCCCCCTATTTTTCTTTCATTCTTACACTTGTCTTGATGAGTTTGGTTTGCCATCTTTAAGGTCTCTACTGCATTTTTAGCCTAGCTCTAGTAGCCTAATCTTCTTCCACTTTTTCTTACCAATTCCTACCTTATTCCCTCACTTTTTCTTGATAAGTTCCATTAATATTTTGATTTATTATTATGTATCTGTAAGTGACTTGAAAATGAAAAAAGAATAAGTGGTTAGGAGTTTGATTTTTGCTTACTAGAAGATTAGCATTTGAGTAAGCTTTACTTAATCTCTAGGCATAAAAATTATGTGTTTTGATTTATTATTTATATTTTCTAGTATAACATGAGCATTTAGTAATTTTTGATACATATTTTGTAACCATGTTAGACATGCTATTTTATGTTATAGCATGATTTTATTTCTTTACCTATATTCATGTATTTGTTTTTTATCATTTTAAGTGAATGTAGCTTAAGTAGAAAGTATGCTAGATTATTATGGGTATTTACATTTACGATGCTAAGTTGTTATATTTTGTATAACATGATTAATATATAGGTTACTATATAGTATTGTGTTATTATGGAAATAAGCATGTGTGGTTAAGTTTTGGGTATTTTTGTCTTATGGTGGGCCTCATTCACAAAGCGTTATGGATGAGTTTGAGTTGATTTAATTTGTGTTATTATTGTACTAACACGTTTCTTAGTACTTAGTAGTGTTGGTATAGTTTTGGTTCAATTTGTAGTTAAGTGTATTTTGTTGAAATCTAATTTCTTTACTGCCTAGGATAAATTATCATAATAGTGGGTTTTGTAAAATTAGATGTCACCATTTTTTTTTATTAGAACCTGTGCATACAATTTCATAAATTATAAGTTTCAATTTGAATTTGTGTAACTTAAGTTATGATGAAAATGAGTTTTGTGGTGAATTACATAAATGGGAAGGTATTTTGGAACTTTCTCATGTTGTTGTCCCTTGGGGGTGTTTGAACTTGTCCTAGGGAAGTAAAGGTATTACAATGTTGAGTGGTTATGTAACACCCCCCATTTTTTACTAAAAAAAATTCATTAAAAATATGCTGCGAAAGCATAAATCACTTTGAGAAATGGGGTGTTACCACCGTACCTGAGATAGGTTAGACGTCCGCTGCTTACCCCATATCAATAAGGTTAAACCAACAAAACACTAAAAATAGCTTAGTGCACAAATAATAATTTAATTAAAACGGTTCCAAAATATTTACAACAAATGAATCTAATGGGTTTCATTCAAATTGTTACCAAGTACACATTAAAGTACAAATTTACAAAACATGGGTGGGGGGACGAGGCCCAAAACAAATGCCATGGTCCCCCACGGACTGCATCAAACCTTTTATATGTCCTCGCTCACAACCCCAACCTAGTAGAGGTAGGCCCTTTACTGACCATCCCCAAAACCCTACACAAGGTCCTCTGTTCATGAAAATGAATAAGTGACTGAGAAAACAGACACATCAGTATGCTACATATTGACTAAGTCAAGTCGCTCCCTCAATGCATATATGAATAATAGTTTTTCACACACAACATAGATTATAGTCCGCGTCATGATAAGGCCATATATATATATATAAAGATAAAGGTACATGAAGTTAGATTGTCATACATAATTCTAACAAGTAGAATATCTCATGCATAGACTCACCACCTTTCCATATGAGCATATACACACTTAATGGTAAGGAGAAATAAACAACCTCTAGGGTTGATCCCAATTAATCAAATCCTCTTGTTATACCATTAGTTCATTCATGTAAGAGATAAGTGATCCAACCCCTCAATATTCCATTTCACAATCAAGTAGTTAGGTCAACCATTAACTAAGTGTAATAAGTAGCTTTACCCATTTTCGACCAATCATACCATTACCTCCATTCTTACCAATTATTAGCCATTCCCTTAATTATCATTTATATTTGAAAAATACTTACTTTATAACCATATTTTATTTTCATCAAGCGATGGACTGTGCACCATCCCATAGTCTCACTTACTATGGAAGCCTATCCAAAAAGAAAGGGACATAAAGTCCAGGCCGAAGCCAATCACTACAATGGACATAAGTACAAGCCGAAGCCAACCAATATGAACATAATTTAAGGCCAAAGAAAACCACCTAGGTAACCAGATCCTTTAGTATCGATACCTCTTAGTACATCATCAGTGTCTATAGTAAGTAAGGCACCAGGACCTCTTAGAATCTTGCCTAAAGGCACCAAAAAGGCCTAAAGGTAGACTAACCCTTGGTAGCTAATCGAGGATCGGGTAACCCGGATCCATACTCAACTTGAATTTCTTTCTCTTTAAGTGATTGGTATTATATTTTATAAGTATGAGTGATGATACAAGGCCCATACAAGCAAACAAGGTAAATCCCCATACTAAACCATATTGATCCTCCTTATTTCCAATTCCCCAACCATGTGGGTTTACCATTTATCCTTCACCAATGAGATTCATATCCATCATAGGATTTAATGCATGCCTTTACTGAATTACATTACTATTATTTCCTTTTTATCACTTATTACAAGTGAATTACACCTTTAGCCTTTACATTACTCATAATGTATGCCATAAGTTATGATCCCTTTTAATCCCTTAATTAGGCCAATAATTCATAGTAAAATCTGCATTTCATCCCATTAATAATCATGATATAGTCCCAAACATAACTCCTAAACACAACTGATCCATAAAAGCAACAATTCATGTAAACCAGTTGAACCAGTCAATCGGTCTGGACCAACCAGCTGATTAGTTGCACTAACCAGACCATCTTCCTTAAAACTGGTTGATCAGTTTGGAAAAAATATTCAAATTTTTTATAGACAAATCGATTGATTTTTTCAAACTAGTCGATAGGTTTAAGTAGAGAGCAAGTCCAATCTACAAACGAAACGACTGATAGGTTAGGTCAACCAATCGACTATTTTAGGCACTAGTCAATCTGTTTGACCTAACCAGTCGATCGGTTTACCCTAACATAAATTCATAATTTCCATGTGGATTCTTGCATAAAAATAATTTCTACTCACATTAGAACATATGTTAACATCAACCTATATATTTCTAACTAGATTATCATGAATTTTTTACCATAACATTATCATAGCCTATTCTTCTCCATTTTCATGCTCTTTTCTCAATTTATGTCATTTAAACATATAAATCATGAATACATTTGTATTTCTTCATACCAACATGTATAATCTAATAAAAAGGCGTCACTTTTCATGTAGGAACCTATGCTAACATTTTAGGTGCAAGAATTACTTACTTGATGGAAGCTAAATCCGCTCAAAAAAAGGATTTTTAAAACTTCAACTCTTAAAACCTTTAAAACAAAAATCTTAACTCAGTTATTATACCAAAAATTAATAAAATTTCAAGCAAGAAACAAAAAGGGAAAATGACATACCATTGGGACAAAACAAGGAAAAGCTTAGCTAGTCCACTCATTCTTTTCCAATATCTAACTCTGCTTTGCTTAGCAATTAAAACAAGATAGATCTAGGGGTACGATCAGTAGAGTGTATAAATAAAATTGGCAAGTGCTCAGAGTGTGGAAGAAAAGAAGAAAATGCAGAACTCGAAGAAATTTTAGTGGCTGAAAGAAAGTTCAATGCATGGAATATTGGGGCTATTTATAGCCAACTAATCGAAGGAAAACACAGAGTTTTAGGAAGGTAACTCAAAAATCTATTTGTGACCATTTGAATCAATTAGAATGGATGTATTTTCTTGGGATTTGCTAACTTAGTCTCTCGAGCTGAATTTGGGGCTCCAGGGAGCTCAGGTCAAACATACCAGAATTAACATACATGGAAGAAAGAATATGAGGTCAGTGTAGAAGGAATCTTCTAGATTCTCAAAATCACACCTGAGGTTGATGCAGGTAGTCTCATAATTAGGCAAAGGAGAGAGGAGGAGGAAGACAATTGGTTGAGGTCATCGCTCTCCCTTATGTGTCTCAATCGACCTCCAAAACAAATTAAGGCAACATTTTGGGTTAAACTCATCATGAAATGGTTAGGAATCTCTTATGGGAAATTATTATGAGTTGGTAAGGTTCCATATTAGTGTAAGGAATTTTTTCATAAGATCAACCTTCAAAAAAAAATATGACCAGCTCAACGAACCAGTCGATCAGTTTGGATTTACTAGTTGACTGTTTATCCACCAATTGATCGGTTTGGTTGAGGCTAAAACAAGAAACCGATCGATGGGTTTGCCTATAAAACTCATTAAACCTCAATTTTCCAACACAATTTTAAATACATTTCTATTCCAAATTAAATCATGACATTGAATTAAATCAAATGTTAAAATTTTGTCAAAATTTCTCATCTATCTAATAAAAAAAGTGTGGGTTATTATGGGTTAACCTTGGTCAATATTTGTTAGCCTAAGATAAATAATTAAGCTAAAATAAAAGGGCTTAACATGATCATAGAAAACTTTAAGGGTGAAGCTATTATTTTATGTGCCTAATTTTGAACTTGACTTCCATTTTTAACCTGATCATATTTAATATGAAGTGTTTAGGTGTTGTCTTGAATTTGGTAAATTTAATGATTTAAATTTGTGGTTAGTTTTCTTGAGAAAGATTAAGGATTTATAAGGAAATTTTGGTATTCTTACCCTTAATATAATCTTCTATGGCTATATCTGGCTTTAGGATAACCTTGAGGGCCTTCCAATGCAAAACCCTTGAATTAAGTCACTTATTTCATATCTTTTATGTTATACTTAAGTATTATTTTAGTTTTTATGTTAATTCCTCATTTTCATTTTATGTGGAGTTTTCATTAGTCAACCTTAGTGTATTCCTACTTTCATGTTGAGAACATAATTTTTGGAATAAATTTACATAAGTGATACAAGTGTTACACATTTTGTTTATATTTCATATAAAAAATAATAAGAGGGTTTTCCAAGTTATAAGAATTGTAAGATAAGGGTGAAGTACTATGATGACAAGTAAGGGAAGTGATGTAGTATTATGTGCTAACAGAACCAAAGGGGTTAAATTAAAGTGATGAATAATGAATGAATACAACATTAATAATTAAAGTGGAATATTCCATGAGATAAGATCAAAGTGATTCCAAATGTTCAAATTATTTTATTATATAATGCTTGGTCCTAACAAAAGCAATAGACCCTAGTCTACTTTATTTGACCGATCAATTGGCTTATAGGAGTATAGGTACTTAAGGATTATATATTTATTAGTGGTACAGATGTATTTTACCTCAGATGTGAGAGTGCGAGGTTAATTACCTTTCTCCCATAGAAAAATAGAAGATGTGCATTTATATTATAAATGCTTCCTTGATCTCAATGTGGTTAAATAAATGAAACTATGTGATCACCTAAGTATTAACTATATTATGATTTTTTTTGGAATTATTTCATATCATAAGCATATATGCATGCATAGCATCTGTCTTTCCATTAGGTTGCTTGTGTCATACATGCCCTCATCTTGTGATGTGCATGGTTACCTTACTCTATATATAGCTTATTGATCATTCTTTTTATAGGCTCTATTGTGTAGTCACCTAGTAAAGATTTTGATATGGATTTTATATAATGTTCGATGTTATGTTTAGTGACTACATAACTGTAATTTGTCTTTTGTTGTATGCGTTCAAGCATGAGTATGATATATCGTATACATTCATGATTTAATTCATGTATATCATAACAAAAATGCAACATGCTATGTTTTCTAGTAACTATGCTTACAATTACATTGTATACTGATGTCATTTGTGGCAGTATATTGATCTCATTGATTTTAGGGGAGAAGCTAAGAAGTTTGCATGCCCTTGATTATCTCTGCTATTTGCTTACTATTTACATACAGAGAGTAGTTATTAGGTACGATGGTAGAGTACTATCCAATTATTCTTGTTGTTCTAGTTTGGGAGTTTCATCTCCTAAATCTATTTCCAATGCCTTTTATTTAAGCTCCTTAATTTTTATTTTTGTCATCTAATATCATCAAGTCAAGTGCTTCCTTCGATTAATTTTGATATGAGTTATTTTTAGCATTGCATCCTAAATTGATTAGGTATAAGGATTACCTTATCTATATTAGATATTATATAAAAAAATTTTAAATAAAAATTTTAAATAGTAAAATTTAGGAGGCATTATAGTAGCAGTGATCAAAGATGAGTTTTTGTATAATAAGAAAATTATTAGAATAATAGAGAAAATATTTACGATGGCGAAAGATAAATACAATAATGGTAAAATATATGACAATAATTGTAAAAAATAAGAACAACAGTGGTGAAAATTTGTGAGAATAGTGGTGCAATTTAGTGGTAAATTTTAATGAAATAATGGTGAAAGATATGTTCAACAACAATAAAAGATATGTATAATGCTAGTGAAATATCAATTTCTATATGACAAAATATTTGATTATATTCTATAGTGAAATTTCATTTTGACACTAATGAAAGGTCTGTTTCATTATGATAAAAATTAGTTTATTTATGCCAGTATATTATTTATAATCTATAGGAAAAGATTGATTTAGTTACGAGGAAATACATGCACCTTTATGGTGAAAGTTTTTGAGAAAAAAGTTTAAAATTTGTATACAATATAGACAAAAGATGTGTATAATTATGGTAAAAGATTAGTATTTTTTTTAAAAGATAAGCATTTTATGGTAAAATTTTAGTAACATAATGCAAAAAAATTGTAGGAAAGAAAATTTTGAAACATATTCAAAATAATGGTAAAATATTAGTTTAAGCATGATAAAAGATTAATTTAGTTATTATCAAAGATTATTTTATGCATGGTAAAATATTGACTATATTTAAAGTTGGCAAAATATTCGATCAGTTTTGATAAAATATTAGTTTATGCATTGTGTGAAATATCATGTTGTCATCAAATCAAACCATTAAAATCTATTTTTAGCATAACAATTTCTAGGCCAAGAAAAAATAATTTAAATTTTTTAAAAAGAATACCAAAATCCCTATCATTCTAGACTGGGTTATCAATATAAGGATTTTTTATAGTTATGGTAACCTAGGTCATTTATACTATAAGTGTTAGGCATATAATTTTTTGTATAGGCTACATCAACACATTAAGTATTATCATCAAATCCCATAGTTCAACCTCCATTGAGCAATGTTAGCAAATATGTCTTATAATTGGTTTAAAGTTTGGAGGATGGTGTATGTAAATTCAAAGAAAAAGTGATGGAATTGAAAAAAATTACAACTTAGGGGATTTGGATTGGAATTTGATGCAGAAGATTATCTTCAAATCTTCTACCAGAATCTAGGATCTTTTTTTGAAGGATAATAAGATGCAAAACCTTATCCAAACTCAATCTCCACTTGTGTTTAATTCTGTTGTATCGAATGTTGATAGGTTTGAGTAGATCTAATTTAAGATCTAACTCTACTAATGAGAACCTTTGATTTGTTGCTAGATAAAATCTTTCTACTTCTCAATGCACACAATTGAAGAAGGAGAAGAGAAGAAGAAAAAACACCACTAGTGTAATCCCCTATCTAATTCAGGATTGAACTTGATTTTATATATGTTGAAATGTTATATGTTGAAATGTGTCGACGAGCATTGAGTACAAGGCTTATATAGGAATGAAACCATGCATGCCTTTTCATTAAGAAGCCCATTAGCAGCCTCATTAATGAAATAACCCTCTTCAGGCATGACTCATGTCATAGAATAAAGGTTACAATGACAATTTACAAGAATTACAAGGTAAACAACAAAAATAACAACACTATACAACTTAATAATGTAACACATAGATATAATCATATGTAATTAAACTTTATAGTCTTGTAGCCTTATTCTTCCTTGCAATTTTGAATCTTGTAATCTATTTTCATTGCCTTGTACCTCAAAGAACTTCAACCATCATAAATTTCTTGTAAACATGTACAATACCTGCAAGAATGACTGGACAAAACATTAGAAGCATAAGAATTTTCAAGCACAATTGGTTCTATCTCCAGGTATGCTAATTCTTCTTGATCTCCATAATTAGAAGAAGAAGATTGAGATTTTTCAAGAGATGCTCCTACATCAATATCATTGTATTTTTTTTAATTATCATCTTTTTTGAAATGATGTAATCAATGTTATGAGATGTTATTTTAATTATTAGTGTCATTTTAATAAAATTATAATATTTTCATTAATCATGATATAATGAAAGATAAAATATAATATAACAACATAAAGTACAAACAAGCTAAAATTTGAAATATTACATGAAAAATGAAAGAAAATAAAAAAATTCAACCAAAATACAACAATCACTTTAAAATAAATACAACAACAAACATATGTTAATTGTTGCCTAGACCAAAATGTTGCTAGACATACTCAATTAGATCCATTAACAATTGATTATAATATTCCTCATCTCAAACTTGATTCATGTTTCGAATATATTAGGCCTGAACCACAATACGCTCATCGAAATATGACTCATCCGCATCACTTTGATCAAATTGTGACATATCAACATCAATCATGGGTCATGCTTATCTTTAATTATAATAGTGTGTAATATGATATAGGAATGCGTAATATTACTCAATTTTTGGAAATCCCAAAATAATTTCAAATCTCACATCATTGCAAAACATTCCTATATAACTCTAATGGATCACTCTAAATTCTTCATTACTAGCTCTTGATTTTGGGCTAAAACTTTATTCATCTCGACTTGCTGGTGTTTTATAGATTTGATGAATAGAGCCTGTGATAGATATATACCATCAATTAGATAATGTACTAAATTATAATATGGTCCATTAAATATATACTATAATGGTGGAGCATGACCATTTTATATGTCATCAAATACAATAGAACTATTGAGGATATTAAGGTCACTACAAAAACTAAAAGCAACAAAATAAGTATTCCATATCCATTAATCATAATAAGCCACCACTTTTAGAATAACTATGTGGTTCCCATAACCTTGAGCATATTGACATTGCCAAGAAATAAGACAACTATTCCACTTCTAGTGCATATAATCTATGCTACCAATCATATCTAGAAAGTCACATTCTTTGTTCAAAGGAAGGTAACCATTGAAGGTTAGTCTAGTTTGGCCTTCTCATATACTATTGGTTGAAAGCTATAATTATAGTGTGGGTAAATTTGATAACACACTATATTTTTGTGTATTGTTCAATATTAATATATTTAATATGAATATATTCATCATATGCATCTTATGGAATTCCATATGCCAACATTTGTATAATAGTTATGCACATTTATAATAGTCATAAAATACACCAACCAAAAGCCTAAACTCTTTATGTAAAGTAGAGAGTATGGTTACCTAGAGCTTCCACTATACAAATTAAAATGTGTCTTCTCATTTGAAATTTTGAATGAAATTGAGAATCGGTGTATACTTGATTCACAATGATGTAGTCAACATTCAGGCGATTATGTCTAGCTTCATGGTTCTTGTTTATGTAGGTGTGTTCTCTCGTTTTAATTTATAGCTCTATAGAATATGAAAACTCTCTAATTAACTCCTTATTGTTGGGAACAAGTACTTAATGTTCTATAAACAATTATGGATATTTTCCCTCATTACTTCTTGTCGGTTTATAAGTTCATTTATTAAATCTTCACTAATTTTATTCAACCCTACATCACTTTTGTTACCATCTTATGGATAAACTGAAGAAGAGGTTAAAGACATATTTTATTCTATTCGTTGTGATTTATGAGATTTGACAAGAGTGGATAGCAGTGGGTTATTTTATATTGTGAGGTTTATGAATATATAACATTCAAAATGAGCAATTTTTAATTCAATTTATGGATAATAACAAATTAGGCCTCATTTGATTTCAATAGTGTAGTTACTTTTTCCTTCACATAAACTAGAATAATTAGATATGGGAGGTTCCCGTGTGATATGATTAATGTAAAGCTAGAAAAATTGATTGAATGATGAAAAATGTAGCCATGGAATGACAATAATGTTGTTCTATCTAAATCATTGCATTAATTGAATATAGTTCATTCCCTATGTAATATAAATAGTATAAATATAGAATAATTAAATATGAGAAAACGTAGCCATGTGATGATAATAATGTTGTTATGATCAAATCAATGCATTGGTTGAAGAAATGTCATGCCTTGTATGATACAAATAATTTAACCCTAGAGTAATTAATAGAATGGGGACAAACATATCCATGTGATGATAATAATGGCACTCAATTCAAGTCAGTTCATTAGTTGAAGATATGTTATGCCCGATGAGATTCGAATTGATTTAGATCCAAAATAATTGACTAAAAGAGAACAAATGTGTCCATGTGATGGTAATAATTTCATTATGTTCCTACAAGAATTAATACATTAGTTGAAGATATTTTAGGCCCCGTGTGATCTACAATGATGTAGATTGCTAGTAGAATCATTTCAATAAACTACATTGAAACTCATTAAACTAAGAGTAAACACTTCTAGATTAAAACAAATACATTAAATTTACATCTAAAATAAATTGCAAGCGAACATTACACTAAAACTAAATACAACATCATAATAACAAGAAAATCTAATTTCTTCCTCACACACTACCATTAAGATATAGTTTAGAGGACCATTTCTCATGTGTACTTTTTTAGTAGTGGTGCCCTATGAGGGATATCCATTAATTTTTTTCAACGACAACCACTTCTATTGCTTCATTCGATACTCCCTCACGTCTACCTTACAATCTAAATTTAGATTATTTCAATTTCCAATCTCATTTTCTCAACTTCTATTTTTATTTTTTCTTCTTTAATGTGTACTAGTTGCCCACTTTTTTCCCTTTCAAATACAACTTATTCTTTCAATAAATTGACCAATCCCCTATCCCACGATTATTTTCATGAAAAGTACTCATTTGTTCTTTATTGATAACACGTTTGTTCCCTTACAAATTCACTAGTTGGTGTAACACTGGTTGGAGTATCAAAACTTAAGGATGTGTTTGAATATCCACCACCTTCATTGATCCCGTTATTCTCTACTTTGTCATTGGATAAGCCTTCTAATTCTATCTCACACAAACTATTAACCATTTTGATTAATGTCTTAATATTCCTCATGTTTGCATTTATTGGTATATTTCATTTGTATTTTTTTAAGACGTCTACTTTTGATTCTCCATTTTCTTTGTCCTTTGTGTCTTGTTTGTACCCACCATAATTTTTTTTCAAATATTTTTGAAGCCATTTGTTAATGGCTTTTGCATTTATGAACAATTAATACTTCAATCTTTGTTACAACATGAAATAACATTCCTTTATAATTTATATCTAACTTAATTAGCACCAACGAAGGTGTTGTTTGACACATTAAGATATGAGGTAATTATATTTTCATATTTGGTTTAAGAGGATTTTGCACATTATTCTTCCTGAAGGAATTCAATAGGTGGTTCACCACCACTGCCACCACTACTAATACCACCCCCACAACCTCAACCACCTCCTTTTCTAGCACCACCCCACCATAATTGTCATCATCCTCCTCCTCTTCATCGTTGTATTCCTCGTCATCATTAATAACATCATCATTACTAAAATTTAGCTATGTTGAGAATTCAAGATACATTGATTCTAACATCTATGAGCTTCTCTCAGATATATGATTTGTAGGATTTCGATCCATATTAGGTTAATGTGAAGAACCTTCGATGATATCCATTTGATTTAATCTTTGGTCAGTATGCCATAGTTGTGTTTAAGAGTATTGTTGTTGGGGAATTGAGTATAGCCTATTGGCTTCAAACTCAGATTAAGCAAATAGTTAAGATTGTAGTTGAAAAGGTTTTGGTATATTAGAATACAACCTAAATTGTGACCGATATTGAACTTATTAAGGATAGTATAGCCTATTGAAAATTATCAAAAATGATGATAAATATTGAGTTTGTTGTTGGAAAATGTTTAGTGTATTGGAAGTAATCCGAGTTGATGGATAATTTGGATAAATGGAGGGAAAATTTGAGGACTTGAACTTATTTGTTAATTTTTCAGCCATTGCTTATTAGGTACTCTTGATTTTTGAAAATAGTGGATTTGTTATTGATTTTTTTTTTAAAGTTGAGGTTGTAGTGAAGAAGATGCCATTTTTTTTACCTTTTTTTTCCATTATTTGATTCCATTTGGAATACCTAAAAGGTACTCTTGAATTTCAAAAATAGTGGATCTTTTATTGATTTTCTTTGGGGTTGAGGGTGTAGTGAAGAAGATGTCATTTTTTCTTTACCTTTATTTTTTTCTTTATTTGATTCCATTTTGAATAGATAAAAAAGTAATGCAATAATAACAACAATATCCCCAATGTAAGAACCCCGCTCTTGATATCCTACTTGAATAAGAACTTCCTGCCGTTACTCAATATTTTTCTAGATCTAACCCTCTATCTAAACTATAAGAGATTCCCACAAGAGACTTCTTAAATCTAATCTCTAGATCTAGACACTCACACTCATTTGGGAGTTATGATCCTCATACAACTTCCCCCCAAGATCCCTAATTAAGACTCTCTCCCTTACCCTCTAGGTCTCTCCTGCTTTTCTAAAATAGAAGCCATTTATATAGGCTAACCTAAAAACAACAAAAGATAGAACATCTAGGTAGAATGGACCTCACCAAAAGATAAGAAGTAAAGACTTTGGAAAAAATCACACTGCACAGAATTAAAGGGTTCAACACGAGTGTGCTAGTTGATACTCCCACAATGTTGATCGATATGGCCATGCATGTTGACCACTACGCCCACCCATGTTGAGCCTTAGCTTTCCATTCTCATTCTATCTTTGCTCCTTGTCAGCATGGGGACACTCTCCACAAATATCAAATACCCTTAACATCTTCTCCAATCTACGTCTTTCATAAGCCACCCACACATGGACTTATCGAAAAAGAAAGCCACAATGGTGGTATTGGTAGTAATAGTAGTAATTTTATAAAAATAATAATGACACATTAAATAACAATAGTAGAAACAATAAAATAATAATAATAATAATACACATATTAAACAATTAGTAAAATAATAGTAACAATACTACATTGCATAAAACAATAACATTAATATTTATGACAATAACAAAAAATTAAGTAACATCAATAGTAACAATAATAAAAAGACATATTAAAGTAGTAATAATAATATTAACAATAATACTTTACATAAAAAAAACAATAATAATACTTTATCATCATCATCATCATCATCATCATCCTTCATTCCTCCGGTGCAGATAAATTGGGATCTGATTCTCAGAAAGTGTCCACTGTAACAGAACATGACGAAGATCTAGCTAAACGAAACACCTGAAAAGTCGCAAATAAAAATTATAGAGGAAACGACATGGTAATGGTCGGTAACTGGTGTTGTCGGGCAGGCACAATCATTTAAAATCAAATGGTCTTGTTGACTTGAGACCAGATTATGATCACAGATTCACAGCAACGAAGTAGCGTGGACCTCAATTTTCCATCGAGCATTCGCCGCATCCTCGGATGCTTCAACGACTATTTTGGTTTCCATTTTTGAGAAAACCGTTCGGATTCTTCTGTTGTTTCATGTTTATAACTATATTAGATCATGAATGAATGAACTTGTCGCCTGATACATATAAAAAAATGCTTGAGACATGAGTGTTGTCCGATTGTATGGCGCCAGCGGGGGCCGTCCGCTTGGGGTATGAACCGCAAAAGAAATTTTAAACTCTCACATCACATGGGAAGCTCCTTTATCATGATTCCCCTCCGCCTCTTTTGAAACAAGGCGGTACACCGGGGCAGGAGAAATCGTGTGTCAGGATAGAGGTTGAAGGTACAACCAGGCCGCTATCATTATTTGGGTTAGTGGTGGTGAGTAAAGGTTTCCGACATCCCTCCGACCTAAAAGCTTCTAGGTATATAATAATAATAATAATAATAATAATAATAATAAGAAGAAGAAGAAGAAGAAGAAGAAGAAGAAGAAGAAGAAGAAGAAGAAGAAGAAGAAGAAGAAGAAGAAGAAGAAGAAGAAGAAGAAGAAGAAGAAGAAGAAGAAGAAGAAGAAGAAGAAGAAGAAGAAGAACCATCTTATTTTGTAAATTTTTTAACACTTTTAATTTAAATTATTAGATAAAAATACTGCTACAATTGAAAAAAATTAGCTAATAAAAATTATTCTCAATTGATAAAAATTACAACACTTGAGTGTCCCGACAAAATGGTGAAGATATTCTTATAAATTTTATATATTTATTTTTTAGACAGCGACAAATTTAAACTTTTGAATCTATAGTGTCTTAATATACTAAAATTATTATTTTATACATTTTATTAGCTGTAATTAATACACTTAAAAATAAAAATAATATATCATTCATTTTGCTCTAATAATAGTTTCTTTTTGAGTTATGGATTTCGTAATTAAACATATTAAGTTCAATTTATCTAAACTTCTCACCAAACATTATTTATTCACACAATAATTAGGTTTAGTATATATTTTCATGAGCTAAAAATCTAAGAAATAAGTAAAATAGTTTAATTAAAAAAAATACAAAAACCTTTTAGCTTATGGGGTTTTTGTAGCATTCCAAGATGTAAACTTGAAGGTCTTAAGATTGAAGCCTAAATACATCTATTTCTCAGTATATATGTAGCAAAAATTTGGTAAAAGGTGCACCTAGGCTTGACCAACCTTTTTCTAAAGAAGCATGGTGTCTCCCAATGTACCAAGGATATCGAGTGATAATTATGCCTATAAATATACATTTAACTCGACTTTCACATCATGTCAAAACATTAGAAAAACCCTAGTTCCACCACTGAATTTATGTTAGGAAATTATAGCCACAGGTGGTGGAAAATACTAGAAGTAGTTTAAGAAAATATATTATTTGAGTATAAAAAAAAAGATGGTGATACTTTTGTGAATATAATGTATTTATGTTCTACATTAGAAAATTACCATCAGTAGGTGTGGAGCTTAGTGATTTGAGAAAATTGTCGTAAGTAGTTCAAATAAATAGATTTTTTTTTCAATTCTCACCATAAATCGTAGTTATCACTATATATAAAGATTTTTCCCTACTTTATATATTTATTTGATATGGCACTAAATATATTTAACATGAATTATTAGTGAAATTTTATTCTTATCAATAGTAGTTGCTATATATACAAGAATCCTTTCCATGGAATTAGATTTAGGTGATATTAGGGTAGTCCACTTGGACAACCCGATTAAACCTTATAATTAGTGTTGTATGGGTATGATAATAATAATGGATAAACTAGAATGTGAAAAATATAGAAATAGGAAAAACACAATTTTTTTAAGTTTATAAATTATATTTATATATGTTTTGAGGAAATCAAAAAAAGAAACAGATAACTAATAACTATTTTTGGGACAATAAAACACTAGATAAATGGCATTTCCATACAACATGGTCAATCACGATTCTATGATGACCTAACCCAATATTTTCTCATGCATTAATCATAGTTTTTAATTTGAGGTCAAATCAAATATGAGTTTATGGACTCAAACAAGTCCATGAATACCCATATTCTTTAAGTGACTAAACCATTCTTTATTTCACTATTAATCCATAAATATACATATGTAACGACTCTAGATCTAATGCAATAATGCTTATCGTCACTGAAAACCAAATTTATTTATTTATTCTAAATTTTTATTATGACCCTATAAAATTTAAATATATTCTTTTTTAAATTTAGACTTTTATATTAATTGAAACCATTAATAATGCATTATTTAATTTTCATATTAATATTAATATCTAATTGATAATGTTAACTAAAAAGTATTTTAAATATAACTATTGTTTATAATTTGAAATTGTCATTATAATTTTATTATCAATTAGACCCTACTCATCCTCCGCCTCCTCCTCCTCCCCTACCTCTTCCCTTGACTTTAGATGTATGTGTCTAAGGTTTTGTACTACAATAGTATGCAACTTGTTAGTCTCTTTTTCACGATTTGGCTCTTTTTTGTGCTTTTGAACAATTTTGGTTAGTTTGCCAAGTTTTACCTCAAATGCAAAAGTGTTAGTGTTAGCACTAGCATAAGGTGCTAATGCTAGCATCGATCGAGATGAAGGATGCTGGTGAAGAGTACTTAAATAATCCACCAATAAATCTCTTACAGTTACGGTGTTGCGTCATATACAATGGGAGGCTCATTAATCTATATTGGTACTAGTAGAAGGTGCTGATGGTAGTGTTGGTGGATTTGAAGACAATGCTAGTGAAGTGCTCTTCAATAATCTACCAATAGATCTCTCACGACCAAGGTATTATCCAAGAGTGTTACATACAATGGCTGCCTCATCAATCTGTATCAGCTAGCTAGACCCACATTTACTTCCAAAGTGATTGGACTCGAGTCTCCTCCATTATTCTTTGTCATGTCTCCACTATTTTATGCTACAAGAAAATTCAAAATTAAGAATAAATAGCTTATAAAATATATAATTAAATTAATTCATTTAGAGAATTATAAACTTACATAGTTCTTTCAGCATCCTCGCTCACCCATTTTCCATCCTTGCAATACATCTCTCTGAAAGTCTCAACCTCATCCAAAATTTTTTTAATTTTAGGGACGACCTGTAATTATAAAAAAAAATACAAAAAATAGAACTCTATTATTAATACTATAACTAATGAATGAAGTTATAAATTATGTATATAATACCTTACTGTAGCAAAATTGAGAAATCGACAACGAGTCATGAAGGCTAGGATATTGTTGCTTGCTTCTATTTTTTGCATTTCTTTCTGACTTTCATGCAAATCAAGAAATATTAACACTTAATTAATATTAATACATATTAATTTTATCTATATATAATAGAGTTTCAATAGTGATCTAGGTAATTGAGATATATACTCGATGGTATCCCATGCCAAGACCACCATTTGTCATCAATCACTATCAATTCCCTTGCAATGTGATTATAATCTCTTATAAAATATCCACCCTTAATAAACCCTAGAAAATTACTATGGACAAACACATCTATATATCCAATTGTCACTCATAACTATGGTTGAATATGTGGTAAGGTATATCAAATATAATAAGATTTATAATTTTATGGTTCCCTATAAAACCCTTGTCTAACATGTAGCCTAACTCATCACTTATCCAACTCATATGGTACCTAATATTTATGTCAAAAGGTATAAAAAGGTTGACCGAAAAGCATGTGTCAAATAAGAGAGACTTCCTATCACCTACAAAAGAAAAAAATATCTAATGAATTAGGGTAATATCTAATTATTTAATCATAAGTTTTCAAATTCCAATAATGTTTTACTATTTTTATTTTTATTATCTTATTATTCCACTATTTTAACAATAATTTATCTAAGGTTAAAAATAATTTATTATCTAGTAATTTTATATTCCTATCGTTTTAAATTTATTAGTAAACTATTTAAGGCCAAACATATCTTATTATTTTAAAGTTTTATTATCTTATTATTCCACTTAATTATTCAATCATAAATTGTCAAAGTCCAATAATATGTCATTAATTTACATTTTTTATTATCTTATAATTCCAATATATTAATAATATTTTATCTACGGTTAAAAATAATTTATTAACTAACAATTTTATATTCTTATTATTTTAAACCTTAATATTAAATTATTTAAGGCGAAAAATATTTATTATTTTAAATCTTTATTATCTTATTATTCCACTTAATTATTTAATCATAAATTTTCAAAGTCTAATAATATTTTATTAATTTATATTTTTATTATCTTATTATTCTACTATGTTAATAATAATTTATCTAAGGTTAAAAATATTTTATTATCTAATAATTTTATACTCTTATTGTTTTAAATAATAATAATTAATTAATTAAGGCCAAAAATATCTTATTATTCTAGAGTTTTATTATCTTATTATTCCACTTAATCATTTAATAAAAAAAAATTTAAAGTCCAATAATAATTTATTAATTTATATTTTACTATCTTATTATTCTACTCTATTAATAATATCTTATCTAAGGTTAAAAATAATTTATTATACAATAATTTTATATTCTTAGTTTTTTAAGTTTTCATAATAAATTATTAAAGGAAAACAATATCTTATTATTTTAAAGTTTTATTATCGTATTATTCCACTTAATTTTTTAATTATAAAATTTCAAAGTCCAATAATATTTTAGTAATTATCATTCTTATTATCTTATCATTCTACTCTTTTAATAATACTTTATCTAAGGTTAAAAATAATTTCTTATCTAATTATTTTATATTCTTATTATTTTAAATTTTAATAATAAATTCTTGAAGGCCAACAATATCTTAGTATTTTAAAGTTTAATTATCTTATTGTTCCACTTAATTATTTAATCATAAATTTTTAAAGTCTAAAAATATTTTATTAATTTATATTTTTATTATATTATTATTCCACTTTATTAATAATAATTTATCAATCACAATATATGCATCCTCATTATCACCACGTATATCAATCATAATATGTGTGTGTGTGTGTTTATATATGAAATACCCTAAAACCTAATTTTAAGAATTATAGCTAATTAAGGATTTATTATGGAAATCAATTAAAAAATTATTTTTATTAAAATAAAAGGTAATTCATTAGGGAAAATAAAGGAAAAAATAGTAAATATTTTTATTAGAAAAATTTGGTTATTTTGCTAATTAAAATAGAATTTATGAAAAATCTTTCAAAAATCCTAATTTAGCCTAAAAAGGGAAGTAAATATTATTTTATTTAAATATTATTATATTTAAATATTCTACATATCCAAATTAATTTAATTGACCCCTCACCTCTTTTTCTTTTTCCTTTTTTCCTTTTTTCCTTTTTTCCTTTTTCATTTTCTTTCATTTTCTATTCTTTTTCTTACCTTCCCCCCAACCTAGGCCAGCCCAGTGGCCCAAGCCCCTCTTCTCTTTTCTTCCTTCAGTGCGACCCGCTTCCCTTCTTTCTTTTCCTCCTACCCCGGCTCGTCTCCTTTCCTTTTTCTTCCTTCAGCACAGCCCAATGATGGAATGCAGCGTTTTATTTTTTTTTCTCTTCTCCCGACCGGTCGGCTCTCCCTTCTTTTCTTTTTCTTCTTTTCTTTCCGGCTGCCTGGTCCATGCACCCCCACCTTCTTCTTCCTCCCTCTTCTTCTCCCCCGTCGCAGCCTACAATGGCCCCAGCTCTCTGGATTTTTGCCGTCGATCGTGCCCCATTGACCAGTCGTTCCTCTTCTCCCTCTTCCTTGCTAACTCGCCAGCCATTTTGACCCAGCCACACCTCCCCTCTTCTCACGCATGATCCCCCTTCTCCTGGCCAATCACCCCTGCCCCGTTTTCGTTTTGAATTTCGCCGGCCTCCGTTGCCGCCGGTGAATCCTAACCAACCTTCCATATTCCCTCATCTTTTCCCTGACCCTATCCTCTCCTTTAAGCCCTATAAATACCCCTACCCAGCCTGTAATTGAGCATTTCCCCGAAACCCAGAAAACTTCCGCTTGTGCGCCACCGCCATTTCAGACACCATGGCTGCCGTTATCGGCCAACACCGCCTCCCACTCTATCCACCTAACTAACTACACCACCCATCTCCCTCGATTTACCCTACACGAGCCACCTTGGCTGTGCAAAGTTTCCTTTTCAATTAACCACTCTTCTGCCCTACCACCCTTTGCACCACCGTCCGCCACCACTTCCGCCTCTACCACTGCCCCTTTTACCTTCCAAAAGCCTCTGCAGACTTTCCTCTATCTTCCCCTACCTTTCTTTTCCTCTTTCTTCCCCTCCTCCTCTCTTTCTCTCCTTCTTTTATTTTCGGCCACCGCAACCGCCGCTATGCGCCGCCACCTTCATTCTACTCCTCTCCACCTAGGCAACCCTAAACACCCCAACTCCCACCTTTATTCTACCTCTCCTTTTCCTAGCATCTAACTTTTCCTCTTTTCTTCTTTTTTTTTTTTTCCGACCGCCGGTACCGCCTGTCACCACCAACCCAAGGTGGAACCTTAAACCTTGTCAACCCTTTTTTACTATTTATACAAGCTTTAAATATTTAATTTTATTATTTTTCCAATTTTTCAAATATATTACTACTACTACTACTAATGTTTTTATTATTATTGCTATTAAGGGCTGAAGCCCTATTTTATTTTTGTTTCAGTTATAGTATTATTATTATTATTATTATTATTATTATTATTATTATGTGATTACTACTACTACTACTACTACTACTACTACTACTACTACTACTACTACTACTACTACTACTACTACTACTACTACTACTACTATTACTACTATTATTATTAGTATTATCTTCAATGTTAGTATTATTATGCTATATAGGGCTGAGGCCCTATTATGTATATTTCAAATTTTAGTACTAGTATTATTAATATCATATCTTATTATTATTATTATTATTATTATTATTATTATTATTATTATTATTATTATTATTATTATTATTATTTTGGTGAAGGGTCGAAGCCCTTATTCCACCAGTTATTTCAAACCATATTATTATTGTTATTATTAGTATTTTTAGTAGTAGTATTATCATTATTATTATTATTATTATTATTATTACTACTACTATCATTATTATTATCATTATTATTTTTTTAGTATCATCATTATTATTATTAGGGTAAAGTCTTCAAACCTTATATTATCAACTTTTACAATATTCCTATTATTTCTTATATCTTTAGCAAAATTAGTAATTAGTTAATGTCATTATTATTAATATGTTATTATTTTATCAAAAACCTATTCTTCGAATAAATTAGTAAATAATAGTATTTTTGGTAGGAGAGAATCTAATATTTAGTTTTTTCCTCATATAGGTGAGACCAGTCAAAGCCCTAAGGAGGCGTAGGAACATGCTTCAAGGCCAGTGTCATTTTAGGTAAGGGTGTAGCTAAGGCCACTTGTATGTAATGTGTTTTACATGTCTTGTATGCCATATGCCATGATATACGATGTATATTATGTGTATTGTTATAACTAATTTACATGCAGTATGACTTGGAGTTGAGGTATGTTTATGTGATATTTTATGTCATGTGTATGATATGTATAAGTTGTGTTTTTAATGTGAATTGATGTGGCCCGTAAGACATGCATCCTACGTTATGTAACATGTTGATATGGAGTGAAATGAGGTGGAGTTGACCTAAGTATTGCATGATCATGAGCGGAGGAATCTAGGGTTTCATAGAGGAATCTAGGTTCTATGGAGGAATCTAGGGTTTGCAGGGGAAGGTTAGCGTCTGCATGGGAGTAAAGTTTACGTATGAAAAGTTGACTTGGGATGTAAGGAAGGTAATAGAAGAGTTTTTTTGGGTGTTTGGAGGTTTTCGGTGAAAAATAGTACGTAGGACAGTATAAGAGTACATAGGAGGTTGAGCTAGGGTTTGGGGGGAAACCCCTAATTTGAGGAGGTGGTAAAAGGAGAAATAAATGGGGGTGAGTGGAGTACGAGAGGATGATGAAAATGATCAAGTAAGGATGAGCATGATTGGCATGGAAAAATAATAAGTGGAATGTAAGAAATGGAAGGGTGACATGTGTGGATACGAGGAAGCTAAGGTTTGTTGTGGCCAGTTTAGGTTTGGTGTGATTACCTAGGGTTTTGTGACCACACATGTGCTTTAGGAGTAAGGCATAATGATGAGAGTTGAATCTAAAGGTTGTGATGTGTGGAGTGTTAAAAATGATTTGGGTCATATGAAGTGGAGTGGGATGGACCATAAAGGTCTAAATTAGGATTTCAGGATAAAACCCTAGAGTGAGGTGTTGAGTGGACTTGGAAGTGTAAGGTAGTGGGCCTTGGCCCATATACTTAAGAGTTGGACTTCTAATGTGAGATAGGATATGGAGGAAAGGATATTAGGGCAAGTTGGGAGGTGCATGAGTCTGATGATATGGAACGAGTCCATTGGAGGATAGGTGTGGGGAGAGTGAGTTATGCATGTTTAGAGTGAAACTTTTGAATAAGACACTATAATACTTTAATCATTTAAAGTGGAAGATTGTTGAGTCGGGCCCAGATCGGTCCACCGGCGAATAATAGTAGTTAGGGAATTTTTCCCTATGTGTGACCGATCCATGGGCAAATAATAGTAGTCAGGCATATTATGCCTGTGTGTTTCCGATCCACCGGCTATAACAGTGGGGGATTCCGTGCTCAACAAACCAAACATAATTGTGCTAAGACATGGGAAAGACACTAAGTACTTACAGTAAAACACCATAAGAGAAGGGGCCAGACCAGTCCACAAGCAATAATAGTGGTCAGGAGCTTTATGCCTTGTATGTTTTTAGTCCACCGGTAATAATAGTGGTCAAGAGCTTTATGCCCTGTATGTATCCGGTTCACCGGCTATAATAGTGGGGTTCCCATACTCGCATGGATTTGATAAAGAGTATGGTGTGAAATGAGTATCGATAAGAGATTAATTAATTGATTAATCTGAACTATAAAGGGCCTTTATTTATTTATCATTTATATGAATGATTGTATGCCATTTTATTATTCTATTGGGATTATATGCTTTTCTGTGTCTGCCTTAGTGCACGGTTACCTTACTCAGTACGTAGCGTACTGATCACCCTTTTCATGGGTGCTACTCATTCCCACGAGTAGAAGGCCCTTATGACTTTGTGCAGGTAGGCGATGCATATTTTGATGCCTTCGATGTTCATGAGGCATCAAGCATGGCTGAGTGTTGAGCATTTGCTTGGCTCGATGATCGGGAGTGATGTGGCCAGATTTTCTCTCCATGTTATTTTATTTCCTTCTGTTATTTCTTTCTATATCGGATTTCCCCTTTTATAACTTATTACTTTGTATTGAATATTCGAGACAAATCTTTTATCGGTTGTAAACTTTATTTCACTTTTTAGAATTTTTATAATGCACTCTGGCTTATGATTCTCTTTACGCATACTCTGATTTCTATGTTATGATCCTTTTAGTTTGTTTTTTTATGAACTCTCGGTTTAAGTATTGATTCAGTATAATAAATATCCTTTTTAGCCTTAGCACTTGGTACAGGAACGGTTGGAGTGAACCGGTCTGGTATTAAGTATGGCGGTAACATCATCAGAATTTACGAGTTTTAATTTAATTACTTTTGTTTTTAAACAAAATAGTGAATTTTAGGGATATATATATATCCCAATCACATATCACAATACATACACTAACATATAATTGCCACCATTGACATCCATATAATATTTAACAATAATCGCATATAATATTTACCACAAAATTTAGCGATAATCACATATTTAACAACAGCAGTAGAAGACACCAAGTGGCGGTGGCAACTTCTCTAACAACCAATAATCAAACCAACAATTAAATAAAAAAATGCTAGTATTAATAAACTAGTAATTAAAACAAAATAAAAAGTAAAAAAATAAATATTAAACCGAGATAAGGAAGAGGAGGAGGCAATAATGGTGGTGGCCATGATGGAAACCCATAAAAACACACACAAAAAAGGAATTAAAAATAAGAACAAACGATAATATACAAGATTTTGACAAGAAATTAACAAAAAAAAGGGATTAAAGGTATAAATCATACAAAAAGGGCAAGAGAGAGGAACCAAGATGCAGCGGACGCAAACTATGAATGTCACAAACGGGTAGATTTTTTCACTTTATATAATTTACCTCTACGACCGAAGGTCGCGGTAATAGACCCCCATTTAAAGGAACTACAACGTTTTGGTTGATAATACTATAGCGACAATATGACCTATAACATCGACTAGTTGCTGTAATATACTCTATCTAAAATTTTTCCCACAACAATATTCAAGATAAGAGATAATTTCTACCACATCCTAAAACAATGTCCCCGACCTACTTTGTCTACCCATCATGGTTAAAGAGGTATTTTTTTACTAGAAAACCTGATGGATGGATTTTTTTTTTTAGAATGCTATGACAACTCCACCATTGTTATATTTTATTATTTTTTTCAAAAATTAATTTGAAATATTATGTGGATAATATAAATTTAATTTCTAGTTGTCATACTAACCATACAATGAGGACCCTGTCATTATTATAGCCTCATTTTCTCTAGTCGTAAAATTGCTTATTCAATAATGACTTATCATTACAATAGATGTGTCAATTACAACAACAATGACCATCGTAAAAAAAAGGTTGTTGGAATAGACAAATATAGTTATAGTGATTAACTAATTGTTGGGATACTTTGTTCGTTGTTGGTTTAGTTCTTGAAGGGTGCTAGAGAAGACACTAGAACATGGGTGGTTAGGTTGCTTCAATGGTCCATCATCTCTAGTTGTTAGTGGAGAAAACAACAACAGTTGAAGGTAGAGGGAGAAGAAGTTAGGGTTAGGCTAAATTATTTTTTACTTGATCAATTTAGTTTACCTTTGATTAATAATTAATCCCATTAAGTATTGACTACTAGGTTGATTGTATGAATTCAGCTGAGAAAGTATAGTTTTGAGTATAAATTTTCAAATTTGAGTATTTCAATTCATCATTTACCTTAAGTAGCTTTTTAACTTCTTTTTCAATTTTTAACTTTTTAATTAATCAATTTTAAAATTTTAAAAATGAAAAAAAAATTAAAGAAAATATAAGAATCATTACTTGTTCTTAAAATAATAAAGAAATAATAAAATAATAGTATATTAAATTACCTTGTAGTTATTTAGTTCATAAAGTAAGTATTACAGAATCTAAGTATACGTATATGTTTATAATGTGTATAATACCGTATCTATATAAAAAGAATAGTATTTTAGTAAAAAAAATATTAATTAGAACAAACTTTAAATCTGTATGTCATTATTGTAAAGTCAAAAAATTTTCTTCCTTAATTGGAATGAATCCTAAATATTTCTTCCTTAATCAATAATTAAGCTATAAACATTATCCAAATCAAATTATATCTAAACTTCCTTAATTTATATGGAACCATATAGGATAACATTTGTGTGGGGCATATAATTTATTTATTTATTTATTTTTACCTAGATTCATCCACGTTGAGATAGAAATGTTATCTCTCCCTCTCTCCCTCATCCACATTTTGTAATTCATTATTGGACTTAATCAAGAATATTTGTATTTTTAAAATGAGCAAAAATATACTTATTACTTAGTCTCAAAATAAAATAAGTCTATTTTTGAAGATTTTATTTTATTGATACATGAAGTTAATTTCATAATCAACTTTGACATTTACAATGTGATATTTGTGTATTGTATTACAATATCATGATCATTTTTATTTCACTAGATTTTTTTCTTAGTAATTAAATATTTAACTATTATACATCCACCTACTTTAAAATATTTGTACATTGTGCAGTCACCCTTAGGGGTATATATAAAAATCGAAAAAAATGCTAAAGAGCCATTAGTGCTATGCTTAAAATACTAAAAATAAAAATATTTATCAATTAACAATATCAAATTGTTTGTATTTTTGTCATACATTCATACTTTTATTATATTTTAGGAATAAAATTCAATTTTCATTTTATCTTCTTATGGACCATGGTTAGAAAAAAGAAAGACAAAAATTTACAAAGTAATAATGATATATTTTATATTTTAAATATTTTAAAAATATTTATCTATTTAATTGAACAAGTAAGTCATCTTAAATTAATTGAGCTTCTACATTAATTTATCTAATAAATCATAATAACTATTAATGACATTGTTTCAAATACAATGCCTATTAATGACTACGACATATTAATTTCTTCTTTTAGCATTAATAGCAACAAAAAAATATAAAAGAAATTCATTTTTATAATTTGCATACTATTTTAGGAGGTAATAAATATATTTATAGTATGATGATTATATCCATTATTTAGAAATAATATGATAATAAATGCATAGAAGAAGAAAGAGAAAATGTAGGGGTAAAAATAAAAAATAAACATTAACTTTTTTAAAATACTTTTTATTTGAAACAAAAATTTGAAGCTAAAAAGACTTCATTTTAAAAATGGATGGATTAGTACATAGCATGTTTTCAAACATTATACTTTATCCATATTCAAAAGACGGTTGCTTTACACATATTAAAAAATGAATATCACTTTTGAAAAATAAAAATACTAATTTCCATTTACATCCTTACATCTTTCATTTTTCCAAGACTTAACAAATTATACTCTAATCTACTCTTCCCCCATCCCTCTCTCTATATATACATTTGGGAATATAAAAAAAGTTAGAGGACAAAATTAAAAGATTATATTGCATTTAATGCACTCCTTAAAATGTGAAAAATTTAAATGTGACATTCTTTCAAATATATCTTATAAAGGCATATATAACAAATTGACCTACTAGATATATTAAATATAAATAAATATATCAATTAATTGACGTAACACATTAAGTGATCTAGTAAAATACAATTATTACTATAATGATATTCTCATAAATATTCAAATTTTTTTATAGTAATCACAAAATTTTAAATAAGAGATAAATAGACAATAATGATAATAAATTAAGTATTCACTCCTCATTTTATTTCCTTTTTATTTATCCCTAACTATTTGTAAGGTTTCTATTTATAAGGTATTTAATTATTTACCTTTTCTTATATGATTTTATTAATTAAGGCTTTTTATGCATTTTCAATGACGAAATTTATTTATTGGTAGATATGAAATATAATTGTAAAACTCATGATGTGTCATTATAGTTAGTGCTAATTTAACTATTTTATTAATCTTTATGATTTTCAAACACTTGTGAATATCATGAAATAGAGAGAATGTTTTTCTTTTTTAGCATTAGTGACTCAAATATAATATATAAATAACAAGTATATCTAGACAAGGAAATTGCTTGCTTCTATTTTTGACCATTACACATATAGATATAGATTATTAATTATTATTAACGGTAGTTATAGCAAATGGAGACCAAAATTATCTTGTTACAAAAATATGTTAATCTCTAAACACCTCAATCAAAACAAGAAAAAAAAGTTTACTGACTTATGTTAACTAATACACATAATATTTTACTTTTAACACTCACCTACCTTTGCCAAATCTAGGTTAACCGACTAAATGTTACCTAACTTAGATTCACTTGAATCCAAACAAATGTCAAAGCCTTAACTTTTATTTTTAAGATTATGCTTGGGATGAGGGAAATGGATTAAGGGGAAATGATTAAGGGGGGAATGATTAAAGGGATAATGATTAAGGGGGAAATTTATCCACCATTCTTGTTTGGTATGTAGGGTAAATTATTCAAGGGAATATTTTCCTTATGTTTGGTTTGAGAGGAATAACTTATATTAGAATAATATTTTATTTTACTTTATTTACATTAAAAATTAGTAATATTTTTTATTAGATATAAATAATTATTTATTACCTAAATCAAAATTTAATATATTACATTTTTTAATTTAATTTTTATAAATCTAAATAAAATATTACAATAACTAAAAAAACTATGAAAGAAACTAATCGAGCTATATCGCAACAATATTTAAAACACGATATTTAAAATAAATTTACATACTAAATATCCAATAGCTAAAAAGATAAAAATTATCCAAAATAACATAATAAAACTCTACAAAGTTCATCTAATAATTTTTTTTTTTTTACTTCAATGCATCTAATACATAATAAAAGCATTTTCAAAACCTAAAATTCATCCAATAACATCCTAAGATAATCATATTTCTCATCTTCATCTTTAAATTGACGAAAATTACACACATCTTCTTCATTCATTTTTTTCATTAATTCATTACTTCCATTCTAAATATGCCATGAACTGCTAATAATTCTTCATACAACCGATCTTTGTAAGACCCCGGGCTTCTATCCAGCATACTCATCAACTCCTTAAATTGCTCCTTATTATCGGTAGATATTTGCTTCATAGTTTCTCTTATGATACTTAGAAGAAATTTGCTCCTACAAATTTTCTCCATGACCTAAAAGAAAAAAGAAAAAACAAAACAAAACAGATAAACCCCACTAAAAAAAACAAGAAGAAGAAGAAGAAACTCATACGCATATATCATCATACACAAAGAATAATACCATATAATTATAAACCAACCAGCCATATAATTACTTATTGATTAACCACTTGCGTGAACCAAACCCGCCGATTTTAATCACACACACACACACACATATGTGGCTCCTCAAATAGTTCTCGATCCTCCTCCTCACATATCAGACTCATGTTCTTCCACCATCCTATTATAATGACTCTGAACTACCGGTTGCTGTCCCCTACCCCTCTTCCTCCTTGGATGTCGACTACTAGGAATAGTTCCAAACTTCAACCTTCCTGTCTCCTTGAACCTCACCTGTTCCAACGGCACAATCACACACTCCGGAGGCGGGGTCGGGTACCAAATCGTGTCGTAACAGTATGAATAATGCATGTACCATTCCCGGAACCACTTCATGGAGCGACGCCTTTCCAACGTAACGTAAGAATAGTCAGCTACTTCGAGGCCAACCTTCTTCTCTTCACAGTCTTCACGGGCAACATTAGAGGAGGAGGAGTTGCCGTCGTCGTTGTCGTTGCGGTAATCATCATAGTTGTCGACGACGGACGATATAGTAGCCGACGTGGATGACAATGGCCGTCGGTCGAGTGCTTCGAGAGGCAAGCTTCGCAGGTACCGAGAGGGAGGCAGTGAATAGGGAAGCTAAGGAGCATCGGGATATAAGAATGTTACCCGTGAGTTGAAAAGGAAAATTATTTTCCCTCAGCCGACATAAAAATTTTATACGAATAAAAAGTTTTACTTATACCAAATAGGTATAAGAGGAGAAATAATTTCTCCCGTATTTTTTTAGGGCCTTTACGATCATTCCAAGCATAGCCTAACAGGAAAGATCCACAAACATTAAAATGATTCTATGTAGTGGAATATATAAATAAGCACTATAGAACTCATGTCGGCAGGCTTGAAAGCTTTGTGACCTTCAATAGCAACTTTTGAATGATAGTATCTAAACATTCTCACAAAATTTAGTTATTTTATCCTTTAGATGAAGTTAAAAAAAAAAATTAGTATTTTCCGAACTTTTTCCGACCGTATCATATCTATCTATCTACCTATAATTTACAACTAGTACGAACTTTTCTTAGAACTTACCTTTTCCTTAAACCATCTACAATATTTTTTTTCTCCTTTTTTACTGTTTTATTTACTAAAGGTACATAAGGTCCACCGCTAGCACATTCACCAATAATTACTTATGTCTACAATAATTTGTTTATTAGGATCAAATTTTAATATTTTCTTTATAATTTACTCGTTAGCTGAACAAACATGTTATAACTTTAATCATTATATAAAAAATTATGTGTCACAACTTTATTTAAACTTTATATTAACAATCGCAATATAATAAAGGATTATTTAACTTAAAGAATTAGTTTTTATTCATCTTTTCTATATATAATGTGACAATAATATTTCGGATAAGGTCATATATATACATACATATATATTAGTGCTAACTGATCTTATAATCTATCTATTATCTATGTATTTATAAGTTACTACTTTTAAGTAAGCGGTTCTTACGGTAGAAAAAAATTTAGACGCTCTAAGTAGCCCTCTACATAAAATGTCACATTTTTTTATAGTAATCACAACTTATTAAATAAGTGATAAATAGATATTAATGGTTATACATTACTTATTTCCTCCACATATTATTCCGTTCCCACTCATTCCTAGATATTTGAAAGGTTTCTATTGATAAGACATTCAATTATTTACCTTTTTTTTATATGACCTTATTAGTCAAGGCTTTTGATACATTTGCAATGATGAAATTTATTGATTGGTAGATAAGAAATATAATTGGAAAATTGATGATCACGTGCCACTATTGTTATTGTTAATTTGACTATTTTCTTAATATTTATGATTTGCAAACATTTATGAATACAATGACATGAGAGAGTATTCTTTTAGCATTAGTGACTCAAATATGATATAGAAATAACAAGTATATTTAGATGAGAAAATTGATTACTTCTATTTTTGACCATTACACAAATAGATGTAGATTATTAATTATTATCAGCTACCCCCTCTTTATTGAAAATAATGTCATTATATATTTCAATAATAAAGTTAGGCTATTAATATCTTTTAATATATATATATATATATATATATATAAATATAGATAAAAAATTATATTTTTTAATAAAAATATAATAATTATATTTTTATATAATAATATATTATACTTTAATGGAAACTAATAATCAAAAGTTATCCTCGAAAAATACAGTGGCAGTCTTTTAACTATGAACGAAGTAGTAGTTATATCAAATGGAAGAATAAATATTTTTCGCTATAAATATCCATTAATTTCTATATACCTCAATCCAAATAAGGTTATAACTCAGATTAACCTAACTGGTACAAACAACGTTTTGCCACCACCCATCTACATTCACCAAATCCCGGTTATCCAACTGAATGTTACGCAACTTAGATTCACTTGCATCTCAGCAAATTTCAAAGTATTTAACATTTTTTTTAAACAAAAAAGGGAACCTCCACAAAAGTTGAGATGATTCTGCGCATCTAAATATATAAATCAGTACTATAGAACTCATATCGGCATGGTTCCAGAGCTTTTGTGATTCTCAATAACAACTTTTGAATGACGGTTTTTTGAGAAATTCATGCAAAATTTACTACGTTTATCTTTTCAATGAAGTTAAAAAAAAAAAAATTGCGTGCAACAACTTTTCCAAACCATGGCATAATCTATATTATCTATAATTTGCAATGTGTAAGAAATATTCTTAGAACTTACCTTTTGGTTAAACCATCTACTATATTTTTCTCATTTTTTTTTCATTTTTATTCACTATTATTAATGGTGCTCAGAGTCCGCCGCTATTAAATTTCATCAATGATTTATATGACAATAATTGTGTGTCTACTATATTGTTTTTTAGGCTAAAAAATATTCAATATTTTCTTTTATAATGTATGTGTAAGTTGAATAAAAATGTTGTACTTTTAATCATTATGAAAATTATATAAATTATTTAAAAAGATGACTGTTACAACATTATATAAAATTCAATTTAACAATCACAATAATAAAAGAATAGTTTACTTAAAGCGTTCTTTTTATTCATCGTTTCAATATATAATGTGATAATAAAATATGAGATCACGACTGCACACGTCCGAATATATATAAACACATTAATAGATTATATGAGTTAGCACTAAGATTATATATAATCTTAGCGTTAACTCATATAATCTATCTATGAGTCTATATATTACTACTTTTAAGTAAACGGTTATTATGGTATGCAAAGTTTAGATGGCCTAAATAACCTTCTAAATTCAAAACTCTACCCCGACCAACCTTTAAATTTTATGTTGTTTATCGGATAAGAAGAGGATATTTTCTATTTTTAATATACTACATACATATATATAGATTATTAGTGATTATTGATTGCAATTAATATCAAATGGAAGAATAGAACCATCTTCTCACAATCGTCTAATATCCATTCGTCTAAAAATTATCGATCCCAAGTCCCAACGGCCCAATCTTCAATTTTTCAAATGCAGTTTACGGGATCAGAAGATGCATGTATTGGCCTAAAACAAATAAAATAAAATTGAATACATTTATTATTTTATTAATTAGTTAGTTAGTATTATTAGGAAAAAAATTTAACCGCGCGTATCATATGTTTTGAAATAGTAATTAATGGAGGCAAAACAAAAACCAAAAAACCACGAATCGACCCTTCTGAAGAGGCGTTCCTCTGCCGCGTCGTCTATAAATAGGCGGGCATGCAGGATGGTTTGAATCACTACTTCTCCCAAAGTACTCTCGCCGCAAACTATTTCCATCGAAGCAGTTTATAATTAGTCAGCGGGTGATATATTAGAAAGCAAAGGAAGAGAACAGCAGAAAGACATCGTAGTGAGAGTATGTGTGAATTACGGAGCAGTACGGCCAAGGAAGGTGCAAATGGCGCCGTTTCCGATGGAACTGGAAATGGTGGCGGAGGGCCGATTGCTCTTCCTTCTCCGGTCGATCCTACCATCAACCTTGATCAGTGAGTTTTACTTCAAATTAACTTCTATTCTTTTTCCCTCTTTTATTTAAAAAAAAAAAATATTTGTAAGTATTATATGACTAGAAGTAGAACTGCCCGGTTTAAACAATTTTTTGATGATTCAATTTAATGTATCGTTTTACATTTCCTGCACATTATTTGGCTTAATTTTTATTTTATTTTTTTGAAATTACCGTTGCTCATTTATTTAATAGAAGACATGTTTTATAATTCATACATATTTTTTAATACGCGTATATAAGACTCTAAAACGGCATATAAAATGAACAAGATGGAGCATATTGGTTCAAAAGACGCTAAAAAAGATCGCAAATTTATGCCGAAGGAAGGAAGATTCGGTTCAGAACCCCCGGATTTCGCCCTCCAAAATCACGTCGTAAATATATATATATATATTTTTTATATATAAGAAGTCCAACTCAAACTGATTCAACGTTTCTCCCTCTGATGCATGGACGATCGACCTCGGAAATGAAACGAACAACGAGCAGCGGTGATCCGAAGATGTTCGAACAGTACTGGAAGCAGGTGAGCCAGGATTGTGAGATCACGATCGGCGGCTCCCAATCAGTGAGCTACTTCTCGGACCCAAGAAATCTGTGCTGGTTTCTAGAGCCCGTTCTCGCCGACGCTATCCGGTCGCTGCACAAGGCGGTCGGAAATGCGGTCGCCGACCCCGGTACGTTCCTCATCGTCGGCAACGGGTCTTCCCAGCTCTTTCAGGCCGCGCTGTTCGCACTCTCATCGGATGCCGCGGCTGAGGATCGTTCGCACCCGGTCAGCGTCGTGTCTGCCGCGCCGTATTACTCGGTAATTAAGCTCCTCACATGATGATTTATCCTTGATCACACGCGCCTCCCCCCCCCCTTTCCCACATGCCTTCTTAATCATTGTACTTAGTCTTATGGATTGACAGACAGTAAAACTAGTTTAATCATTAATTAATCGGATTCACGTTTTCAGTTTAGACTTGTGGACCAGCTTTGTTATAATTCTATTAGGAGGGACGGAAATTTCAGGTTTTATTAAGTCAAATCTTGGTTTAATTTTTTCCTCCCCCATCAACAAAAAGTTGATTTTGAATATAAGAGATTCTAGATTAAATTATATATGTATGAAGGGATCAATTGTCCTCCTTCGTGGTTTTGGTTTTAGTTTTCCCATATAATTAGTGTTTGGTTTGTGATGTATTAACACCAAATGAAGGAAATCATTTTTCTTTGATTTATATGTATGTCTTAAAAATGAAAATAGTAGAGATAACAAGTTAATTTCATGGCTATTATGTGAGGTCTTGTATAATATATACGACCTTCTACTATTATTGTTTTTTTTTTTTAAAAAGGGTGCATTAGTTACTGCATGATTAATGAGATTAGTCAACACATTCCACGAATTTATTATTATTATTATTAGAAGACAGAGACAAATAAGAGACCAAATATGTGTGTTCTCTGCCGTGCTCCAAGCAGTGAATAAACGGACAGACACACGCTTGTCTTGCAGAATGCATGCACATGGAATGGAATCAATTAATCGCACTATGTCTACACACACACAGCCCCATCAGATGTTTCAGTTTCCTCTTGATGACATTTCTCTATGCCGAGTTGACCGCCGGAATCCATGACCTCTTAATTAAAGCATGATGATTACAGTGATTGATGGATCAAGATTAAATTCAATTAATTAGAAAACTAGATAGCGCAATCCTTAATCATATAATCCGCTCGCATTGCACAGTCATATCCGGAGCTGACGGACTTCTTGAGGTCTGGGCTCTACAGATGGGCTGGGGACGCAAAGGCTTTTGATCGCGATGGCCCATACATTGAAGCGATCTGCTACCCCAACAACCCAGATGGATCTATCCGTAAGGAATCGTCGGTGACGAACAACAGCGGCGGCGGCGAAGGGAAGCTGATACATGACCTTGCTTACTACTGGCCTCACTATACTCCGATTACTTCTCCGGCCGATCACGATATCATGCTCTTCACCCTTTCCAAATGTACAGGCCACGCCGGCTCTCGTCTTGGGTTAGTGTATTTATCTTATCTATCCGCCTGTCTGTCTATTGCAATATAGCTAGGGGGGAAAAAAATCTAACCAGCTCATGCATGCATTTCTCTTCATATATACACATGCATAGGTGGGCGCTTGTGAAAGATGAAGCAGTGGCAAAGAAAATGACCAAGTTTCTTGAGCTGAGCACAATTGGCACATCAAAGGATTCGCAACTTCGGGCCGCAAAGATCATACAGTTCATGTGCAAAACAATAGAGCTCAAATCCACCGATCCTAATTTCTTTGAATACGGTCATTCTATGATGGTCGAGCGCTGGACCAAGCTCCAAGAAGCTTTGCAGCGCGGCAACGGAGCCTTTGTTCTTCCCGCGGATTACCGAACGCAATACTGTAATTTCCTAAACAAGTCAACCAAGACATTCCCTGGTAAGATAAGTACATACATCTACCGCATGCTATATATCTTACGGTATATATCGAGAGCTACAAACTAAGAAGGCATATGCTAAGACAAATAACTGGCTTTCTTCCTTATCCCCTCCTGCCATAACAGCCTTTGCTTGGATGGAGTGCAAGAAGAGAGAAGATGGGGCGAAGCTGATGAGAGACCATAAGATCCTGACGAGGAATGGGCAGAGATTCGGAGTAGATAACAAGTACATAAGGGTGAGTATGATCGACAACGATGATAATTTCAACCTCTTCCTCAAGAGGCTGTCAGCAATGTAGCAAGGCGTGCGAGAAATTACTAGCGAGCGCGCTGCATGATATATTTATATGTACCCGCGTCCACAATAGTTAGGCAATAGTCTCAAAAGGTTTATAGTTCTCGCTAGGATATTCATACTATATATAATTAACGTTCGGCGGCAAAAGGTTTGTCTGTCAAGAGTTGCTTAGAAGAACCTGAAAGAAATTGAAACTTCCTTTAGATTGTACTCCGCTGTTTTGAAGTATCAATGAAAAAACTTACATATTGCATTAAATTAAAGTTTGATTCATGTATGTATTTTTGTTATGCATTGATTCTGTCGATTGTTAAACTTCTATGCTTGTCGTGCTACTCATTAAAAACAATAAACAAAATGACTCACAAGTTAAAAATCAATGGGATATTGTTTTCTTCAACTTGTATATAAATTTGTTTACGTGGCTAGATTGCTTCATAATAAATAATATCCAAATTAGCTAAAATATCTAATTTGAAATGCAAATGCTTTTATTAGGAAGAGATACATTTACAAGGTGGGATGAAAAGAAGAAGGGTATATTTAGAATCATAGTATTACTCTCTTTTTTAAATTGTTTTCATAAAAGTTCTTATTTTATGAAAAAATTACAGAGCGGCTTCTAATTATCACGATAGACACTTGAGGTATACATTATAATTTTATACTACTTTAGTACCCATTGTATTTTCTTTCACATAATAGAATGTGTATTGTGTATATAACACTTTCATCAATTACGACTTTGATGTGAGAGAATCGAAATCCTCACTGCTCATAAGAAAATCGATAAGCTACGAGTCTAATGTTCAATATATATGTATATGTATATATATATATATATATATATATATATATATATATATATATATATATATATATTCATTAAGATTATTTTTGGAATAATTAACTGAAAAGATAAATAAAGGATGGAAGTTCAAAGTTAAAAATGACTTTGTAGGAGTTTAACCTAAAAGCTACTCTAATAAGTTTACCAAAATGGGAATTTTTGGTTGAAAAAAAATTACCATCCAAACACTACTATGAGCATTTCATTCTTAATAAGCTTAGCATCCAAACAAAGCTAAAACTGGCCATAAGAGCATTTTATAAGCTATATGCTAACTTGAATGATTATCTGAACATACAACAAATATTAATTGAAGCTAGACAATGTACCTAACTGCTTGAGTAATAGACCAATAATGAGTACAAAGTATGATTTTAAAAAGTTGTTGCCATTTCTTGCTACCCATAGCGGCTAAATGTTTTGCCTTCTTTAGAAAATAAAGTATATTAATTATTATATATTTTAAAATTTATGGTTGAGAAATTGAGATTTGGGCTCGAAATGCTTTCCAAAATAAGAAATGAGCTCTATGGTATAAATACAAAAAGACAATGATTATGTGTCATTATTAACAACAGTTGAGAGACATTGTCATAAAGAGCCTTATCTTTGTAGCACCTTAAACATATACAAAGAATGTTTAATTATAGAATCCCCTTTGTATCATGGTAGCTAGTACAAACAACAAGATATTTGGACATATAAGTGACTCGCCTATTTTCTCTCTCCTTCATGCTACTTATCTTTTGCCATATTCTTCCTAGACTCATGTAGGAGCCAAGGATTCGAGATAATGATTTGTTAAGGTCAAATGAGAGAAGCATCGGATGAGGTTAGAAGAGAATGTTTAGATTTTATTTTTCTCTATTTTGCAAATAAACAATCATTGTCTTATGGGCATTATTGTTTACACAATCCATGATATGAATATATTAACTATGTATGATGTGGGAGTAGTTACGATCTTTCATATGCATGTGTGTGCGTGTGCTTGTGTGTGTGTGTAGATATTCATGTTAAGCACTAAAAGATTTTGTAAGATATATTTAAATCAAAGTTTGTATATTATGAAATGTAAAATAATTGGATTTTTAGTAGTTTGCATGTTGATTATATCAAATAATAATAAAACAAATATTTGATGTCTTGATAGTTTTTTTTTACTAAAATCTTCCTCTGTATATGTACTTCTAAAGCCAATTAATTATTGAAAGTGCAGGTGATATGTAATTTCAAAGGTAATTTTAAAAAGAAAACTATCATTGTATATGTACTTTTAAAGGTGGTCATACTAAGAAAACTATTGTTGTATGTGTAATTGTAATACCCTATTTTTAACTAATTCTAATTATGTTTAATTAATTACACAAATTATTATAGAATATTTTATAGCTTCAATATTTTTTGGGTCTTTCATTGGTAATTATAATTTTGCGATGAGATACACTTTGCTTATAAAATATTATTCATATATGTGAACTTTTGAGGTACACCTTGAATAATATTCTTATAAAATTTTATTTGGATCTAAAATAGGTTTAAATTTAAATCTAGAAATTTTGGTTTAATTTTATTTGTGTTTGTTATTCCTTTTAAATTTTATACGCAAAAGATATAATTAAGGCATGATAGTTGAAAGTTATATCAATTGTAAGTTAAAATTTTGAAAAATTTATATCTATGTTGGAAATGAATAAATAGGAGGATATAGAAATTTTCGTGATTTTAGGAATAATTTTGGTATTTATGTTTTCAATTACCTTATAAGTTTGTTAATTCATCGTCAGATCAATATTTTATATATCAAACCTTTTTTCAATTCATAAAATTTTAAATGTGATTTTAAAATATTATTTTAAGTGTTTATATATATATATATTAGTAAATTTATGAGCATATTTCCTATTTTTATTAATTTTAACCTCTTTATTGATATTTCTACTACTAAAAATAATCCGTAAATCTTAAAATTAATGTTCGTGCACGAAATTACTTCCCTAAACTTCCATGTTCAGATTTTATATCAATTTGACCATTGTATTATTCAACAAAATTTTGAGCCAAAGTGTAACACCCCCAAAATTTACTACTGAAAAGTTTTATTTTATTTAAAGAAAATAACAGAAGCCAGAAAACAAAACCATGAATTTTGGAGATATTACCGCCACACTTAGTACCAAACCAATTTTCTCCTACCGTTCCAGTTCCAAGTGCTAAAACTAAAAGATCAAAATACAATTTCCTTAATATTAGACTTTATTTAAATCAGAGTAGCGCGATAAACATTTGATAAGAATAAAACCCACTACTAGTGGATATAATAATAGAGATCATTTTAACAAAATAAAAGTTAATAGGAAAAACCCTGAATTATTCTTAGACGATCCTTACTCTTATACCCAAGCCCTCTTGAATAGCACTTGCAATGAACCTATAAGGGACACTACCTATTGAATAGGCAAGGGCCCACAAATGGAACCCTTTAGTACTATGGTAATGAGTAACCCGTTAAACCACACTAAAAGGCAAACGCGCATGCAACACATCATGCATAAACAATATACACATATAATAAGAAATACATAACACAACATCCACATACTTAGCAAGTCCATCACATACAGGGACAAGCACTGAAGCCAACTCATGTTATATCAATAGATC
Source organism: Tamarix chinensis (assembly GCA_030549775.1). NCBI lineage: Eukaryota > Viridiplantae > Streptophyta > Magnoliopsida > Caryophyllales > Tamaricaceae > Tamarix > Tamarix chinensis. Next base: position 13,813,790 of record CM060174.1, read on the forward strand.
ATAACATGAAATCAATACTTTTGGGCCTTAAGCCATTAATCAATCATTATTCAATCATCATCTCTCGAATTATATCCATGTGAGTACGGGAACCTCACTATTATAGCCGGTATATCGAAAACATACAGGGAAGAACGTTCCTAACCACTATTATTCGCCAGTGGATCAGTCTCTAGGGCAAAAGGCTCCTGGCTACTATTATCGCCGGTGGATCGGTCTGGCCCAGACTAAAATGCCCCAAAAATTCTAATTTTAAAAATTATAGTTAAATAAGATTTTATTAGAAAAAATAATTAAATTAATTATTTTTATTAAAATAAAAGGAAATTAATTAGGTTAAATCAAGAAGAAATTTATAAGTATTTTAATTAGGAGAAATTTGGGTATTTTAACTAATTAAGGATTTTATTTTCGAAATTAATTAAATAAATTATTTTATTTAAAATAAGAAGGATAAAATAGTTCCAAATTAATATGAATTTTATAAATAATTTAATTGAAGAAAATTAGGTTGTTTTTCTAATTATAATGGAATTTATGAAAAACCTTTAAAAAATCCTAAATTAGCCTAAAAGGGGATTTAAATATTATTTTATTTAAATATCCCAAATATCCTAATTAATTTAATTAACCCAACCCACCTATTTTTCTTTTTTCCTTTTTCCTTTTATTTCTTCCTTTTCTTTTCTTTTTCTTCTTTTCTTTTTCTTTCTTCTTCTTTTCTTTTTCTTCTCCTTGCCGATTGGGCCTGTCGGCGGCCCAATCCCTTTGTTTCTTTTCTCCTTCCCCGCGGGCCTCCCCTCCCCTTCTTTCTTTTCCTTCAGTGCGGCCCAACCCACGCAGTCGTTCTTCTTTTCCTTCCTTCTCCCTTACCGCACTACGCCTTGCCTCTTTTTCCCCCAAAACGCAGTGTTTGATTTAAAACATATCCTCCCTCGTGCCTGGCTAGTTTTCTTTATTTCCTTTCTTTTCTTTTTTTCTCGGCTGACCGGTCTGCCCCCAACCTTCTTCTTCTTCTTCCTCCCTTCCCGTTGACGACCTGCACCGCCGCCCCACCCTGTTTTTCGCCGCTGATCTCGCCCCTTTGACTAGCCGTTTCCTCCCTTTCTCTTCCCTCTATTTCGGCGACCACATTTACCCAACCCACCTCCCTTCCTTTTCGTGCACAACCCTTCTTTTTCTACGCAACCACCCACTGCCTGATTTGAATTTCGCCGGCTTTTGTTGCCGCCGGTGATCGGAACCCTACCTACATTACCCCCTAGCCGACCCACAGAACCCTAACCTCCCTTCTAAAATCTATAAATACCCCCATAATGAGCCCTGCATCAAACTTTTGATCCCTACCCAGAAATTCCCGACCTTGCCACCGCCGCCACTTCAAAAGCTTCTACCACCGTCGTCGACCAACTTCGCCGCCTTCTCTACCTACCTAAGTCTTCCTTGCACCGCCCTTTAACTAACCATGCCTCGCATATCCCTTGATTCTTCCTACACAAGCCACCCCGGATGTGTGAAGTAGCGCCCTCGACCAACCTCTTCTCTGCCTTCGCCACCCTTCGCGCCGCCTTTAACCACTAATCCCGCCGCTACTATTACCTCCTACACCTCCCATTCTGTTCTACAGACCACCCTCTCTCTTCCCCTACCTTTCTTTTCCTCTTCCTCCCTCTCCTCTCTTTTTCTTCTTCTTCCTCATTCAGCCACCGCCGCGGCCGCCATGTGTCGCTACCTTTATTCTACCCCTCTCCACCTAGGCAACCCTAAACACCCCAACTCCCACCTCCATTCTGCCTCTCCTTTTTCCAGCATTTAACTTTTCTCATTTTCTTCTCTTTTTCCGGCCACCGCCACCGCCGCCTCCGTGCGCCACCGCCGGTGTCGCCTGTCACCACCAGCCTAAGGTTAAACCCTAGACCCTATCAACTATTTTACCCTATTTTTACAAGCGTTAAATTATTTTATTTCAATTATTTGAATATATATACTATTATTATTATTATTACTATTATTAATGTTATTATTATTTTTTATTAATGTTTTTATTATGATTTCTATTGAGGGCTGAAGCCCTATTATATTTTTATTTTTATTTTATCATTATTCTTATTATTGCTATTATATTTATTAATTAATATTAATATGTTGTTATCATCATCATCATCATCATCATCATCATCATCATCATCATCATCATCATCATCATCATTATTATTATTATTATTATTATTATTATTATTATTATATTACTATTATACTACTACTACTACTACTACTACTACTACTATTAGGTTCAATATTATTAGTATTAATATTTCTTATTAGGGGCTGACCCTATTTGGATAAGTAGATTATTAGTATTAGTATTATTAATATTATTAGTATTATTATCCTTATTATTATTAATATGTAATTATTATTATTATTATTATTATTATTATTATTATTATTATTACTACTATTTTGAAATAATTATTATTACAACTATTTCATCATTATTATTACAACTATTTTACTATTAGTGTTGTTGTTATTATTATCATTATTGTTATACAATTATTATTTTTTTCAAGGTTAGTATTATTATTTTATAAAGGGCTGACACCCTATTGTACCTATTTTAAATTGTAGTAGTAGTATTATAAATATCAAGTCTTATTATTATTAATATTATTAATATTTTTATCATTAGCGCTTTTTATTATTATTAGTGTTGTTATTATTATTTATTAAGTTTATTATTATTCAATGTAGGGTCGAAACCCTACTTCAATTTATCTTTGATTATTATCATTATTACTATTACCATTATGATTACTATTATTTTTACAATATTATTATGGTTTTTATCATTATTATTATTATTAAGTTTTATTATTAATTTTACTAATGTTATTATTAGTATCATTTTGGTGAAGGGTTGAAGCCCTTATTCCACAGTTTATTTCAAATCATATTATTATTATTATTATTAGTATTTTTAGTATGATTATTGTTACTAATATTATTATTCTTATTAATATTATCATTCTTATTATTTTTAGTATATTTTTCATTATTATTTTTAATATCATTATTATTATTAGGGTAAAGTCTTCAACCTTATATTATCAACTTTTATAATATTACTATTATTTCTTATATCTTTAGCAAAGTTAGTAATTAATTAACGTCATTATTACTAATATGTTATTATTTTATTAAAAACCTAGTCTTAGAATAAATTAGTAAATAAAAGTATTTTTGATAGGAGGGAATCTAATTTTAGTTTTTCCCTCCTATAGGTGAGACCAGTCAAAGCCCTAAGGAGGCTTAGGAGCATGCTCCAAGACCGGTGTCATTTTAGGTAAGGGTGTTACTAAGGCCTATTGTGTGTTGATGTGCATTATATGCTTTGTATGTTATGCATCCTATGTTTATTATTGTAATTATTTCATATGTGGTATGACATGGAGTTCAAGCATGTTCTTGTGTTGTTATATAGTATATGTATTATGTACATGTGATGAAATATTGTGGTATGTGACCCTTTAGACATGCATGTGAGGATGTATAAAAGAGGTATTGTGTGGGAAAAAGGTTAAAAATGGAAAATGGAAAGAATTTGACCAAGAGGAGTAAGTTGACAGAGGGATGTGAGTTGACTTAAGTATTTTAATGATCCATGAGTGGAAGAATAAAATGGGGATTTTAAATAAAATAAAAGAGTGGGAGAATCTATGGTTGTGCATGAGAGAGTCTAATTTATGGGTTTGTATGGGAGAATCTAATTTATAGTTTTGCATGATTTTGTGTGAGAGAATGTAATCTATGGTGTTATATGGGAGAGTCTAATTTATGCGTTTACATAGGAGAATCTAATCTATGGTGTAACATAGGAGAATCTAATCTATGGTTTGTATGGATTGAATTTAGGGTTTTATATGAAGAAACCTTGGGCTTTGTGTGGATTGAATTTAGGGTTTTGTATGAAGGAATCTTGGGTTTTGCATAAAAGAATTTAGGGTTTGTATGGCATATTTTATGGTGTTGTATGGGGGAATCTAATCTAGGATTTTGTATGGATGGACTTGGGGTTTTGCATGGCAGATTTTATGGTGTTGCATGGGAGAATTTAAACTAGGGTTTTGTATGGATGGACTTAAGGTTTTGCATGGCAGATTTTATGGTGTTGCATGGAAGGATCTAATATAGGGTTTTGTACGGATGGATCTAGGGTTTGCATTGTTGATTCTAAGGTTTTTATGTGGGAGTTTTAGGGTTAGCATTTGCATGGGAGTAAAGTTCACATATGGAACATTGATTTGGGATGTGAGGAAGGTAATGCAAGTGTTGTTTGGGTGTTTGAACACTTTGGATGGAAAATAGTATGTAGGAAATTATAAGGGTATGGAGGAGATTGAGTTAGGGTTTGGAGTGGCTAATTATGGGTTGTTGTGATTAACTAGGGTTTGGAGTAGCTAATTATGGTTTGTTGTGATTAACTAGGGTTTGGAGTGGTTAAATATGGTTTGTTGTGGGTAACTAGGGTTTGGAGTAGTTAACTATGATTGGTTGTGGATAACTAAGGTTTGTAGTGATTACCTAGAGTTTTGATATGGCTAAATAGGGTTCGGTGGTAACATGTGTGTATTTAGTGAATAAAGTATGATGATGAATATGGAATCTATGGGTTATGATGTGTGGAGTGCTTAAATGACTTGGGTTATGTGAGGTAGAGTAGGATGGGCCACTTAGGCCTAAATTAGGGTTTCGAGATAAAACCCTAGAGTGAAATGTGGAGTGAACTTGGAAGTGTAAGGTAGTGGGCCTTGACTCATATACTTAAGAGTTGGACTTCTAATGTGAGACAGGATATGAAGGAAAGGTTGTTGGGCAAGTTAGGAGGTGCAGGGTTCTCATGATATGATACGGGTTAGTTGGAGGATAAGTGTAAAGGGAGTGATTTATGCATGTATAGGGTAAAAGCTTCTGAGTATGATACTTAAGACATTAATCATGTAAAGTGAAAGAGTATTGAGCCGGGCCCAGACCTATCCACCGATATAATAGTGGCTAGGTACCGAGGTATACTAGAGACTGATTTACCGGTGTATAATAGTGGTAGGGCATGTATTCTAAGTGATCGATCCACCGGCTAAAATAGTGGGGGATCCCGAGCTCAATAAACCAAACCCTCTAGTTTTCTAAGATATGGGAAAGACACTAAGTACTTACAGTGGAACACCGTGCGACAAAGGAGCTAAACTGGTCCACCGGCATATGATAATGGTAGGGCGCATACCCTAAGTGACTGATCCACTGGCTAAAATAGTGGCCAGGAGCCGAAGTGCCGTGGAGACTGATCCACCGGCTAAAATAGTGGGGTTCCCGTACTCGTATGGACTTGATAAAGAGCATGGTGTGAAAATAATTCGATAAGGGATTAATTAAGTAATTAATCTGGACTATATTGGATCTTGGTGTATTCATCTGAATGTTCATATGCCTTTATGTTATTATGTTGGATTATGCTCTTTTTATTATCTTGTATGGGTTATGTGAATTTTGTGTGTTGGCCTTAGTGTACGGTTACCTTACTCAGTACGTAGCGTACTGATCACCCTTTTCATGAGTGTTGCTCATTCCCATGAGTAGTAGGCCCTTCTAACTTTGTGTAGGTGGGTGAGACATTAGTCGGGGCTGAGTGTTGAGCTTATGGTTGGCTCAAGTTCAAGAGTGTCGTGGTCATATTCATTCTTTATGCGATTTATGTCCATGTGTTATTTCTTTTGTATAAGATTTACCCTTTTTGATTCATTACTTGTATTGAGTATTTTAAATAAACCTTTTATCGATTGTAAGATTATTCCCTTTAAGGAATTTTGACTTCGCACTTTGATTTCTATCTTATGATTGATTTTACTCTATTGGTTTGTAAACCATCATGCGTACTTTGATTTTTGATATTATGATCTTTCTAGTTCTTTTATGAACTCTTGGTTTGAGTTTAATGTTAATCTTTTTAGCCTTAGCACTTGGTACTGAAATGGTTAAAGAGAATCGGTCTGGTACTAAGTGTAGTGGTAACATCTCCAGAATTCACGGGTTTCCAATTTTAAATTCTTCCGCTTTTAAAAAAAATAGTGAATTTTGGGTGTTACATCGACTCACATGGTGTTCTACCATAAGTGATTAGTATTTTCTATGATTTATTCACATCCAAGATTTGGTTTATTGAGCTCGAGATCCCATTATTATAGCCAGTGGACCGAAATACACATATACATCTTCTAGGGCAAAGCGCTCTTGGGCCACTATTATATCCGGTGGGCCTGTATACATATACATCTTCCAAGGAAAAACGCTCCTGGAACACTATTATAACCGGTGAACCAGTACTCGTAATATAATCTATCTGGGCCAGGCTTAATCATCTTTTACTTTCATGATCAGTGTTTTTTCCTTTTAATTAGCACAACAATTCCATTTATTTGCCTCGAAGGGGAGATCAAGATCCTAGAGACACAAAGGTACACTGGTCATACTGGTGCATATAAGCTACTTAGTACCCTTCAATCATCAACCCAGGGATGCAAAGGTACCCTGGTTGTACTGGTGCATAAAAGCTACACAGTACCCTACCGACAAGGACACCTAATCCATAAATATGCATACCCCCTAAATAGGTCCATAGAGCTAGATAGAGTAAGATGTAAGGCTGGTTAGGGCACTAAGGTACACCAACAAATACCAAAATAATCATGGGTTAAACTACGTCTTTAGGGTAGCAACCCCTAAAGAGCCACCATTCTTGATATCGAGGTCTTCTACTTTAATTATTACTTTCTTAATTAAGGTGATCACGAGAAGCACAACAACCTCATACTCATTCTCTTTCAATTGTTTATGATATTATTAGGTAATCTTTATTCATACAATTATCCAAGATAACTTAGAGGAATCACTAAAGCCATCATTATCTCATCCGATTCCGATTCAAGATTCGTTTCTATTTGTTCACATGCCATAAGGGTTAGCATATCATACTCACATTATAGTTTTAGAGTCTGGTTAGATCACATCGAAGGATCATGGCACACATAACCCTAATACGATATTAATTCACACCCAACACCTAATACCATGTATAATTAATGATTAAGACACCTCCTTTATGAATACAAGCATAACACCATACCACAACCTTAATTATCCATTCAATCCTAGCCCAGACCATGTTCTTGTGATACTTACTGATTGTCAAATACCCGTATCTCACTATTCAATGTTACTTGAGTCTTATTATGAAACTCGATTAATCTATTAACATATTAGATATGAGTTACTGATTTACCCTATCATCTGTACGAAATTTTCGAAATACCCCTTACTTGTATAATTATTAAGTCATCCTTCTTTACTTGCTAAATTACCATATTACGCCCCCCCCCATATTGCACAATTACCAAATTGCCCCTTACTCGGGTTAAATTACCAAATTATCTTCCATACTTATTAAATCACCAACTTTACCCCTTATACTTGTGAAGTTACTAATTTATCCTTCTAGTGGGTTAAATTACCGTATTACCCTTTTACTTATCTAAATTACCAAATTGCCCTTAGGCTCATTAAGTTAATACTCACCCTTCATATTTGTTACACTTGTTCGATTTTTCATTTGTTTGGTTAGATTACTAAATTACCCTTCTTCATTATTTTAATTACCAAATTGTCCTTCTTTATTATTATAATTACCAAACTGCCCTTTTAGTTGGTTAAATTACCAAATTGTCCTTCTCCATTATTATAATTACCATTTTCCCTTTTAATTGGTTAAATTACCAAATTACCCTTCTCTATTGTTATAATTACCATTTTGCCCCTCTTCATTATTATATTTACCATTTTACCCCTCTTTCTACAAAATACCCTTCCTTTACACCAATTTACCATTCTACTTTATTAAATTACTATTTTACCCTATTACTTTATTAAATTACTGTTTTACCCCTTTACTCCCAAAATTACCATTTTGTCCCATTACTTCCAAAATTACCATTTTCCCCTTTACTTACAAAATTACCATACCCCCCTTTACTCTTACAATTGACCACTTTACCTTTATTACACCACTTTTACTAGAATACCCTCACTACATAAAATATTAATATTAATGCTCCATACCCATCATCCAACTCCACCAACTATTATTATTTATCATAATACTCATTAGCACCCACACTTATTTAGGCTACACTTTTACATAATAAATATTACTAAAATGCCCCTAGGGCCTATAATAACAATATTTATGCATCAATGGCCACATTAACATAACATATCATAGGTAAGCACTTAACATTTTTATTAACAACAAAGCTCCTTCCTTTACCATTATTTCTACACATGACACATAAATTAGCATGATTTCCTTTTTATCAATGAATACAATCAACTCAATACATTATCCTTAACAACATATATCATGTATATAAACATATTAAAAACCATAATGTGCTATCATACGTATATCCATACGTTTAAGTAAGGTTTAATGGTTACCTTATTTCCCACAAAAATTGAACCTTATCGGTACCCCCGTTAAAGATTCAAGCTTTGATTAGCAAAATTAATACCTAAAAAACTACCCATAATTATCATATTAGAAGTAGGAAAACTCAAAAAGGATAAAAATTTATAAAAACTTAATTGATAACACACTTTACTTAACCATTAATATACCTCAACAATTAAACAAAACAACTTCCAAAATAATGTGGAACTCACGCTGCATGAGCACCGTGAGCCACATGTAGATTAGAAGGGGGAGAAAGGTTGAAGGGAGGGAGGAAGAAGGGAGGGGTGATGGTTAGGGTTGGGGTTTTGGGGGCCAGGAGGAGGGCAGGTGGGGGAGAGTTAGGGCAGGGGCTGGGTATAAGGGTAGAGTGGGGTGTAGGTGGTGGTCAGGGATGGGTTATCGATGACCAAGGGCTACGAAGTAGGATGCAGGAGTGGCAGAGGAGAAGAAGTAAGGAAAAGGAAGGAGAGAAAGGAGGGGTTGCAGGGTTAGGTTTTGGCCAAATGAGGTAAAGGGTGGTAGGGGTGGTTGTAGGGAGTAGGTTGGTGGCTTGGGGGCGGCGGGACGGCGGGACGGCGACAAACAATGGAGGTACAGGGTGGAGGCCATGAAGGGGTAAAAAGAGAAGAAGAGGAAGAAGGGGGTTGTAGGGGCTCGAGGGGGTGTCTTAGTGGTTTAGGGTGGTAGAAGGGGGTGGCAAGAGGTGGTGAAGGCTGTTGGTAGGGTGGTGGAAGCAGCGATCGAGGGTGGCGGAGCAAAAATAGGGTAAGGAAAGGAGAGGAGAAGAAAGGGAGAAGAAGGGGATCGGTAGGGGGAAGTGTGGCTAGAGTAGGAAGAATTTGAAGCAAAAAAGAAGGAGAAAATGAGAGGGGGACGATGCAGGCATGGATGGCTAGGTGGTGGTAAGGTAGGTGTACAGATCGATGGTCGTAGGGTGGCAAGGAGAGGAGGAGAAGAAGAGAAAAAATAGGGCATGCAGGGAGGGTTTGCAAGGGCTGGTTTGGTCCAAAAAGGGGAAGAAAAGGACTGGGGAGAGAGGGAGAGTGAAAGCAAGCTGTAGGGAGGTAGGTGGTGGCAGGGAGGAGTTGTAGGAGGCAGCCAGGCATGTTGGGGGGCACGTTTGGTTGGGGTCGAAGAAGGAGATAAGAAGAAGAAAAGAAAAAAAAGCAGGCCGACTAAGCGAGGGAGAAGGAAGAGGAGCAGGCCGACGTGCACGCGAGGGGAAGGGGAGAAAGAAAAAGAAGACTGGGCTAGCCCAGATAGGGGAAAGGAAGGGAAAGAAAAGAAAGGAGGGAGGGAGCGGGCTGGTGACGCGTGGGAGAAGGGGAAGAAGAGGAGGAAGGAGTGGGCTGGTGGCTTAGAGCACGAGGGGGAGAAGGCCATAGGCCTAGCGGCCTGCAGGAGAAAGAAGAAAAGGAAAAAGAAAAGGAAGGAAAGGAAGAAAAGAAAAGAAAAAAGAAGAAAAAGAAGAAAAATGAGAAAGAAAAAGGAAAAAGGGAAAAAGAAAATGGGGAGAAATAAAATAAAATAATTTTTAGGATGATAGAATTTAATATTTTTGATAGATAAATTAATTTAATATATTGGTTTAATAAGGATAATTTTAGTAAATTATTGGTTTGAAAAATTATTTAAATAAAATGAGTATGATAAAATAAAAAATATTTATTTTAATTTATTAAATATTCATATCCAATTTTATGTACTCAAAAATCCATAAAATAATTAAATTAAATAAATTTAAAAGTTAATTTATCCCAAAATAAGGCTATTTATCAAATTATCAGTTTTTAAATTTTTGGGGTATTACACAAAGTCACTTTCTTACACTTTTTATCTATGATAGTTGTATCTTTTTGGTTTTTCTCGCACCCAACCTCATTCACTTGCATTCACCATGCTTAAATATGACCTTTGAATTGCACAACATCACCTCCCCCATCCCTTGGTTGATTACTTTCTTTTTATAACTTTATTCAATCTAAATATACTCCACCACCTTACACACTTAATTATATTGTCCTTAATAATTTAAGTGTTGAACAAGCTAATACTACCCTCTTATCGCTGAATATTCCCCTATTTATACCCCATTTGTCTTTAATTTTTCTATTTATCCTTTCACTCATTTTTCTCATATTGGTTGCTCCCATTTTTCTTCATTTTAGTTATTTTGCTACGTGTTCTTAAGTTCTATTAAGCCTATAACTGAGACCCATTCTCCTCTCTTTCTCCTTATTCTCATGTTTTCACATCTAAATTTTCTTCTATCTAACCTTTATTTATTTTGAAATATTAGTTATATTGTGAAGTTATCATATTTTGTCTCATTCTCTTGTGTCTCCAAAAGACATTGAAGTTCTTTTGATGTTTTTTTGCTTTATTTTGCTATTCATTCTTGGAAAGGGGTAACCTATATACTCCTACTAAATATGTAAAAATTATGTGAAAGCATGTTTGGAGTTTCCTATTTTATGCTTAAGTGTAACTTATGCCTCCTTACAATCTCATAAAAAATATACATGTACCATTATTGTTATTAAATTCTCTAAGCATATAACCATGTATTTTTTTTAATACAAGAGCATGTTATATTTATGTATTTTAATATATGTATAATAGCATATTAGAATAAGGTTGTTGTGGTAAAATAATTATGTATGATTAAGGTTTTATGGATAAATGGGCTTACTTGTGTTTTAAGGGCAAAATGTTAATTTTGTTACTTTTGAAATTTTTCATAAGTGAACTTTTATATTAATGTATCTATTTTAATGGTATTTATTCGAATCGTCAATTTTGCTTAATTCTAATAACAATTGGTATTAAAATGAGAAATTATTGAGTAAATAACATATAATGGCATTTTGGTCATTTTATGACTTATTATGCCTAAAAGTATGAATAATAGATATAGGATGATCTTACTGGATTCCTAAGTTGACCTTAATGTTAACTTTGATTTTGGTTTGCATCCTTGACCTTATGGTCAACTTAAATAGTTGGAATTAGAATAATTGTGCATTATGTGATATCTTATGATCACCTTACTAAGATATTAATATTTAAAGTGGAATACCTTGAGATTTGGGAATGGTTTCTCTTTAGGGTTAGCTATTATAGGGATGAGTTAGAAGCCCTCGATTTGGTTTGGTGGTTTCGTCGGATGCCTCAACATTTCAACTAAGGTCCTAGTCTACTCTATTAGGAGTACTTACATGTCTTTGGGTTACAAGTTGGGAGCATATTGTGTTGCTTTAGTGCGCTTGTATGACCGGTGTACTTTATATATCTCCGGGTTATTATTATATCCCCTTGAATAATTAAAAATAAAAATAATTATTATATAAGGATTTAAATATATTTTTTTGGTTTGTTGGTTTAGTAGTTGCATTTGAACACTATTTGGTTTTGGTATGTTGGTTTAATAGTTGCATATGTGCATTATTTGTATTTGGTATATTGGTTGGTAATTATCTCGGTGATGTCCTTATCTTATTATAAGTAGTATAGAGGTGGTTATTGTAAAATGCATTAATTATGGTTTGGTGATTCCCTTGGTATAATTGGATCAATAAAATAGTCGTAATATGGTTAAGTTTGATGTGATGAACATACAACATATGGTATTATGTGATTTATGGTATAGATGTGGCACTTAGCTATGGTATATATTTATGCCATGATACTTTATATTACCTTCTATGTTCTCCATGTGAGATTTGCATGCTTAGTATTGTGTATTCGTTTACTCAGTATTATTGTACTGATGGGTTTCGTTTTATGGTCCATTAACTATTTGATGGGTAGTATTTACCTTGAAGGAGTACTTTAAGGGTACACATTGATGGATTTTGGTAGGTGTTGAAAGTTAGAACTATCCGGTTTCCATTCCAGAAATTTTTCATTTGGACTTCCCTTGGATTCTTATGTCATATTCTATATTTCTTTCCCTTTTCAATTGTAACTCTTTTTTTCAATATTTTGTTATCGGAACAATTTAATATTTTAATAAAATCTTTCTCTAATTCTTATCGATTGTTGTTCTTTATCTAAGCAGATAAAAATTTTAGCCTTAGCACTTAGTGTAACAAAGGTATAAAAACCAGAGTTATACTAAGTGTGGCAATAACACCCTATGTTTTTAATGGTTTAGCTTCTGCAATAAGCTTTTTTTGAAGAATTTTTCAAGTGCTAAAAATGCGAGGGCATCTAAAAATATGCAAATCAGAATAAACAATAGATTTACCCGACCATACCTACTTGGGTATCTTCAAATCATAGGAACAATTAGGTGGTCAATTTACTAGGTATGTTGTCATGTGAAAAACCTCAACCTAAACGTCCTTACCTAACCTAAACTATGACCATATACACCTAGTTTTCTTTAATAAGTTCTTGGTCATTCTCCCAGTGACCCCATTTTTTTGTGGTATTCTAACACATGAACAATATCTTACAATCCCATGGTACTCATTATAATTAGTGAAAATTTTCCCCACAAACTCAAGGGCACTATCCATCCAAAAACACTTAAATTGTCTCTAAGCCTACTTCTCTAGTAGAGTCCTCTAGTGCTTGAACACACCAAACAAACCATTCTTATTTCAAGAAAATAAACCCATATATTCCTAGAAAATTCATAAATAAAAGTGATTAAGTATCGTGAATCACCTTTGAAAACTACCTTTACTTGACCGTGTAAGTATGAATAGATATACTCAAGAGGTGCCTTAATATTATGTGTAATTATCAAAAGACTAACACATTTTTTCTTGCCAAACACATAATGCTCACACAAATCCTTAGTAACTATACTTTTTTCATCTAGAAACCCTCTCTTGTAGAGGTCAATCAAACCTCTGACACTCATATGTCCTAAGTCATATGTTAAAGTCTAGGGATGTAAACGGGGTGGGTTCGGGGCGGGTATACTATATCCGTATCCGTACCCGATAAGAAAATCCGTACCTGAATCTGTATCCGTACTCGAATGGGTATCCGCTAACACATTCATATCCGTATCCATTGGATATCCATTACCCGACGGATTATCCGTTTACCCATTAGTGGATATTATCCAACGGATAAATCCATCACCCGATGGATAAACCCATTTATAGTTAAGCTAAATGACAATTTTAACCTTAATTTATACTATATTTATTTTAAAATTAAGGGTAAAAAAGTAATTATATATCGGGTAAACATATACGGATATGGATACGGGTATGGTTACGGGTATGGATATGGATATTCCATACCCGTATCCGTACCCGAACCCGATGGGCATTTTAATCCATCCTCCATATCCGTATCCGTATCTGTTTATCCATATCTGTTTAAGTATCTGTCGGATGAAATCTACGGGTTTTAGGTAAAACCTTCCCCGTTTACATCCCTATTAAAGTCTAGTAACATGTAAGTGAAACATGCTCGCATATATCACTATATTTGCACCTTCAAAAGTAGATCCAACCAACTCATACAACATCCTAACTTTTTTATTTTTCCTTACAACAAGATCCCCTTTTGTAAGCCATATCATGCCATCCTAATTCACACAATGTTTCCCATTACAATCCAAATAACTAAAAAAAATACACTTTATTATTTATATTTAGGACATGTCAAACATTAGACGGTATCCTGACCACACTCTCATACACCTAAACCTCACATCCCTAATTCCACCAACTTTGTATACAACATCATGACCTATCATAACAACTCTACCTTGATTTGTTTTGTAAATCTAAAACCATTGTGGTTAGAACAAATATGGTAAGAGCAGCCATAATCTAAGATCCACCTATCGGTTATCTTGGTCTCTCTATCAATGGTCATGAACACATCACTATCATTATCATCTTGGACGATAACAACATCATCATTTGTACTATATGACTCACAAGACTTATTATTGGGTCTCTTATTAGGATAAAACGTCCTAATATGATAATTCTTGGGACACCCATGGCATACAAAATTCTTGTAGTAATTCCTTAACTTTGATCTGGACTTTTTCCTATCACTAGACCCCTAATCTTGAGTTCTCCTTTGGCTATAAGTGTGTCATTGTGTGAGCCCCCTTTGTAACACCCCCATTTTTACCATTTAAAACATTTGTTTTACGGAAGTGTTAATTACCAAATTACTAGGTGTTACCGCCACACTTAATATAAGTCCAGCTCCCTTACCTTTCTTATGCCAAGTGCTAAGGCTAAACACACAATAACCAAAGTAAATAAGCAGAAATAGAATACCATACATAGATAAAAGTTACAGATAAATATTATCAGTATAACAAGATTACTAAAATATAACAAAGGACATAATAGTCCAAGGAAAACTGATCATAACAAAAACTACTACTCGAAGGTACGACACTGGTTTGTCTTATCTCTAAGACCCAAAGGCCCACTCTAAATATGGGACCTCTTTCTAAGGGCTTCACTTATCCTTCCCACTCTTATATGCTTCATGCCACTCCATGGCCTTCACATAGTCATATGTAAAAGTAGTATCAGTATGATTTTCTCATACTAAGTAAATCATAATACCTCACCAGAGGTAGCATACACATATTGCACATAACCTCACAAATTTTGAAAAGTATACTTGAGTACAAAGCATATACTATAAGCATAAGCAATATTCATGGAATAAAGTATATAAATATCCAATCTCAAGCTCAACAGTAAAGCATGCTAGTTCACTTCTCATTATTCAAGGTAAAATAGACATATCTAATTAGTTAAGTAGATTCTGAACACTATGGTAGGGCACTAAGACAAATAGCATACCAATAATTTAAAACAATAATAGGGTAAGGCATTGAGTCATCTACCAAACCAACAAATCCAGAACAATACTAAGGTAGGGCATTGAGGCAACTATCAAACCAATAAATCCATTATTTTCATTTTCTTACACAACATATACTTCCATCTTTACTTACTTGAGGGGGATACAATCAACCCGAGGACACTGAGGTGCAGGCAACACAATACCCTTACTCTAGAATCCAAGGATGCAATGATACACCTAGTTATGCGGGTACAAAGGTAACACAATATCCTCCAACCTCAGTCACCCAGTCCTTAAGTATTAATATCCCCTATAGGACTTGTAGGTCACCAATAGAGTAAAATAGGGCATTATTAGAGCACAAAAACACGCCAACAAACCAAAAAAACAAGGGCTAATACATCATCTATAGGATAGCTAATCCTAGAGAGCAACCATTCCCATCTTGAGGTTTTTCCCTTTAAGTATTAATATTTTATAAGGTGATCATAGATGTCATATAATGCACAACAATTTTCATTTCCATACTTAACCATTTTCCCTTTTATTTCCTATTATAAAGGTAAATCCTAAGGTCATCGCTCTATGACAAGCCAAGTTAATACTAAGGTCAACTTATCAAAAGTCTAAGGCTATCCTAACATCCAATTATTTTTAAAAGATATATTAGGTCACAATTAGCAAAATACCCTTCAAAACCCTAGTTTTGTAATTTTATTCATTTCCGTACCAAACATTATTATTATGAAAAGTTTGTCATGAGAAGGTTAAAAGATAATATTTCACATTATTTTAACACATAGGTAATCTTTGTATTTTGATGATTAGCTATATTTTTTACTTTTTATGCAATTAGTGGATTACACCAAAAAAACCCTAATTATGTAGCTCTCACGTATAACATCTTCCATGAAGTATGTATGTACAAATATAAGGCATAATACATCATTTAAATGGGAAAATTATCATAAGAGTACATGTAGGAAAATATTTCTAATTATAGGTCATGGGAATATAAAGTATCATATGCTAACCCTAATCATGCGTGTATACTTCCATGTGAATCATCATAACCCTAACTACCATGCATTAGCAATCATGAGGTATTTAACATGGAATTTAAATAATAAATTGACAAGAATAAAAATTCTAACAAAACCCTATACATGCGAACATAAATCATATAACATATTACTATGCATATAGCTTAGCTTTCAACAATTATATGTATCGCCCATGCAATATGTTATCATTTTATCATGCATGTTATAATATATGAAAAGCATAAAACCCTAACATAATTTTAAGTATAAACAATCCTATCATGGTCACACATAAATTCTACCATCTTATGAGTGATTGGATTTACCTAATCTAAGCTCATACAAAAAAGTCTTCTCCAAGATCCTTAATAATTACCTAGGAATTTAACACCCACACACATATGTATTCACATTTAATATTACAAAAAAAAACAACCTAATATTTGTGAAACAACTAAAATATTAATAACCATTTGAAGTAAGGAAAATTAAGCCAAACGAAACTCAAGGAACAAAAGAGGAGAGCTCGGTGGAAGTTGCTGAGAAAGAGAGGAGAAGGAACAGTAGCTTTAGCCGAAGCTTGGGGGTGTCTTCGGCAGGAATGGCAGGTGTATCTGCATCAAAGGGAGAACGAAAATCTGTCACAAAAGACCGAAGGTGGAAGGAGGGGCTTCGATGGATAATGGTGCACAAAGGGGGTGAACTTCAGCAAATTTAAATGAAGGAGGAGTGTGAACTTAGGTGTTTTTGGCCGGTGGTGGAAGGTGAGGCGCGAAGGTTTGGCCTAAGGAGAGGAGGGTGGAACAGCAAGGATGGACAATGGTATGGCAGTGGTTTCGGTGGAAATAGATAAAGCTAAGGGGAAGATAAATTTTGGTGTGGTCGGATGAAGGAGGTGGGTTGCTTTTAGTGAGGTTGTGCATTTGTGTTGGGGTGGTTTTGGTAGGATTTGTCAGTGCTGAAGATAAGGGATCAGTGGTAGTGTTCATGATAGGGGAAAGTGAGTGGTGGTAGAGTGCGTTGGAGATAAAAAAAAAAAGGTGTGGATGAAGGCTCAATGATGGAGAAATTAAGAGTTTTTTTTTTTGCGTGAAGGAGCTCAAGAGAAGGAGGGAATGACAGAAGCTTCCAGGGGTTAAGGCACGACACAAAAAAGGAGAAGAGAAGGGATTAAGGAAAAGATGGCATGTACAGATGTAGAGAGAGGGACGTAAGGTGCAGATATAAAGCATGTGTCAGGGTAGAGGGAGTAGGGTAAACTAATAAAATCTAACATAGGATTGGGGTAATTATGTAGGTACAAAATCGGGGGTAAAATATTTGGATAAAATTATCAAGTTACCAAAATAGGATTTACTCGACCCTATAGATATCAGTTAAGATCCAACTTAGGTTTAAAATTTAATAACATAATTATTGATTTATAATTAGAGTTTTTATATAAAGGGTACATAATTAATGTTTAATCAAATCCTGTTGTCATAGAGCAGTCTTAACATCATCAATAACCAACATATCTATCTCATACAACATGATCTCATATAAATTCTTATAATAGTAGGCAAAGAACATAATAACCTAATAGCAAAACCCTCATCATTTAGTTTGACATCTATATTCTGCAAATCTATCACTATAGAATCAATCTTATCAAGATGGGATTTTAAGGATTGACCCTAACCTAATTTCATATCGTGAATCTGTCTCTTCAACAATAGACAATTCATGACTAAATTTATCATATACAAGGACTTCAAATTCAACCACAAGGCGATAACAGTTGTCTCTTTGGCCACTTCCCATAAACCTCATTGAAGGGACACAACTATATGGTTGAAAGGGCCTTCAAATTGATCTCCTCAAATTTCTCATTCATTATAAATTCAATCCTATTTGATTTCCTTAAAAAAAAGCCTTATCAAACCTATTTTGAATCAAGATTGCCCTAATCTTCAATTTTCATAAACTAAAATTCATGGAGTGATCAAATTTATCAATATCGAATATTATTACGACATCCTGAAGCAATATGATTAAAACACCAACACTCTAATTTTTTTTGAAAAAAATTCTCTAATGTGAATGCGTAGGATCTCATCTAAAAGAAAATTAGGAATCAAAGATGTGAAAGAGAAACACACATATAAGAGTTATAGGGAAATGATGATTGTATTTACGTATGAGTCAGTGGAATACAAGTGGAGAAATTGAGAATCAAACACCCAATACACAAGTTTTCTTTGAAGAGTAACAAAGAAATAATTGTGAAATAACCTTAAAAACACACAATCTGCTATCATATAAGAGAGTAAATCGATACATAGGATTATGGGGGAAATGGTGGAAATAACTAACTTTGAGTGACACAAAGATCCCTATATAGACGAGTGTGGTGAAAAACACCGGGGTCATGTTGACTCTTGACCTCACCCTTTTTCCTCCACATTTTTACAACAATCGATGACACACATGTGCCCATCACCATAATAGGGTCATGTTCATTCTTTTCCACTTTGAACTTTAACTCCTTTTCACAACCATATATATCCTCCCTATGCCACACATTACCTCAATTATAAATCACAAGGCTCACAAGTTGTATAGTTCAGTTGTATTTAGTTACATAGTTTTTGAGTTTTAATTCATTGTAAAATCAAACAATAAACAAAACCAACAAAAAAGAGAAAAATGTGCATGATTCAATGAATAGAGAAAAAGAAGATGTATCAAGGAAATCAAGATTTATAAATAATAAGTAGGTATAAACTTCTAACAAAAATAGAGAACAACCAAGATAACTCAAAACTTAGAAGAGCATTATGTGGCCACTCTGACATCAACAAACTAAAATCATTCAAGTGTGTTTTATCTTTTTTTTTTTTCTCTAAGCTTGGCATAATTTTTAAAAGATTATGTGTGTGTTCTCTTTTATATGTTAGCCTATCTTATTTATGGAGGATTTATAATTAATAAATTATAAAATGCCACATAAATCACGTTGGCTTCATAGACAAGTTCAATGAGAATTAGAAGTTGAATCTTTAATTGAATTATGTGTGAGTTCTTATCTACTTTTGTTAATTATATGTGAGTGAAAAATATGGAAACCATCTATATTTTTCATTTGTGGGATGATATAGAGTTATATCCCAAAATTTTACAATTAAATTTATCGTCATAACCATGTTGATCCCATACATATACATTCACATTAAATCATAACACCACCATCATCTTCAACCTTTGATTTAAACCCTAACCCTGGCATCTTATATTATCCATTAACCCCATTATAAAGCCAAAATTTTAATCCTTTTACTTAAGATTTATTATCATCAATTAAACCCTCCATAGAATCATTCTTCCCCTTCCATACAAAAAAAAAACACAAAATCTCCAAAAACATAACCTTTATTAGTGATTCTACCATTATGTTTCATCTCTTTTTGGATCAATTTCTTGGTGGATTGTTATAAGTTATTTGTGTGGGCTTCTTCTACACATTAGATACGACCAATTCCTATGTGCCTTTTTGGTGACAATTAATTTCACCGAGATAAATGATGGTTGAATCTGACTTATTGTATCTTGGATTGATGGTTAAATCTAACTTATTGAATGG
Organism: Tamarix chinensis; assembly: GCA_030549775.1. Lineage (NCBI taxonomy): Eukaryota > Viridiplantae > Streptophyta > Magnoliopsida > Caryophyllales > Tamaricaceae > Tamarix > Tamarix chinensis. Next base: position 13,833,828 of record CM060174.1, read on the forward strand.
TGTACCCTTGTGTAATGAACCATTTAGTGGACTTTGATACATGGCTTTGAAAAAAAAAACTTCATTAGTAACATGAAGAGGAGGTAGGAAGAATGCTCCATTTAGTTTAGAAGTCTAGAATCCAATGTGGTGGTGGATGAGCTAGTGAAGATAGGCCTCAATAGTAGTGCACTGTTTGTTTCTTGGCTATGATTTTGGGTTTTAGGGTAAGCAATTAAAGATGGCTTCTTGGGCAATATTGCCTAATCTTTTGTTGTAGGAAGGAGGATGAATTTGATCAGTTTCTTCTAACTTATGTTATGTTTTGACTATAGCGAATGAGGGTTTATCGTGGATAGGTGGTGGGGGTTGATGTTGTGCTCGTGAATGTGTATGGTGTTGCTTCATGAGAAATAGCTAGTGAATGATAGCATACCTATCCATACTCTTCCTAGAAGGTAGGGGATAGGGTATGAGTGATGTTAAGTGTCATCCTTCTTTTAGTTTTAATCAAAAATAATATTTGTATTTATCAAAGAAAACTTAGACTATAAAAATCCACCTTGCAAGTATTTTGACATGTAAACCCATTCTGTATTACATAAGTAGTCCCTTTAACTCATTAACAAGATGAAATATCAAGCTAAACAAACCTAATGTATTTTCATAACAAAAACTTCCATGTATTAGATATGAGCAAAGGATCTAGTTAATTAGTTGATTGCAATTTCTTCTCATTGATGCATGCATTTTTTCCCTCAAGTATATAAAGAATATTAATCTCAAAACTTGAATTGTTTACGTCAAGGCCTTAAGCCTCTTTGACCAAATAGAAAAAGAAGGAAAAACGATGCAAGCAAAAGTGGTTAACCCGAAAGGCCTTTTTTTTTATATAAATATTTTTTTTAAAAAAAAAACATCCTTCATAGGTTAAAACTAACACATATTAACTAAGTATTGAATTGTACTCCTAAATCTTTTATTTATATTTTTAAAACATTTTAAAATCTCAAAAAGTTCCCAACAAAAGTTTAAAGTATATTAAAATGATTTAAATTGTCTGAACTAAGTGATCAGCTTAGAATAAGATGTAATATTAGAAACTTTATCTTTTGAATAATCTAAATGTAAAAACATTAATAGAATAGTAATATAGTAGAATTTAGTCTGAAATAATATGTTACTTTAAATTATTCAATCCCATACAGAATAAGTATATGAGTATTCAAATGGAACATATGTTCGGTTATTCACCAATAATAATGGAATCTAATGAAGAGAAGAAGAAAAGAATGGCGTGCCCGACTTGGACCACGCCAATTAATCAAGACGATAATAATACAAACACAGAGGGGGTTGGCAGGCAGGCATAAATTGCTGTATTTTATGCACCAACTACTATTGTATTGTTTCTGTAACTGGAAGAACTGTGACAATTAGGGTCAAAGAGGACCCCTCCCCCTCCTCCGGTGCTCCCCTCCCTCACTCAAATCTTTTTTCTCTCTCTCTATTCACTACCACCTAGGGAGTGTCTTCGAACCGTTAAATATTCAACTCTTTTGCAAAAACCTCCCACAAAAAATATCCCAAGTCACACCACCCTTTTAAAAATGAGTAACCATCTGGCCATCTCCTCCGATTCGCGTCCCCTCCAAGCTCCCAAATCCGAATTACACAAGCCAATTCTTCTTTCCCCCATGTCAGCAGACTACAGTACACAATCAACTGTAATCCCAAAAGAAACAGCAATACAAGCACTAAACACAATAATCCAACTCCATTTTGACAAAACCCTGGAAAAGAAGCGAGCGGTAGATAAACAAAAGAAGAAGTTGTGGAAACTTTTCCAATCCTTCTTCTTCTTCCTCTCGATCATAATCTCAGCCGAAGCAATCAGTCCTAGATTACAATGTAGGCATGTTTGGATACCTATTATTTTGATTTCATTATCTCATATAATCTTTTATGTCTCTGTTGCTCAGACTCTAAGGTGTATTAACGGGTTTAAGTATCAACGACGGTGTCATAAATTGACTCTTGGATTAGCTACTGATCGGTTGAGGAAGTTGAAGATGAGGGGTGGTGGTGGTGGTGGTGGTGGTGGGGAGGAGTTTGATGAGATACATTATCAAGAGCCGCCGGAGAGTTATTTTGGGAAGTTTAAGAGGAATTGGGCTTTGTATTTTTGTTTCTTGATCTTTATTTATGGGTTTATGGTTTCTTCTACTGTAATTCTTTGCTCCTAGGATTCTTACCCTTTTTCTTTTTTTTATGGTTGTGGTTTCGTCCCCGGGGAGGAGAGGTAAGTTTGTGTTCATTGACTTGAGATGTAATGAATTTCATTGGGTTGGATGAGCTGCGGAGTGCAGGATGGTTGGAATGTTTAAGAAGCTTATTTACAGATTCTGTCGATGATTTGTTAAATCAACCACAACCGTTAAATCATACAAGCAAACTCCACGCTAGGAACTCCATACTTAGAAACACATATTTCACACCTCACACAATAGCAGTAACCACCCAGATCCAAAGAATTCCTAAGTGAAAAAATGATAATATATCTTGTACCCCAAGAGGAAGACCCTTAACTGGTGAATCACCCTATGTCATTCAACCACCACCGAATCAATCAGCAAGACCCGTAAAAAGCCCAGAAAACACCCACTCCGTTACCAACAATATAATCCCAAGGGGTAATCAGAATCCTCATATGCCCCAGTTAACCACAATCCAGCGATTCAGTTCCAACAACATATAAGAAGTATGATCACGAGCATATATCAATTACCTTCAATGTCAAAATATTCCGTACAGATAAAAAGAGATGCGATCCCCATCGTATCGATGCTATTTATATCTGATCTAAAACCATCACATTTTGTTGTTCTTCCCAAATCATCATCAATCTTGATGCTAATAATAATACTAACGGGTTGAGGCACGTGGCCAAGAGGAAGACAACCCCACTGCAAGGTGAAAGGTCACGGGTTTGAAACCTATCTTTTCTTGGGCTCTCCCTTTTCTCCAAGTGTACCGAAATGTACTGAAAAATATATATACTAACAGAGAAGAGGAAGTCCTCCAGAGATTCCTTTGGTATCCTCGATCCCGCAGCCAAACCAATCTAACTAATGAAACCAAGCTATCTGCGCTATTTGAATTTAAGTTCTGCTGAGAGGTTTGGCCTGCAGAGAGTACACATCGGTGATCTTGCGTCCAATAAGGATTATCTTCCATGGTATACAGATCAAGGCAAACCCCCTACGGCCCCACCCCCATACAGTAATGATCAGCTGCTACCTCTCCATATCAACGCGAGCACTGCAGGAAATAAGGGAAAATAAGAAAATATTTGTGGATATTAAATCGCCGCTATAAGTTAGTCGATAATGTGACACTTATGTTTGTTGAAATAAAGCTTATTATTGATGATACGAAAAGTATTAGTTGGAAAAAAATTAATTTTGAATGCCTTTATTATTGATGATAAATCGTCCATAAAAGTCGTAATACCAACCATTAAAATTTTAAATTTAAAATATTTTGAAATCAAAATTCTTTATTACCAAGATTTTTCATGGGAACAAAAATTCCAAGAATATCGTCAACAATAAATTTATTAATGACGTGTTTTCGAGAAGCAAAAATTCAGAAAAATCTTATTACTAATGATTTTACGAGAAACAAAAGTTTCAAAAAACCTTATTAGTGACAATTATTGTTGGTAATAAGCTTTTGGAAATATGAAATAAAATCAAAATATTATATGAAATAAAAAATAAGGTTTTGAAAATATTACTTAATATAAATAATATTTTAAAGCGAAATGTTGTTATAAAAAATATAGTTTACAAAATAAATATAATATTTTTACATCTAACTTGTCAATACTAACATAAACCCTAATAATCATTTTCATCATCTTCATCGTGATTAGATGGCGGAAGCAGAGGACCTTCAACCCATTTAACTATAAAAGTTCTCATTTTTCATAAATATTCCTCATGGCGCTTAAATGATGTTTGTTGTTTTGCTATAATCTCTTTCATTTGTTTTTTTTTATTTTTCTCTACTTGATATTACTATTCTTGTTCTTGTAGTAGATAAGTGTGCATTCAAATCATGCAAGAAGTAACACAACTTTATCCCTCCCATGAAAGTCTTCACCTCACACATTTTCAATGCTATGGACGACTACTTAAGACTACCTCGAGTATTGGTTATTCATCAACTTCTAGATTTGTAGGATCATCTGCATTAGCACTATTAGAAGTCATCTATAACAAGGTTTCTTTCTGTTTTCTTAACATTTTGTTTTATATGTGTAAGTAAAAGTTAGACATATTATAAAGAATATTAACAATATTATAATTAATTACATATAACTAACTTATAAAATTCTCACGGCTTGCAAAATGACCCATTTATTATTCTTAAAATGCATTTTTCTATAGGTCTCGACCGCAAGTAAATTTTTTTTTCTAGATCGGCTTATATTTGAGAGAAAAGTTAATATAGTATAATAAATTAATAATGAAAATAATAAGAATAAAAAAAACTCCCAAAATACTTGTAGTAATATTGTGACAACGACTTTGTACGGTGACAAGAGGGAGTGACATGTTTTCTCTTATTTGCATCATTTTTGTTTGATAAAGCATTCACCAACAAAAAAGTAATTTATTCATATTCTTTATATGTATCATTATTCAATGTTTATACCAAAATTGAATATTATATTTTCATCCTTTGAATTTCATAGTTCGGTAATCTTTACTACACATATGGTTTAAAAAAAGATGGTATATAATTATTATCTTATTTTCAATCTTTTTTATGATCACTTATATAATCTATGTATCGATCAACCATCCATTGATCAAGACCCAATTGAATCCTAGGCCATGCAAAAGTTTCCCTCCGTGGAACTAAATCAAAATATGTCCATATATATACAGAGGCATAGGTTAGAAATTATATAATTTTGATTTAATTACTTAATTATAAAAGATAATAAATCAATTATAGAAACTATAAAATAGTTTGATATATAGAAACTCTACATTATGATGATAATTAAACATAAATGAAAAAAGTGTAGAATGCGTCAAAATTGTAGGAAATAAGATAAGATCATCTACGATAATAAAATTGTAAAGTAGGTTTAGATTTAGTATAAAAATTCAACTTATTAAATAATCACTAATCACAATCATAAATTTTATCTCTATCAATAAATTATCCTTCATTATCCTCATCTAAAATTTCTTGTTCCACGTTGTCATCTTTAACAATGAAATGTCTTATTTCATCTTGATCACCACTTAGGACCGCAACACTACTAGCACCAACACATACAATATTTAAGTTGTCAAGGTTTTTGATATCAACGTTAAAGTCAATGACACTCAAGCCAACATCATCTACCATATATATGTTGTTGAGATTGTCATCATCTAAATCCCAAATATTGCAATGATTAACTTCCCATACAACTTCCTAATTTGGGCCATTATACAAATCCTAGTATTAAAAACCGGACCAAACCGGCTGGTCCGACCGATGAACCGGCGAACTAGTCGGGTCATCGGTCAGATTTCATGTGCTAGTTTTTAAGATCTCGGAACCAGTGAAAACCGGTCAAAAACCGGTCGGACCAGTGAAAATCGGTGAACCGGTCAAAAAATCGGTCTTAGAACCGGTCAAAAAACCGGTTGAGAGCCGGTCAAATTCATGTATAGTTTAATTTTCTATGTATTTCATATTTTTTGACTTAAAATGTACCACCGGTTCGACCAGTCCAAACCACTGGTTCGACCACTAAACCAGTGAACCAGTTATGATACCGGTTCGATGACCGGTCCGGTTTTTAAAACTATGGTACAAATCATCCACGTACTAGACTTGCGTTGCCTGAGTTCCAAGAATATGTTGGTCCTCCTTATACCACTTGACTATAGTATACACACTTGTAATATGGTTTGTTCACACAATTATCTTCTTTCTTGGATTAGTATCAAACACTTGTATTTAAATAAAACTACTACAGAACACCTAGACAAGTAAAATAATTCTATGATCTAGGTTATTTGTCCATAGAAATTATCATCGC